>CM045769.1:77313358-77701539 GCA_025200525.1 Camellia lanceoleosa
TAAAGACTTGAAGAAATTTATTTGTAGCTATTATTAATATTTTCTTTTAGTGTAATTATTTATATTTTGTACTTCATATCCTCTAAATTTAAACCGGTATATTGTTGTATTATAATATCGATGTTCCCCAAAATTTGGGGTGTATCATAGCGATGAGGTTTCAGGAGGATGTTCTTAGTTAATATATGTAGATTCTCGTCTTCATTTAATATTAGCCACTTTGATTCATTTGTAATTAATTAATTCTTTCATTCCGGACTTATAATAATTAATTTGTTTATTCATTTTATGTTTGTATAATCATTGGGACCTTTTTTTGCAAAAGGCAAATTTGCCAATATATTGTATGTCTTCCAACCACCTATTTCTTTCTCCTTTTGCCCACATGCTTATAAGGTGGTTTGGTATATAGTATCATATTTTCATTTCATATCATTCTTAGTGCTTAGCATCCATTTTTACGCATTAAGGTTCGGTTTTATCATTATTGAATATCATTGTCATTACTTACTTGAATCCATAAGTTACTCAAGCATGCTTTAAAATTAATCTATATGACATGTTAATAAGTTGAACCTAATAGTTGCATTCTTAGTATGTGTTGTATTAATCATGTGCATTGTTAGGATCATACATTTTTTTCTAATCACTTTCTTTTTCTTTGGCTTACCTCGAATTACTAGGTGAGTATTTTTTTGGCTTTAACATATTCATGTGTGTAATTCTTTGCCCATGCTTAGCATCTTCTGATGAGGTTATGTACTTACTAAAATAAAGCCAAGCTTGATTAAATGCTGTGTGAATGAAGGTTATTTTACTTTGCATTAAGGGGATGGTCTTGATCAAATGTATGTCACGAGCTCATTTATTTCCTTTTGAGTTGTTGATAATTCAAAACTCTTTCAACAAAAATCACATAAAATCAAGTTATTTCCAAAACAAGCGAAAGCGGTCTATACTTGTGTGCCTTGCATAGTAAGTTAGTATAATAAAATAAGAATATGAGCATATAATGTAGCATAAAATTTACATCACTGATTAGTAGAGGTCGATTTTTGCAAGTCGAGTGAGTGGGGAATTCTTCTCAATTCATGACTTTCCTTTCCTCATACCTAAATTCACGAATCGTCAAAACTTGTGACTTTAGTTCTGACAGGACAAGTAGCCTTTAGCTACACAGAGTCACGGGTTTTCTAATGCAAAAATATTGTTTAGATGGCGACTTTGAAATCTGGCAATATAGTCTATTTTAGCATCTCTGATTAATGGATTTTTAGGATTTCGGATTTGGACTCTCATTTGTTTTCTGTTTCACATTGTATTTGTGAAACGATCTAGAACTCTGGAAATCAGGCGTAGAAATTTATCCATTATGAGACTAAAACTCCTTTGAGAAGCTCTTGAAAAACCACTCTGATTGGTTATGAAGAGTAATAGGTTTAGAAAGATAGAATATGTATAGTTGGATGTGGAGGTGTAATGGTTTGTCAATATTGTAGAGTGTTAGTTGTTATTTGATAAGTGGGTGTTTCATAAAATAATATATTTTAATGTAATTTTTACTTAAGGGTATGATTATAATAAAAATAATTATAAATTGGAATTCAAGAAATTTAGTAGATGCTAAGACTATCTCAGCGGTTAAGCAAATGTATCACCAAATTTGAATTTGGTAAAAAGTACATATTTTTTAACTAGCGGTTTTATCAAATTGAGAACAATCCCAAATTTTCACTAAACCGAAAATGTATTGCACCTTTCACCAAATTCGTGTATAATGGTTGAGTGTGAATCTCTGGGATGCCCTGGAGCCTTCTTAGATGACCACCTCAAGCAAATTTTTGTGAAAATTTTACACTAGGACCCTCACGACTCGTCTTTGTTTTTCTCAGAAAAAAAAAAAAAAAAAAAAAAAAAAGAAAGAAAAATTAGAACCAAGTTTTTCATTTTTTGCATTAATTAGTTAAGGCCAATCGCCAGATAATTTAATGAAAAAGTCAAATTTTCCGTTGAAATAAATGATTATCAAATAGAAAATAATCATTTTTTACTATCGATGCATTTGAATATACTCTAAAATACGTTTGTTTGGCCAGTTAGGTTGGATGAGATTATTAGTGAGAGGATTGTTAGTGAAGAGATTGTTAATGTGTGAATTGTTAGTGAGGATTAAGTAAAAGTGTGTCATTGTTTTTGATGATAGTGTAGGAGATGATTAGTGATGGGATTATTAAATTATTTTTATATAAAATAAATAATTAAATTATTTCTATATTAAAAAAATTAAAACAAATATTAAAAACAAATAGGAGCACTTGGTAAAAAAAAATAAAATTAAAATAATAAATTTTTTATATAAAATAGATTCAATCCTCATTATTTTTCTAATCCCACCTAAAAATTAACCAATAATCTCCTATGGAGAGGATTACTAAGCCACTTCACTACTAATCTTATCACATTATGTTACATCAAACAAAATTTAGTGGGTCCCACAGATTCTTAAGGAAAATGAGTGGGAGCACTAGTGCGTCTGCAGCTAATGATGATTAGGCGATAAACGTGTGAATGATTTGATGTTTTGACTTTAGTGTTGTATTTTTTCTTTTTTTATTGAATGTCGTATGTAATTTAATAGTCTTTTTAAAACTCTAAAATTAGTGATCTATCATCGTTGTTGGATTCTTAATCCAATCCTTACCTCCCAAACCCCCAATCAAACATGGCCTAATAGCAATCCTTTTTAATATATCCATCAAAGGCACTGCCAAAGCCAAATGATCAAAATATCCCTACATATACAAAAACTTATCCGTTCAAAGCCCCCCCTCCCCTCCTTCTCTTCTCTCCATCCTAGGGTTTCTCTCTCTCCACTGTCTCTCACTCTTGTCACCACATATACCACTGCCTCCATCTCCGCCGCGGTGGCCAGCAGTGCGTCAATGGCAGTGGCAGACGAGTTTAATAGATCTGATCAGACTCTTTCGATGGCTCCGAAATCGTTCATGAAAGCAATGCCTCACGCTCCACCGATCTTTCCTCTTAAGGCTTCTCCACCTGCTCGCCGCCATGACTCTGAAGTTCATATCCAAGAAAGTAAGAGAGAGAAGGTGTGAAGTTCATATCCATGGAGGGGCCCCACGGTGACGCCGATGCTGGTACTAAAGGAGCAACACCGTGACGTGGGAGGCGGCATTTTGGAGCGAGATATCGGCGCCGAAGCTGGGGAGAGTAAGGCGGCGAATGCATCGTTGAGACGGACGGCCTGGGCCTTCGAATCCTCAGAACTTGAATCAACAAGTAGCAGAGATTGAGCAACAAAAGAAAAAAATCCAAGGGTTTCGTTAGAAAACAAGTCAGAAATTTTCAGATCTATTTTTTCCTTTTTTCTAGAGAGAGACAAAGAAGGAGGGGTTTTTGTGTTCTTGGTGGTTTCTGGGTTGTTGAAGAACTGTGTTGTGGGAGATGAGGTAAGAGGTTAAGAAATAGCAGGAGAGAGAAAACCAGAGAGACGCTGGTGGGTTTGTTTTGTATTTGTTTATTTATTTATTTTTTTCTAGACTCTAGTAGGGATGAAAGCAGGGATGTAGCAGCACTGTTTTTTTATACAGAGCTTCTCCTCTACCTTTTTTTCTCAAAAAAAATGCTTCTCTCTCTGGGTCTCTATTGATCAACATCACGAAGGTCTGTCGTTTTCCCCTCTGCTTCCCTCTCACTCTCAGTGCCTACGGTTTGTGTCAGTGCCTACGGTTTGTGCATTAGGGCACAATGCCTCTCGCGATTTTGGGACCATTTATCCCAATTTGATCAGGCATCTCTCTCTCTCTCTCTCTCTCTCTCTCTCTCTCTCTCTCTCTCACTGTTCGTGATTTTCTGATCTTATAATCTTCATTTTTGTTGTTCCTAGTTTATGTATTGCTCTCAGTTTGTTTATATGTGTTTCAACTTCCATCACAGGCATTTGAAGGTTAGCTTCTAATCCCACTCTTTTAGGTTGTGTTTGGTGTATGGATTTGGGGAGGGATTTATAAAGGGAAAGGAAAATGGTGTGCAAAATTAACTGTAATATTTACATTCTACTAACCTTTTTCCTTCCCTTTTCTAAATTTCTCTCCAAATCCATCTGCCTTAATTTTACTAATGTTAGTCATCCTTGACATTTTTTTCAATCAAAAATATTTTTTTAATAAAAAATGAAAAACGATTTATTATTAAATGTTGATGGAAGGATTACATGAGTAAGCATCATGTATTCATGGTCCAAGCCAAGCATGTATAACTGCAAAAAGAAAGAAAAAAAGCAAAATGTTGACAAGCTGCCAGCCCTTGACATGAAAAAAAGAATCAGCAAATATACTCACATCATGTGCTGAAGAATAAAATCCTCTGGCCATGTTTGATTAGTAGGATTATAGCATAGAATTGGGATTGTTAGTCCACGGACTCACAATCCCATGTTCGATGCAAATTTTACTAACCAGCCACGTACATGAGACATTGAATAAAAAAAAAAAAATAATAAATGATTATTTAACTAATTTAATTAGAAAACCAATCTCACGCTAATTCATGGGATTATTAACCCTTTCAATATTAATCTTGTTAATCAAACAAGGCCTCTCTGTTTGCTTTTATCCAGAATGCAGCACTGTCCTTTACTAGATAACCACCTCTGGTTGAAGATAACTTCATTTCTAGTTAACCATAAAGTCCAAATAACAGGAACAAAAACAAAAACAAAACAAGGATTCCTAGATTAATTTCATCAAATCCTTAGAGGCGTTTCAAAACTACCAAGATCCTAACATCTCCAAATTCATAGGATAGGACATATACCCAACAGATACCCCACCACTATACTAATTCACCCCAAACTCTCCTCAACAGAAAAGATAGAGTGAGTTGAAGCCTTATTTTTAGAGTTACAAAGCACAAAATATGTATGTTAACTAACTGAAAATCTGTGGGCTTGTTTGGTTTGTTTTGGGAGAGTAGTTTTTTGAAAATTGTTTTGGGGAGAGAGTTTAGAAATTTTTGGTTTGTTTGGTTGTGTATTTTGAAAGTAGTTTTGGAGTTTGGAAGTTTGTAATGATTTGATGTTTTGTTATAATTGAGTAGATGTGTGTGACATAAAAAGTGGTTGAGAAAGAGAGAGGAGAGAGAAAAAGTGATTGATTGATAGGTAAGAGAGAGATAGTCGATTTTGAAAATTGTTTTGGAAAATTTACAAACCAAACAAATTTTCTAAAATTTTTTTCCCAAAATCACTCTAGAAATTCAAACCAAACATACCCTGTATGTTTGGTATAAAGGCCTTCCAAACAGCTTTATTAAATGCTTATTATCAATTGAACCTCCATGCATCACACTTATTCATCAGAGTTCTTCAATATTAAATGCTTGTTATTAATCAAACTTTTATTTGGTACTATCTCTTGTCTTGCTGTAGCTATAATTCATGTTTTCGATCAAAAAGCCAGAGCTTATTACAATCTGCAAGGGTTTTGACTACTGAGACGTCAAGTAAAGAATATACTTAGGTAAATATAAGGTATGCTTGTAGGTTGATTTCTTTCGTGAGGAGTTCTGAAACTTATTACCTTTTCACGAAAGGGGTTTTTAGACCTATTGCCAAATAGTTAGGATGTGAGACTTTGTTAAGTTAATTTGTTAATTGAAAGCTTTTCTATCTTCTATTAACTTTTTAGAAAAAAGTACTTACTGTCAAGTCTAGACATGTTATACAAAATAGCACAGGAATTACTTTAATTTTTTTTTTCACAACATAGAAACATAAAGTCATCAAAACCTGACTATGTGAAAGTATTTTGTTCATGACAATGAGTATGATTAATTTAATGAACTCTTTTTTTTTTTAATAACTCTTTGTTGTTAATTTGTAATTCTATGTTCAATGAGGACTTTTTTTTTTATATATATAAATTTTCTAGATGCATATCTGCACATGTATGTATGTATTTATATTTGTCGGTGTATACATGTGTATAGATATGTAGATGTACATTCTTCTCTCTGCTGGGATTATATCGTGTGGGATCCATTTTCTATTAAAGTGATGAATTGGAAAAATGAGTTGGTCTAGATGCTTTGTTAGAAAAACTAAGAGGCTGCCAAAATTGGATTTTGGTTGCCTAGGTATTTTGTGAGGTCTTTGTGGGAACTAAGCACGTCACATCACATGCACATTCCGTGCCCAAAATTCAAGGATTAGCGGATGTGACCAGCCAGTAACTTATCTGTTTAATGCATTTTGGAAATGAGTATTTCTCTTTGTTTGGATCATGAATGTAGTGATTTATAGAGGGAAAAGCAAAGGGGTTTAGGGTTTGTCACATTTCCCTTTTTCTTTTTCCTTTTCACAAATTCTACTTAAATCCAAGATCCAAGCGTCTTTAATTTTAAGAAGAAATCCAGAATTGCAACATTGTTTGCAAATAATTTCATTTGGAAGCAAAGAAACCATATGGTGCACAATCACTTTTAATTGGTAAAAATATGCCGAGAAGAGATGTAATGTACCATACTTCATTCAAAATAAGAGAGGCTGGTTCAAAATTGTTACTTGGACTAGCAGATTTAATGATTCGCTGATTAACTAGGTTGGTTGATCTATGTGTTAAGTTCAAACCTTGATGGTGAAGCGACATGCTATTAAGAGTAGTGTTGTTGCTGATAATAATAGTTGAATAGCAATAATATTGAGATAATACTGATTTGCGTTCTTTTATTTATTTATTTATTTTAAATAGCTTCCTTTATCCATTTTGTGCTTGTCAAAATTTGAAACATTGTTTCTGCAATGTTTCATTAATGGTTTTTTTTTTTGTTCTTCCCCTTTTCTCTTTTTTCTTTTCCTTGAAACATCATTTCAAACTTTACATTCATATGTTTAACTTTTTGCTCTATTTCCCAGTTTTACTTTTTTTTAGTCTACAGTTAAATGATATAATTATGTTTTCTTAAATTTGCAGAATGGAAACAAGGGAAAAGACTTCTAAAGGATAAAAGCTTGAAGCTCTCCATCCCAGGCATCACAGGTTAGCTCCCAAACCCACTCGTTTTACTTTTGCTAGTAATCCTTGACCTTTATATATATAATATCAATAGAAGAAAAAAAAAACAATTTATTAAATAAAAATAAAAAATAAGAATTACTAGTAAAAAAGAAAGAAACTAGAACCAAAAAGTTGGCAAGCTGTCGATCTTTGACATGAAAAAAGCATCACCAAAACAACTTTCTAATACACTATCTTATCCTCCCAAGCTATGTCATCCTCTGGTTTCATCCATGTGTTGCTAGATTCTTGAATTTCAAGTGATCATCAATGCTTAAGAATAAACCCTCTATGTTTGCTATATCCAAATGAAGCTCTAACCAGATATAGGATGGCTAAAGAATAAAAATAATGCAAGAGAAAAGAATAAACCACACCCAAAAGAAAGCGAAAATAAACCGTAAACTCACTACTAATAGTCTCAATTCATTATTCATAGCTAAATAACCCTACTACGTAATAGCCTATTCATAGGCATCTAAAAACCCTAATTAAACACTCCAAATAATTAAATCCTAACTAATAACCTACCTAATATTCTAATAGTGTGATAATTCCTAAAATTTTAAATTTCCAAACTTGCTTGATTCTTTCCTCAGCTGACACCTTTTTGGTCCACGTCAATGAGATTTTGTGAATATGGAATGTTTGACATTAATTATTATGGGTTGTGGAGTGTCGAGGCAAGGGGCATTTGCTAGTCCATCAATAGCACAGAGTATTTTGTTAACTAATATTTTCAATTATAATGATTCAGAGTTTAAGTAAATTTGACAAAGGTGCATACCTAAAATTGTGTCGGTAGTTATCAAAATTATTATTTTATCATAGTAGTTGTGAATTTTAATTCGTCATCAAATTTGTTTTCAATGTTGCTATAAATCTAAAAAAGGAGACCCAATAAGACTCTTATCAAATTTCAATATAATTCAAGTAAATTAGACTGAAGTTCATCACGACCTTCTATTCTTCAAAAAAATAAAAAAAAAAAAGAAAGGAAAAGAAAAGAAAAGGAAAGTTGTTGATGCATGCCCAACCATTGCTGCTCTATCTGCAAAAATGTTCAGGCTTTTTATAAAATTTAAACAAATTTGTCCCATACAAAGTCCCAAACATAATATTTTGTATTTCGTGATCGTAGCACCTCAACTGCACTTAATCACTTCCAAAACACCTGGCCAAGTTCAAAACACACAAAATGCCAAAAAATAGGAGGATGAACCAACTGAAAAATGAATATTGATCTACGGAAGAATCAAGCAAGTCACAACTTATCTAATTAACCAAACTAGAAATGACAAGAGATCGAAAATTCTAAAATATAAGTGGAAGAAACTAAGAAAGATCCAAATGGTTGTCCCTTACATAAATATAATTCTGAATGGAAGATTATCTAAATAAGACACACATCTTGTACTCTGTCTTTTCAACACATAATTCTGAATGGAGATTATCTACAGAAGATGTATCTACTACATAATGTATTCTATCTTTTCATTGGACAACTCAACTATCTACCCTCTAGATCACAATTTTTTTTTGGGGATGTGATACCATACACAACATAAATTTGTGCATTTCATTCATGCTCAAATACACTAGTAAATAAAACAATAAATAATCATTTTGTTTTTTTTCTTCTATAAAACTCTTTGAATTCTAGTGTGTAACTCATACGCTAGATTGTTTCAACGAGTAAGTGTAGACGTTCCCGAACGCATCCCGGGGAAAGGGAGTGCGAATCCCCCCCGTTCTGGTTCGATATTGGGTCTACTACAGTTCAAGGACTCAAATGTCACGGTTCTTAATTTTAAACCAAAGAGTCCCAAATCCGGCAAATCGATTTTGAAAACATATTTTTTTGAAAGAAGTGCCAAACATGGATCTTTGCGGTCTGAGTCGCCACCTAAATATTTTTTTATGGGAAATTTAGGAAACTCTGACTTGGTGCCAAAGGCCACGTGTCTGTCATCACCAAAGTTGCCTCGGCTCGGGAACTTGGATACGATTGGGGAAGGTCACTTCGTGAGCACCCTTCGCCGATCAAAAGCCTCTCTACTAACCATGATATCTGTTTTTCAAAACATTGTGAGTTCTTATTCCGGTTATTAGCCTAGGTTACTATGTGATGAGCACAGCATACAAATATAGACTGGATTGCCTGAATTGGAACAAAACATTTCATGTTTGTTTGTTTGAAAATGGTTTGATAGTGCTACCCGCAGGTAGGCTAAGACGTGGATTTGCCACCCTCGGGTGGGCTTAGAAAACATGATTTTGCCAGTATCTAGTGGGCTTAAAACAAACATTTGATGAATTGTCCCAATTTAGATAACTCAACCTCCACCCACAGGCATTGAAGGCAGTTATATCACGTAAGCATTTAGCCTCATGGTAAGCATGCTACTCATGGCAGTCACTCACACGCATGCAAGGATGCTAAAGCATACAACTCATCGAGTACTCCAAGCCAAAACAGAAAACCGATTAGAAATCATGCATGATTCTAAATATACAGAATTGCCTAATGCAACACATGCGAAGATGCAAACTATAGCAGGCTCGGTTATTCTAAACATGGCATATGAAATGCTACAATTATCACGATTCAATTGAATTGAAATACAAATGCGCTTGTATGATGCTTGAGCCGATGCGTGCAAAAGCAGATGAATGATGCAAACATCTTTGTCATCAGATGCTAATTGAAATATGTCCTATATCTAACCATCGTAAGCAAGTAAATAAAAGGGAGAAAGAAGTGGGGGTTGGGAGACATACATCACACTCACCCACACTTATTACAATTATGCCCTCGCGCAGAGGGTCCGAATAAATAATACAAATTCAATAAAAGAATAATACAATCAATAATATACTTAATAATGTACAAATTCCTAATTAATTAACAAATTAACTAAGAAAAAGCAGAATCGCATGCAAGCCGGGCCTTTACTTCCGCTTGAATGATGTATCTTTGCGCTTTTCGGAAATCCACTAGGATGTCCCAATTAGCTACTGTTTGCAATGTGGCTCGAAATGCGTGCCAAGCCTCGTAAGATCATGATTCTTGATTTTGCCGCAATGAGAGCGTGAAATGGGCATAGCAATGTATTTCACAAATATATACATGCCTCGATCCTCGTGCACCAATCACGCATCTCGATGCATGATGGTAGAGTCTGATTGCACAACTCAATATAGGATGAATGTAGATGAATGCTATAACAAAACCTAACTCCATCATGGGTAATCCGGAGTGTCGGTGACTTGGGAATTGAGATCCGTTCCGTCACTCGGTAACGTGCACGTGTTCCGTGCTGCTAACTCCTATCCGAACACAATGCAATATGCATGATATGCATGAAATGTAGCTAATATGCAATCCTAACATACACAATGTCATGGAATGACATACACGCTAAACGAGATAACACACAACCAAGCATACACAATATTACGGATGAAATGACATACGCAATGCAGTAATGGGCTTACACCAACATGAGAGAGCCTTAACCACACTTACATAGGAGGCCATCGGATAAAAAAAGTGTTTCAAAATACGTGCATTGACGCACGCAAAACCGAGGCAATGACATAAAGGCATGAAACGGCTCGAAATATGATATACAATGAGACTAAAATGAGATAAATGAAATGCGTGCTTACTTACACGCAAATCGAGAAATGGCATACAGAATGTAACAGGACTAAAATGAGATATATAATGCAATATGGGCTTACACCAACATGAGAGAGTCTCAGCCACACTCACATAAGAGGCCGATGGATGAAAATGAGATGTCTCGAAATGCGTGCACACAGGCACGCAAACCGAGACAATGGCATACGGAATGCAATGAGACTAAAATGGCATATATAATGCAATATAGGCTTACACTAACATGAGAGAGCCTCAGCTACACTCACATAAGAGGCCGTGAGATGAAAATGAAGTGCCTCGAAATGCATGCACACAGGTACGCAAACCGAGGCAATGGTACTAAAGCATGAAATGGCACTCCAAATGCAAATTGGACTTATACTAACATGAGAGAGCCTCAGCCACACTCACATAAGAGGCCGTGAGATGAAAATGAGATGCCTCGAAATGCGTGCACACGGGCACGCAAATCGAGGCAATGGCCCTAAGGCATGAAATGACATAGAATATGATATGTAAACATGCAAATAGAATTTCAGCACTGAAATGTGGGGGGAAACAGTCCCGAAACATGGCCAAAGTGCACTCGAAGCATGGAATTATCCCGAAATGCGATATTAGGCGCCTGAAATGGCCTATAGCTATGCAATGCATGCACAATATGGACATTGAATGAAAATACAGTAGCAAGACAACCCCAAGACAAGCATTTTTCAGTCATAAAAAGGGCTAAATAGCAAGCACACATAGGATTAGGCAACTATGCAAAAATGGCTCTGCAAGAGGGGTATTGAAGCAAGTGATACATGCGATGCCCAAATGGAAAAATACCCTTCTACAACACTGATGAGGGACTAAAAATATGAACATTTACGAGATGACATCCCCAACTCAAGATGCAAACATGTTAAAAATGTCATGCAAGAACTAGAATACATAAGGCTATAACATGAGGTACCCCAAACATTCATCAAACCAAAGAAAGACCCTTAATGAAATATGTCAAGAAGATCAAAATATGACTCTTTCCAAATTGATGATGGTAAAAATGAAACTAGATAAGCTTAAAAAGCATGCAAAAATGGGGGTTAAAGAGAGGTATAATGACAAGTATAACATGGAGACCACCAACAAGGTTGATCCCTTCTACAATGTTGTAGAGGGACACAAGATAAGCATACTCAAAGTTCATGACATGCTCCGAAACAGACTACATGTAGGCCAAACAAATCATGCAAATTTACGGTAAATTGGAGGAATTGTGAAGCAAGTGCAAGATAGGGGGCCTAAACAGGGTTGAGCCCTTCTTCAATGTTGAAGAGAGGCTTAAAATAGGCCCACTTACAGTTTAAATTATGCACGAAAACAGATCACTCATAGGCTAGAAATTTCATGCAAAATATTGTCATACAAGAGGATATTGAAACAAGTGTGCCATAGAGGGCTCAAACAGGGTTGAGCCCTTGAATAAACATGAATAATAGCTCAAAATAGACCTAGTTTGCTTAAGGTGAGCCCAAAACAATAAGCAAATAGGCTAAGAAGTTGGTGCAAAATGGGCTACAAAAGGAAAGTCTACTTACCCTTGAAGACCAATACTTTTGTTGCTTCTTGGACGGATTTGATGACTCTAAGTTGGAATCCTTCCTTCTTTGTTGGAATGGAGTGATGAGGGTAGAGATTGAAGATGATGAAGAAATGGAACCAAAACTTGAAGGAAATGGAGTGGTATGTAGAGATATCCTCAAATTAATTCTTTTAACCCTTTTTCTTGAGTTGGGAGGACAGCAATATAGACAAGAGAGGGAGAGAAGAGTCCTTGCCAAAGTGGAGGGAAATGAGCTCTTATTTCCTCCAAAAGGTTCCCTGATAGAGATTTTTTGGGGAAAACCAAGACACAGTGGAATGGACTTACACCGAGGAAGCTGGCCATCATCTACTGGCAGTGGTCGTGGCCACCCCTATGGCCCGTGGCTAGGGGTCAAAAGGGTCAATGAGAATTTCTGGCCGGCCACCAAAGATTGGTGTCCTCCCATGTGTATACAACAAGTCCCTATGGTTGGAAATTGGCAACTCTGAAACAAGAGAGACAACAAGCCACTTTTAGAAGGGGTTCAAAAGGGTCAATTAGAGTTACTGGCCGGCCATGTGTTTTTAGGATCCTCCTATGTTTGGACAACACAAATATGTGGTTTTGGCTCAAGAAAATGGCCCTAGGGTGTTCAACATTAGCCCTATGAAAAACGCCGGGCGCCGGAGGAGCATAACTGGTTGCTGAGACAATTGTTGACCTCCCACCCTCCAGTAATCTTCCTGGTGATAAAACAGAGGTACCTGCCAAAAATGAATAAAAATCGATGCAAAACGAATGCTCGGGGGCCAAAACACGCAATTCGGGGTCCCGAAAACTGGCCGTTAAGCATCGAAAGTGGTGTTTGGCCACGAAGTGGGTATCTAAGAACCCAGTGTCCCTCGAAAAGGAGTAAATGAGATGCATGCCAAAAACCGGAGGAATCGGAGATGGTTGGGTGGTCCCGAACCGAGGCACACGGCCTGACGGATCCGAAAATCGGGAACCGGGCTCCGAAATGGGCAAAATGGCCTGCGGCCACGAAATGTAGCCCACGGCCACTGAGAGATGGTCTACGGGACCTCTCCCTCCCCTCAGGAAAGAAAACAGAGAAAATCGAGTCCGGTTCGCAAACCGTGGCAAGGCACAGAAGAGAGTTTGCAAGGCACAAAAGTAGATGGCCGGTCTGCTTCCTCAGTGTGAGTTCATTCCAGCTGTGTCTTGGTTTTCCCTCAAAAATATCTCTATCCGGGGGAACCTTTTGGAGGGAAATAAGAGCTCATTTTCCTCCACTTTGGCAAGGACTCTTCTCTTCCTCTTTTGTCTATATTGCTGTCCTTCCAACTCAAGAAAGAGGGTTACAAGAATTGGTTTGAGGATATCTCTACATACCACTCCATTTCCTTTAAGTTTTGGTTCCATTTCTTCATCATCTTCAAGCTCTACCCTCATCACTCCATTTCAAAGACAAAGAAGGGATTCCAAGACTTAGAGTCATCAGACCTGTTCCAAGAAGCAACAAAAGTATTGGCCTTCAAGGGTAAGTAGACTTTTCCCTTTTTGTAGCCCATTTTTGCACCAACTTCTTAGCCTATTTGCTTATTGTTTTGGGCTCCAACCTTAACTGAAACTAGGTCTATTTTGAGCTATTATTCATGTTTGTTCAAGGGCTCAACCCTGTTTGAGCCCTCTATGGCACACTTGTTTCAATATCCTTTTGTATGACAATATTTTGCATGAAATTTCTAGCCTATGAGTAATCTGCTGTGCATAATGTAAATCGAAAGTGGGCCTATTTTGAGCCCCTCTCAACATCAAGAAGAGCTCAACCTTGTTTAGGCTCCCTATCTTGCACTTGCTTCACAATTCTTCCAATTTACCGTAAATTTGCATAATTTGTTTGGCCTATATGTAGTTTGTTTGAGCATGTCATGAACTCGTGAGTAGGCTTATCTTGTGTCCTCTACAACATTGTAGAAGGGATCAACCTTGTTGGGAGTTTCCATGTTATACTTGTCATTATACCCTCTTTGACCCCCATTTTTGCATGCTTTTTTAAGCTTATCTAGCTTCGCTTTTTACCATCATCAGAGCTGGAAAGAGTCATATTTTGATCTTCTTGACATATTTCATTAAAGGTCTTTACTAGTTTGATGAATGTTTGGAATACCTCATGTTATAGTCTTATGTATCTTAGTTATTGCATGACATTTTTAGCATGATTTCATACTGAGTTGGGGGATGTCATCTACTGTAAATGTTCATATTTTTAGTTCCTCATCAGTGTTGTAGAAGGATATTTTTCCATTTGGGCATCGCATGTATCACTTGCTTCAATACCCCTCTTGCGGAGCCATTTTTGCATACTTGCCTAATCCTATGTGTGCTTGTTTGCTTAGCTCTTTTATGACCTAAAAATGCTTGTCTTGGGGTCATCTTGCTATCAGATTTTCATTCCATGTCCATATTGTGCATATATTGCATAGCTATAGGCCATTTCGGGCGCCTAATATCGCATTTCGGGATCATTCCATGCTTCGGGTGCACTTTGGCCATGTTTCGGAACTGTTTTCCCCCCCACATTTCAGTGCTGAAATTCTATGTGCATGTTTACATATCATATTCTATGTCATTTCATGCCTTAGGGCTATTGTCTCGCTTATGCGTGCAGTGTGCACGTATTTCGAGGCATCTCATTTTCATCTCACGACCTCCTGTGTGAGTGTGGCTGAGGCTCTCTCATGTTGGTGTAAGCCCATATTGCATCGCATATCTCATTTTAGTCTTGTTGCATTCCGTATGCCATTTTTTCGATTTGCGTGCCCGTGTGCACGCATTTCGAGGCATCTCATTTTTATCCGATGGCCTGCTGTGTGAGTGTAGTTGAGGCTCTCTCATGTTGGTGTAAGCCCATTACTGCATTGCGTATGTCATTTCATCCGTAACATTATGTATGCTTGGTTGTGTGTTATCTCGTTTAGCGTTTATGTCATTCCATGACATTGTGTATGTTAAGATTGCATATTAGCTACATTTCATGCATATCATGCATATTGCATCGTGTTCGGGATAGGTGTTAGCCCGGGCACGAAAAACGAGGCACGTTCCGTACTCCGAGTGACGGAACGGGTCTCAATTCTCAAGTCACCGACACTCCGGATTATCCATGATGGAGTTAGGTTTTGTTATAGTTTTAATGTACATTCATTCCATATGGAGTTGTGCAATTCGACTCCTCGGCCATCATGCATCGAGATGCGTGATTGGTGGCACGAGGATTGAGGCATGCATACATTTGTGAAAATACATTGCTATGTCCATTTCCTGCTCTCTGTTGTAGCAGAATCAAGAATCAGCAGTCTTCCGAGGCTTTGCGCGCTTTCCAAGAATAATTGCGAAACAGAGGCTAATGGGGGCATTCCAGTGGATTTCCGCTTAAGGCAGCCCAGCATACATCATTCAGCGGAAGTAAGGCAGCCCCTGGCTTGCATGTTAGTCTTTTCTTTTCTTAGTTAATTTGTTAATTAATTAAGAATTTGTATATTTATTATTCGGACTGTATATTTCGGACTGTATTATTCTTTCATTTCGGACTGTATTATTTATTCGGACCCTCTGCGCGAGGGCATAATTGTAATAAGTGTGGGTGAGTGTGATGTATGTCTTCCAATCCCTACTTCTTTCTCCTTTTTATTTACTTGCTTACGATGGTTAGATATAGGGCATATTTCAATTAGCATACAGTATGACAGCATGTTTGCATCATTCATCTGTTTTGCATCGTAAGCCTACAAGATCATACAAACTGTATTTGTATTTCAATTCCGAATGGAGTACGTGATAATTGTAGCATTTCATATGCCATGTTTAGATTAGTCGAGCCTGCTATAGTTCGCATCTTCGCATGTGTTGCATTAGGCAATTCTGTATATTTAGGATCATGCATGATTTCTAATCGGTTTTCTGTTTTGGCTTGGAGTACTTAAGTTTTATGCTTTAGCATCCTTGCAGCCTGTGCCATAAATAGCATGCTTACCATGAGGCTAAATGCTTACGTGATATAACTGCCTTGAATGCCTGTGGGTAGAGGTTGAGTTATCTGAATTGGGACAATTCGTCAAATGTTTGTTTTAAGCCCTCTAGATAGTGGCAAAATCATGTTTTCTAAGCCCACCTAAGGGTGGCAAATCCATCGCCTTAGCCTACTCATGTAGCACCTCAAACCATTTTCAAACAAACAAACATGAAATGTTTTGTTCCAATTCAGCGATCCAAATTTATACTTTTATGTCAGGCAAATCACATACTAACCTAGGCTAATAACAGAATAAGAACTCACAATGTTTTCAAAAACAAATATCATAGTTAGTAGTCGGTCTTTGACCGGGGTGCTCACGGCGACCTTCCCTAATCGTATCTAAGTTCCCGAGCCGAGGCAACTTTGGTTATAATCTGACACGCGGCCTTTGGCACCGAGTCGATTTCCTAAATTTCCCATAAAAAAACATTTAGGTGGCGACCAGATTTGGCAAAGCACCATGTTTGGCACTTCTTTCAAAAAATCTGCTTTCAAAATCGATTTGCCTGATTGGGACCCTTTGGTCCAAGATTAAGAACCGTGACATTTGAGTCCTTGAACTATAGTAGATCCAATATCGAACCGTAATCGGTGGACTCGCACTCTTTCTCCGGATGCGTTGGGGACGCCTACGCTTCGCGACATCATTGGATTTAGAGAACTTGACTTAACTCGTGATATCCGGTTTTGACTACATTTGTGTTTCTTTGCATTGCATTTGCATTGGTGCGCTTAGGACACCGTGGTTTGCTATATGCCATTCGAACGATGGTTGGGAGGCTTGTCTTGTCAAGTTATGTCCGTAAGGCCGACGGCCTGGCTCGACAAAGATGGAACACAAACCTTTTACCGGCACCCTTTTGACCATTCGACCTAGTGCATATTCGGATCTATAGTGACCATTCCAAACTAGGACAAAGTTGCTTACCCGCTTATATGTTATTTGAAACCGCCAAGGCGTAGTGAAACCCTAGTTCCTGACAAAATAGGACAGGGAAACCCTACCCCAACATAGGGGTGTTTTCAGCTCTCACTTATCTGCTATGTGCTTGTTAGAGTGTGTCTCCACAGGAAATGCATGCATCAGTTGAGTTTGGGCATTAGGCCTGTGGGCATCAGTCAGTATCTGAGAATTAGTTGTCTGCGGATATCCGATTCAGTTTTGGGGAACAGTGATACAGGAACAGTGATCAGTGATTGAGGACAGTGTATTTTAAGCTTATCAACTACGTATTGTATGCCCGACTGTGCATTGTGTGTATTTAATTTAAGTTGTTATGCTGCCCGTTTTTCTGGTAATTTATTTCCTTTTTGCTTTATTATCTTTTTGCTAGGGCAGTTTTTAGCATGATTGCTTCCGAACCAGTTGATACTCCCCAAGCACTTTGGACACGAGATCGCCGACTCAATCGATCCGAGGATCTAGTTGACGGACATCCAGTGTTCCACTCTCTACTCCCGCTATCGGTTAAGCCAAGGAGGCGCAGGTCGAGCACGGATCATCTAATGAAGCCTACCTTAGTGACAAACAGTCGGGTTGAGATTTCTGTGTCTTCCATAGAGATACACTTACCGGTCATTCAGATGGAACAACAGACTACACCAGAGATAGAGGCGATGATGCGCCAGATGCATGAGAGTATGAAACAGATGCAAGATGATGCCATCCGCCAAGCGGAATTTTCTAAACAACAAACCGCAGTCATGGCCCAAAGAAAGTCGAGCCGACATTAGGTCGCAATGAGAATGCAATCGCTTCACATCGCTCCTCCTCCACCGCTCCACTACCCGAAAGCAGCATCTCGTCGTAATACCCGCCAAATCCTCGTAATATCCTTCCAACACCCGTAATACCTTACCCAATGTCCGTAACACTCAAGAGGACACAGTCTTCCAATCTGGTTGGCTCCGCCCACTTCGCCGAATCGCCCAAGAATCTTACACCCAACCACCCGGACTCTCCATTTGAGTTCGAGGTAGATCATACAACTCTGAAACTGAATAAGCTGGAAAAGCTTTTCAAGAAATCGCAGGGGGTGATGGCCATCCCACACATCGAAGATGGGTACACTGATGTGGCCGTAACATTGCCAGACATATTCAAGATGCCACAGATTGACCGTTTTGATGGGTCCGGAGATCCCATGGTCCATCTTCGGCTATTTTCAAACATCCTGAGACCAATGGGCCTAATCCGACCACAAAAACTTTCTTTGTTTGGCAGAACTTTGTCGGGAGTGGCGGCCATCTGGTACGCAAAGTTAGAAGATGATGTGAAGAGAAACTGGGATGAGCTGGCTGAGGCATTCGTTGCATAGTACTCGTATAATACACAGATCGAGATTACAACACGTGATCTCGAAACAACGAGGCAGGAACAAAAAGAGACTTTCTCTGATTTTGTAACTCGGTGGAGAGCGAATGCATCGATGATGACCTTGAGGCCAACAGATAAAGATCAAATTCGGATGATTGTACGCAATCTCCAACCGAAGTTAATGCAGAAAATGATCGTACTCCCTTTTCCCACCTTCTCAGATTTACACGAGATGGGGGTACAGATCGAAGATGCGATGAAGCAAGGTTTGATCGACCAGGATCGAGAGCAGTCCCGAAGGGCATTCAACCGTAATAACACCGCAGGCCCGAGTGGCGCTGCCAACACAAGGACTTCGGAGGTCGGTATGGTCACCACCACTCCCCCTTCCCAACCAAGGCACGCAGCGGCCACACCCTTTTCCAGTACCTCCGGGAGCAGTAACCAAGCCCCGATATACCAATCCAGAGGCCAAAGAACCTTCACTCCACTATACATGCCATTGTCTAAGGCTCTCGGCGTTCTAATAAAAAAAGGGCATTTGAAACCCTTAGAGCCGAGGCCACTACCAAATCCACTCCCCCCTTCCCACAACCCAAATAAGCATCAGGCGTATTCACCAAAGAAAGATGGCTATGATACGCATCATCGTTCAACAAGGCCACGAGATTCAAGACCTCGTTGACAAGAATATCATTCTACCTCCCGAAAGACCCAACGTCACAACTAACCCACTCCCCGCACATAACCAAGATCCACCACCCAAAAGAGTCAACCTCATCTAAACTTGGTTCGTTTCCTACGATCCTAGTATCTATATTACTCCCTTTCACCTATCCAAGCCGGAGGTGATCCTTCCTGATTGCACTGACTTGTGCATGTTGGACACCTTCACAACCCAATCTGAGCCAGAGGTGGTGACCTCCGAAGATGGAACGGGGCAGGTTTCAGAGGAGAGCAGAATTGGTGAGTCTGGGATGAGACAGCCTGGGAATTATACTGGAAGAGCTTATGATCCAAGCGGATATATCTTATCAGTGAGCCACCGAAATGAGTGTGAGTCGCCGTAAAAATGAATTGTGCATGATTCGGGGGGACGGACTTGAACAAGGGGTAGATGAATTGACAACGGTGGAAGAAGATTTTGCCAACCTCCAGTTCTTCAACGACTAAGAAGCAGGGGATGCAACAATCAATTGGTTTGAATATGAGGAGTCGGCAGAGATTGCCGGATGGTTAGATGATCAGCCAGATGTTGTGGAAATTCAGCCAGAGCAAGGCCCGGCAGGGGCAGGGGTATCAATGATGGCCGGAATGGCCGAGAGTCCGAATGAATTGCCGGAGAGCGCCGGTACAAAGAATTTCGCTCGGGATTAAGATATTGTGAAAACCGAACAACAAACCCTACTAACACAAGAGGAGCAAGAGAAGAGGTGGGATTCTAAGAGAATCCGGAAAGCCAAGAACCATGAAGAGGTTGAAAGTGCTGCGAGCACAAGAGCAAGACATGCTGTGAGCATGTAGGATGAAAGTACCGAGAGTACGAACTTGTCGGAACCAAATAGGTGTTTGTTGAATGTCAGTGGGATGTGGTGGGAAGACGATGACTTATGTCTTGCCCACACGCATTTAAGATTGGGCAAAGCTCAACCAAATGATACTTGGTACCGATGAGGTAAACCATATGACCAGTGAGGATTGTATTTCAAGCCCCACACCTCGACCAACCCGAGACATCTGGGATAGATAAAGAGGCAGAGAAACAAAGAGAGAAGCAAATTGAAGAAGAAGTCAGACGAGATGCTTAAATAAAATACGTGCAGACATCTCCATCCGGGACCGCTTATGGCTTCAAGGGTGCAGACAGTGTCAGTTTTATCTCGCTATGGACAAGGCCAAACTTCCATCGAAACTACGCCAGAAAGGTACCGGTTTTTCCCGGAGGAGGTTCCTCGCATTAACTTTTTTCAGATAAGGAATTGCCACCGAGGGCGTGAATCATAATAAATCCTCTACATCTCCGTGGAGTGTAGAGATAAGTGGATACCGATGGTACTTGTTGATACCGGTTCGCTATCAATGTTCCGCCCAATAATGGTATATGCACCCGTTAAAACCCGCAGACTTCATACCAACCACTTAGGTGATCAAAGCTTATGATAATACCAAGAGGGAAGTGATGGGATCAGAAGGTTCAGACCTGTGTTGGTCCAGACAACACAACATTGAATTTCATGTCTTGGACGCTCCCGCAACCTTCAACTTGCTCTTGGGCGGCGTGGTTGCACCAAGTGAAAGCGCTCTTCCACTCGCACTGATGTTGAAATACCTCACGGAAGAGGGTTGCAATTGTTTTCGGAAATTCATCCATCCATCTCACGCTGTAAGTGTTCACGCCAGCTTTTGGAGACGAGCACCCGACAGAGGATGTGTTCTTATTTGGTTCACTTTGGCGGAGGCCCGGTAGTGCAAAATATTATGGTCAGAAATGAAGGTGTGTACGTTAGTGCTCAATCCGCCTACCTCATGAACAAGTTACAACATATTCCTGATGGGATTAGAAAGAAGCGGCAGAAAAGAGTCGCAAAGATGGCCGGTGTCACACAACCCGCATACCTTGGTCAAGGTTATCCGCCCACCAAAGAAGATCGGGTGAGGAAAGGAAAGGAAATGGCCTACAGAGCTGAAGCGGTCGGGAAGCCTTTTGACTTAATTCACGTGCCCATTCAGGTACCTTTAACGGATGCTTGCTCGAAGGGAGGACTTTCCATTTTATGCTTCAGAGTCGTGGTTAAACGCGGAGAAGAAGCGCTGCATCGTGTTTCAAATCTTTCGACGCAACTATCCGGGATGACGCTATAGAGCGCATGCACTCCAACAACCGAGGTTGGAGCAATAAGGCAAAGGATCCCGAGGCGAGTTGGAAATGGGTAGCACTAGCATGTCTCCTCTCTAATCCTCCGACGACCAAGAGCGCCAGGGGATAACTTCGCTTTCCATGATTGGGGATGAAATTACGGCGAGTCGACCAAAGCCTATCTTGGATGCATCATCGCACTCTCTCACTTGGCAAGACGAGGAGGAATTTTTGTCCCAAAGACCGGTCGTAGTGAGCCTAATCGATTCCACCGAGTCCCGTGAGTTTGAAGGTTCCAAACCGATCGAGTCTCGAAGTCTGCACTTGGGATGTTAACCCGATGCCACAATTTCGTTTAGGTCGTTTTTTCCTTTTCATTTGAGTCTGCTTGTAACCAATGAATTGGACGATTTGGATGTGCCTAATGAGAATGAAATATCTGGGTTTCCAGTACTTTTCTCGGCCCTAATTTATTGCATTAATTCGCACTTTCAAAATTTTGATCAAAACGACGAGGACGAAGTTCCTCCTGCTTTTACAACGCTTAATTGAGCAAGAGCAAGAGAGATTTGTTAAACCATTAATGGATGAAATCATTACCGTGAACATTGGTATCGAGGAGGACCCGCTACCGTCCAGACGAGTCCACGTTGTCTTTAGAGGAACGCGAGCGCTTAGTCGCTTTGTTAAAAGATTTCAAAGATGTTTTCGCGTGGTCCTACGAAGACATGCCTGGAATCGATCTTGAGATTGTACAAAGACGGATCCCCTTGACCGAGGCCCGACTGCTGCGTAAACTCGTATGGATCCGTCCGGATTGGGCTCTTAAGATTAAGGAAGAGGTCACTACAAATCGACGCAGTTTCCTCTGTATCTCAATATCCGACTTGGTTGGCGTAACATTGTTCCGGTCAAGAAAGATAGCAGGATCCCGTGTGTAGACTTCGTGGATTTGAACAGAGCTAGTCCGGCGACTACTTTCCCTTATCGCACATCGATGAGTTGGTAGATTTCACCAGGCATGCATTGCTCTCATTCATGGATGGCTTTAGGATACAACCAGATAGTGATGGCACCGTAAAACAGGAAAGATCAGATTCACCACCCTGGGGACATACTGCTATCGAGTAATGCCGTTTGGGTTAAAGAACGCTGGAGCTACTTATCAACGGGCCGCGACCACAATACTACATGATATGATCTACAAAGAGGTTGAGGTGTATGTGGACGATATGATTGTCAAGTCCAAAGAAAGAGAGGGCCACTACACCGCCTTGCACAAGTTTTTTCAAAGGATCGTGAATTCCTGCTATGCTAAACCCTCAGAAATGTACGTTTGGTGTTACAGCGGGAAAAATACTAGGGTTTCTGATTACACAAAGAGGCATCGAGGTCGATCCTTCCAAAATCAAGGCCATCCTAGAAATGCCACCACCAAGGACTGAAAAGAAGGTGCGAGACTTTCTGGGTAAAGTGCAATTTATAAGACGATTTATTTCAAAATTAACCTTGACTTGTGAACCACTTTTTGGCCTTCTCAAGAAAGGAAAGAATTTTCAATGGGACGGCCGATGTCAAACTGCATTTGAACAGATTAAAGAATATCTACAGAACCCACCCGTTTTATCGCCACTAGAGCAGGGGAAACCGTTGATTTTGTATCTGTCAGTGATTGAAACCACGATGGGTTGCATGCTTGCACAAGAATCAGAAGATAAGGTGGAAGAAGCCATCTATTATTTGAGCAAAAAGATGCTGGAGTATGAGACTCGATATACACTGCTGGAAAAGGCTTGCTTAGTTTCGTACGGGCTACCAGAAGTCGCACTACCGTTAGCTCACTCAGAATGTTGGTTTCATGACTTGATCCCATCAAATATCTCTTCGAGAAACCAGCCACGGTAGGCTAGCTCGTTGGTTGTCGTTGTTCTCGAATTTGATCTCACGACGTGACACGCAAGTCGCTGAAAGGAAGAGCTGGTAGAGTTCCTTGTCGACCACCCGGTTGAGGATGAAGCAATTGAGTACTGCTCTTGATGAATCAATTTCGCATATCGACAATGAAACTTGATTTATGTATTTTGACGAGCGCCAAATCAACACGGGTATGGGATAGAGTGTTGCCGATAGCACCGATGATTCCGTATCCTCTAGCCTTCAAACTCAATTCAAAGTCTCAACAATGAAGCGTAATACGAGGCGGTATTGTCGGGTTCAGAAGCAATTCTAGAACTAGGGCAAGACGGTTGGACGCCATTAGATTCGAACCTTGTTGTGTCTCAAGCTAAAGGAGATCGGAAAGTGAAAGAGGAAAAGATGATGATGTATCACCAAACCTTGATTTGCCGATTCCTCGCTTTGAGAAGCTAAATTTTACTCATCTACTAAGAGAGAACAACAAGTTCATGGATTCGCTAGCAACTCTATCATCTATGATAGACATCCCGTGGAGTCCGAATGCGTCCGGCCATCATCGACTAGAAATTTGCACCGCTTATGAGTCGATTGGTACCATAGATGAAGTTCGTGATAACACCCCGGTATTACGATATCCGGAACTTGGAGAAAGAAGCATACCCGCCAGGTAAATGCCAAAGACAAGAGGGCAATCAAGAATGGCGCTTTAGTTCATCATCCGCGGGTAAATCAGATAAACGGTCATTCGGGAATGCATAAACCGTGCGTTGATGCCGAAGAGTCAAAGCGCTCGATGGAAGCCATCCACGGGGTGAATGTGGTGCACACATGAATGGGGTAATGTTGGCACTAAGATCCTTAGACAAGGTTATTATCGTCCACCATGGAGGAGGATTGTATTGGCTTCCCATGATGTCACAAGTGTCAAATTCATGCAAATTGATGAACATCCCGCCACAAAAGTCAGACAACATGACTTCGCCATGGCCATTTTCTGTCTGGGGAATTGATGTAATCGGAGCTGTTACGCCAAAGGGGTCGAATGGGCATGAGTTCATCTTGGTAGCGATAGATTATTTCACAAAGTGGGTTGAGGCCCAATCTTATGCAGTGTTGAAGGCTTCGCATGTAGCAAAATTTATCAGAAACAACATTATCTGTCGCTACGGAGTCCCAAATGAAATCGCTTTGCATAATGGTTCCCACTTTAAAAAGGAGGTGATCGATTTGTTGGAGAAATACAATGTGGTTTTTCATAACTGGTCAACTTACGGGCACCAAACCAACGGAGCAGTTGAGGCCGCCAACAAGAACATCAAGTGCATACTACAGAAGATGGTGGAAACCTATTGGGACTGGCCAGATAAACTGCCGTTCGCTCTGTGGGGCTACAGGACTTCGATCAGAATTTCTACTAGGGCGACTCCGTACTCATTGGTTTATGGGATGGAAGGTTTCATTTATTGAGATTGAGGTCCCGCTATTACGAGTATCGCCGAAAGCCGAGTTAGCAAGCAGACAAGCAAAGAAACAGATTTGAGGAATTCATGCTTTTCGATGAAAAAAGGCTGAAAGCACTGTACCACATCCAAGGTTATCAATGCAGAATCGCCCGAGCTTTTAACAAGAAGGTTAAGTCTAGGAATTTGAAAGAAGGAGATTAGGTACTCAAAGACAACCGAGCTCCCATCCACGACCCAAGGGGCAAGTTCAGACCCAATTGGACTGGTCCCTATATTATCAAGTCAATCTGGCCAGGTGGAGCTGTGGTTCTGATGGACCTAGATGGCTTAGAGTTTTCTCAACCGATCAATATGGACAAGTTGAAGAAATATTATCCCTGAGAAGCTCGCTGGGCCGAAAACCCGAAAGGGCGACCTAGGCAAAATTCAGAGCATAGAAAATTTGAAATTATAAAAATTGAGCTTGCAAGGTTGAAAACCCGCAAAGGGCGGCCTTGGCAAAAGTTAGAGCGCGAAAGGAGAGTAAAAATACCCGAGCGAACCCAAGCCTGAACTACGTAAGGCTTGATTCCTATCTATGGGATACGTAGGCAGCTTCATCCTGAAGTTCAGCCCCAATCTTTTCTCCGATCAACTTTGTCCATTTGATCATCTCAGTCATCTCTATTCATCAGCATTTATCGTGATCTCCCAGATGCAGGTTATTCAGACTAGGGCAACTTTCCGCTGCAATGAAGTGTTGCGCACCATCCGCATTAGGGCAATTTTCCGCTGCTATGAATCGCCGAGGCACTTTTTCAAACTAGGGCAACTTTCCGCTTGCTAGGATCCGTGGTTGTGCATCTCAAAGGATGAGATCTCAAAGCGTGTCCATTCGATCCATATCGAAAATAGTTTCAAAAGTTTTAATAAAGTTGACTTTGTTCAAATTAATCTTTTCACAACTAAGACTTTTTGGACCACAAACGGAGAATTTTCAGTACCACAACCTTCAATTTCTTTGATTTCAAAACAGAGTTCTCTTGCTCTTACATACAATTGAAGTTGCTTTTTATTACACTCATAATGAAAACTTGGAAGTACTAATAAAGCAATAAATCTGGGGCATAGTTAAGTCAGGTGTTTCTGCGCCCCCTCCCAGAGCTGGTTGAAGCCTCCGATGCCAACCTAGGCCCAACTCAGGCTTCTTCATTAAGCCAATCCCAAAGACTCGCCGACAAAGTGCAACTAAAAGTAAGGGCGGGGCCGGTTTCTAACTCTCCACGCCATGGCTTCCGAGCCAGGCGCCGAATCGAAATGTAGCCGATACTCTATCCTCCTCGGGCAAGTCCGATCATGGTCGAACGGCGCAGAATACGGAATGGGAAATAGAATACAGTGAGTCAAGCCGTCATCGAATCGACCGCCGGACATGTCAGAGCTCATTCGGAGATTGAGCCAAGGACAACGCCACGCCATGCGACCGCCGACAAATTGCACATCCATTCAAACCACCATCCTCATCAAGGGCATCGACTAGGCGTTGTTGAAAGAAGTAACCATCGGCCGAGTAAGGTGGTAAGAGTCCACAACTTGCAATTTATCCATCAACCATATCCGGGGAGGGATGAAAATGAGAGAATAAAGAATAGAGAGATGCGATGAGAGAAAAGTAAGATGAGGGTTTTGTGAGAGAAAAATCGAGCCCGAGGGCCGAGTGATGTGAGCTAATACATATGTGAGCTTGGGTGGGAAACATTACCGCAGCAGAGTGGACTCCTCGCGAACTGTTGTCTCCCTACAGAGAAAGCATCCAAGCCCATCGTTGTCTCTTGCCAGAGCCATGGCAATGCAACTCTTTCTCTTTCAAGCCTTGAGCAACTTCAATCGACGGCACGGACCAAACTCGAGGCAAAGAAAATGAGATAACAGCACAAACAGAGAGCATGTCGCCTAAGCCTTGCTAATGATGGTCGCTATGGTCACCAAAGATGTCGCCGAAGCCCATCGTTGTTCCGGACCCGATCCGACCAAATTGTCCTCCTCAAGACTAATGTTCACGATAATGATTTCATCTATTAATGGTTTAACAGATCTCTCTTGCTCTTGCTCAATTGAACGCTAGAAACCGGAGGAACTTCGCCCTCGCTGCTTTTGATCAAAATTTTGAAAGTTTGAATTAATGCAATAAATTAGGGGCACGTAAAAGTACTGAAACCACAGATAGTTTATTCTCATTAGGCACATCCAAATCGGCCCAATTCATTGGTTACAACAGACTCAAATGAAAAGGAAAAAGACGACCGACAGATCAGGCATCCGTTAACATCTCCAGAGTACTGCAGACTCAGACTACCGAGTCGAACTCGATTCGACCACAGACTCGGTGGAATCAGATTCCTACCACTACCTAACCCGGTCACTGGACAAGAATCCTCCTCAGATCGCCAAGTGAGAGGTGCGATTGATGCATCCAAGATAGTCATGGTCGCTAGCAAGCTTCATCCCCAATCATGGAAATCGCGGGTTATCCCCTGCACTTTTGGTCGACGGAGGATCGAGAGGAGACATGCCGCTACCCCCATTTCCAACTCGCGCCCTCGTGATCCATCGCTTTATTCTCGCCAACATCGCTTGTTGGGTCTGCTCGCCTGCGGCAACGCTATCCCCGGATAGTTGCGTGTCAAGAAGATTTCAAACTCGGCACGCGCTTTCTTCGCTTAACCATGGCTCGAAGACGCAAAATGGAAAGTCCTCCCTCCCGGACGAAGCGTCTGCTCAGGTACCTCGGACGGGCCTGCGCATTAAGTCAAAAGGCTTCAATTGCCGCTCGCTCACGGCCATTTCTTTCTTTTCTCACCCATTTTCTTTGGTGGGCGATAACCCACCAAAGGTATGCGGGTTGTGTGGCACTTCGCCAATGCCGCGACTCCTTTCGCCGCTTCTTCCTAATCCCATCCCGAATATGTTGTAACTTGTTCATGAGGTAGACGGATTGAGCACTAACGCATATACCTTCATTCATGTACCATAATATTTTGCACTACCCGCCTCCGCCAAAGTGAACCCGATAAGAACACATCCTTCGTGCGTGCTCGATCTCCAAAATCGGGCGAGACACTTCGGCGGCGGATGGATGGATGAATTTCAAAACAATTGCAACCCCTTCCCGTGAGGGTATTTCAACATCCGTGCAGAGTGGAAGAGATCGCTTACTTGGTGCAACCAAGGCCGCCCCAAGAGCAAGTTGAAGGTCATGAACGCCCAAGACATGAAATTCAATGTTGTGTTGTCTCGACCAACCTCGGTCTCAACCTTGACAGTCCCCATCACTTCCCTACTGGTATTATCATAAGCTTTGATCACCTGAGTAGTTGGTATGAAGTCCGCGGGTTTTAACCCCGATTGCATATGCCGCTCGATCAAGCAGACATTGATAGCAGATCTTGTGATCAACAAGTACCACCCCAGATCCACTTATCTCTACACTCTACGGAGATGTAGAGGGGTTTGTTATGATGCACGCCTCAAAGCGCAATTCCTTGTCCGAAAAGGTTAATGCCGGGAATCTCCTCCTAAAAATCACCACCAAATGCTATAGCGTAGTTTCGATGGAGAGTTTGGCCTTGTCCATAGCAGATAGGATAGCCTGTCCGTGCACCCTTGAAGCCATAAGCAGTCCCCAGATGGAGATATCTGCCTGTATTTTCTTTAACTGTCTCATTACAGCTTCTTCTTCAATTTGCTTCTCTCTCTGTTTTTCTACCTATTTATCTTTCCCAGATGTCTTGGGTTGGTCAAGGTGTGGGGGCTTGAAATACCGCCCACTCCTGGTCATATGGTCTACCTCATCGAGGTACCAAGTATCATCTGGTTGAGCACCTGCCCAATCTTTGTCTGTGTGGACAAGACATAAGTCATCGTCTTCCCACCACATCCCACTGACATTCAACACACTTATCTAATTCCGGCAAGTTCGTACTCTCAGATTTCATCCCACATGCTCACAGCATGTCCTGCTCTTGTGCTCGCAGCACTTTCAACCTCTTCATGGTTCTTGGCTTTCCGGATTCTCTTAGAATCCCACCTCTTCTCTTGCTTCTCCTGTGTTAGTAGGGTTTGTTGTTCGATTTTCACAATATCTTGATCCCGAGCGAAATTCTTTGTACCGGCGCTCTCCGGCAATTCATTCTGACTCTCGACCTTTTCGGCCATCATTGATACCCGCCGCCGCCTTGCTCGTCAATTTCCACAACATCCGGCCGATCATCTAACCATCCTAATCACCGCCGACCTCATATTCAAACCAATTGATTGTTGCATCCTCGCTTCTTGGTCGTTGAAGAACCGGAGGTTGGCAAAATCTTCTTCCACCGCTGTCGATCATCGCCTTGTTCAAGTCCGCCCCCAATCATGCACAATTCAACTTTTTTCGCAAATTTCACACTCACCGATCGCTCACCGATAAGATATATCCGCTTGGATCATATGCTCTTCCAAAGATAATTCCTAGGTTGTCCCATCCTGCACTCACCAATTCGCTTTCCTTGAAACCCACCCTGCTCCATCTTCGGAGGTCACCACCGCTCAGATTGGGTTGTGAAGGTGTCCAACATGCACAAGTCAAGGCAATCAGAAGGATCACCTCCCATTGGGTAGGTGAGAGGGAGTAATATAGATACTAGGATCAGAGGAAACGACCCCGCTTTGGATGAGGTTGACTCTTTTGGGTGGTGGATCTTGGTTATGCGCGGGAGTGGGTTAGTTGTGACGCTGGGTCTTCGGGAGGTAGAATGATATTCTTGTCAACGAGGTCTTGAATCTCGTGACGCAAATTAAACATTGATTCAGATTACGGCTATGTCGCCGTGGTACGACAAGACTTCATTTGGTCAGGAAAGGGGGAGTGGATTTGGTAGTGGCCTCGGCTCTAAGGGTTTCAAATGCCCCTTTTTTATTAAAACGCCGAGAGCCTTGGACAAGGGCATGTATGGTGGAGTGAAGGTTCTTGGCCTCGATTGGTATCTCGGCTTGCCATCGCCTCGTGAGGTATCGAAAGGTGTGGCCGCGGGCCTTGGTTGGGAAGGGGAGTGGTGGTGACCATACCGACCTCCGGTCCTTGTGTTAAGGCCACCCTGCCCGCAGCAGTTATTACGGTTGAATGTTCTTCGGTCGCCTCATTCCGGTCGATCAAACCTTGCTTCATCGTGATCTTCGATCAGACTCCATCTCGTAACTCGAGAATGTGGAAAAAGGAAGTACGATCATTTTCAGATTAACTCGCTTGGAGATTGCGCATAATCATTCGAATTTGATCTTTATCTGCTGGCCTCAAGGTCATCATCGATGCCTTTGCTTCCACCGAAGTTACAAAATCGAGAAAGTCTCTTTTTGTTCTCTTTCGCTTCGAGATCACGGTTGTAATCTCGACCTGGTATTATACGAGTACTATGCAACAAATGCCTCACCATTTCATCCCGCTTTCTTCACATCATCTTCTAACTGCGTATCAGGATGGCCGCCACCCCCGACAAAGTTCTCGCCAAACAAAGAAAGCTTTTGTGGCTCAAGTTAGGCCCATTGGTCTCGTGATGTTTGAAAATAGCCAAGATGGACCATGGGATCTCCTGACCCATCAAACGGTCGGCCAACTGCGGCATCTTGAATATGTCCGCAATGTTACTACCACATCAAGGTACCTATCTTCGATGTCCGGATGGCCTTCACCCTCGCGATTTCTTGAAAAGCTTTTCCACTTACTCGGCCAGAGTCAGATGATCTACCTCGAACTCAAATGGAGAGTCCGGTGGTTGGGTGTAAGATTCTTGGACAATTATGGCGAAGTGGGGCGAGCCACCATGGAAGACTTGTGTCCTCTTGAGTGTTCGGACATCGGGTAAGGTATTCGGGTGTTCGGAGGATATTCTCGAGGATTTGGCGAGTATTCTCACCAGAGGTGCTCGCCAGTAGTGGAGCCGGTGGAGGAGGAGCTCGATGTGAAGCAGACGAAGATTCTGCAAGGTACTTAGTAATCACGGCCACCGCCATGATCATGCTTGTTTAGAAAATTCCGCATGGCGGATGGCATCATCTTGCATCTGTTTATGCTCTCATGCATCCGGGCGATCATCGCTTCCATCCTTGGTGTAGTCTGTTGTTCCATCTCAATAACCGTAAGTGTATCTCTATGGAAGACACGTAAATCTCAACCCGATCGCTTGTCACTAAAGTAGATCGCCGTTCGGCGATCCGTGCTTTGACACACCGCGCCTCCTTGGCCTTCTTCCGATAATCGGTAGAGAGTGGAACATCGATGTTCACAACCAGATCCGCGGATCGATTGAGTCGGCGACCTCGTGTCCAAAGTGATTGGGAGTATTCATCGTTCGAAGGCCGTATAAAAATCGCCTAGCAAAAAGATAATAAAGCAAAAAGAAATAAATGACCAGAAAAACGGCAAAGATAACAAATTAAATTAAATACACACAACGCATACGGCATACAACACGCAGCTCATAAGTCAAAATGCATCGCCCTCAATCATCGATCACTGCTCAGACATCGTTTCCCAAAATCGAATCTGATATCCGCAGATAACCGATTCTTAGATATCGATGCCCACAGTTCGATGCCCAAACTCAATCGATACATGCATTCCTTGTAGAGACGCACTCTAACAGGCACATAGCACGTAAGTGAGAGCCAAAACACCCCTATGTTGGGGTAGGGTTTTCCGCCCTATGTTGTCGAACTAGGGTTTCACCACGCACGCAATGCTTCAAACAACCTTTTAACCGGTAAGGAACCTGCCCTAGTTTGGAATGGTCACTATGGATCCGAATATGCACCAGTCGAATGGTCAAGGGTGCCAGAAAACCGGGGTTTGTGTTCCCATGCTGTCAGAGTCTAGAGCCGATCAAATTTACGGACATGACTTGACAAGACAGCCTCCAAGAAATCGCTCGTGAATGGCATATGGCAAACAGGTGTCCTAGGCACTAATGCAAATGGAATGCAAATAAACACAAATGTAGTCAAAACCAGATATCACGAAGTTCGAGTCAAGTTCTCTAAATCCTCAAAGAGTCGCCAGAATCAGACGCCCCTAACGCATCCCGGAAAGGAGTGCGAATCCCCGCTCGGGTTCGATATCGGGTCTACTACGCTCAAGGACTCAAATGTCACGGTTTAATTTTAAACCAAAGAGTCCCAAATCCGCAAATCGATTTTGAAAACATATTTTTGAAAGAAGTGCCAAACATGGACTTTGCCGATACGAGTCGCCACCTAAATGTTTTTATGGGAAATTTAGGAAATCGACTCGGTGCCAAAGGCCACGGTCCGGCATCACCAAAGTTGCCTCGCTAGGAACTTGGGTACGTTTGGGAAGGTCACTGTGAGCATTCGCCCGTCGGCCAAAGACCGGCCTCTACTAACCATGATATCTGTTTTTGAAAACATTGTGAGTTCTTATTCCGGTTATTAGCCTAGGTTACTATGTGATGCGCACAGCATACAAGTGTAGACTGGATCGCCTGAATTGGAACAAAATATTTCATGTTTGTTTGTTTGAAAATGGTTTAATGGTGCTACCCGCAGGTAGGCTAAGACGTGGATTTGCCACCCTCGGGTGGGCTTAGAAAACCTGATTTTGCCAGTATCTAGTGGGCTTAAAACAAACATTTGATAAATTGTCCCAATTCAGATAACTCAACCTCCACCCACAGGCATTGAAGGCAGTTATATCACGTAGCCTCATGGTAAGCATGCTACTCATGGCAGTCACTCACACGCATGCAAGGATGCTAAAGCATACAACTCACCGAGTACTCCAAGCCAAAACAAAAAACCGATTAGAAATCATGCATGATCCTAAATATACAGAATTGCCTAATGCAACACATGCGAAGATGCAAAATATAGCAGGCCCGGCTATTCTAAACATGACATATGAAATGCTACAATTATCACGCACTAATTCTAATTGAAATACAAATGCAATTTGTATGATGCCCGAGTCTATGCAGGCAAAACAAATGAATGATGCAAATATGTCATTACATCAGTATGCTAATTGAAATATGCCCTATATCTAACCATCGTAAGCAAGTAAATAAAAGGAGAAAGAAGTGGGGTTGAAGACATACATCACATTCACCCACACTTATTACAATTATGCCCTACAGAGGGTCCAATAAATAATACAAATCAATAAAAGAATAATACAAATCAATAATATACAAATAATGTACAAATTTCTAATTAATTAACAAATTAACTAAGAAAAATCAGAATTGGCATGCAAGCTGTGGGCCTTATTTCCGCTGAATGATGTATGGTCGCCTTTTTCGAATCCACTAGGATGCCCCAATTAGCCTCGCTTGCAATGTTCTAAATGCGCCAAGCCCTAAGACTGTTGATTCTTGATTTTGCCGCAAGAGAGCGTGAAAGGGCATAGTAATGTATTTTACAAATATATGCATGCCTCGATCCTCGTGCCACCAATCACGCATCTCGATGCATGATGGCCGAGGAGTCGGATTGCATAACTCAATATAGGATGAATGCAGATGAATGCTACAACAAAACCTAACTCCATCATGGGTAATCCGGAGTGTCGGTGACTTGGGAATTGAGACCCGTTCCGTCACTCGAAATACGGAACGTGCCTCGTTTCCCGTGCCCGGGCTAACTCCTATCCCGAAAACGATGCAATATGCATGATATGCATGAAATGTAGCTAATATGCAATCCTAACATACATAATGTCATGGAATGGCATACACGCTAAACGAAATAACACACAACCAAGCATACACAATGTTACGGATGAAATGACATACGCAATGCAGTAATGGGCTTACACCAACATGAGAGAGCCTCAACCACACTCACACAGGAGGCCATCGAATAAAAAAAAAGAAGTGCCTCGAAATGCATGCACACGGGCACGCAAACCGAGGCAATGACATAAAGGCATGAAACGGCCTGAAATATGATATAAAATAAGACTAAAATGAGATGTCTCGAAATGCGTGCCCACGGGCACGCAAATCGAGAAAATGGCATACGGAATGTAACAGGACTAAAATGAGATATATAATGCAATATGGGCTTACACCAACATGAGAGAGCCTCAGCCACACTCACATAAGAGGCCGATGGATGAAAATGAGATGTCTCGAAATGCGTGCACACGGGCACGCAAACCGAGACAATGGCATACGGAATGCAATGAGACTAAAATGGCATATATAATGCAATATAGGTTTACACTAACATGAGAGAGCCTCAGCCACACTCACATAAGAGGCCGTGAGATGAAAATGAAGTGTCTCGAAATGCGTGCACACAGGCACGCAAACCGAGGCAATGGTACTAAAGCATGAAATGGCACTCCAAATGCAAATTGGACTTATACTAACATGAGAGAGCCTCAGCCACACTCACATAAGAGGCGTGGAGATGAATGAGATGCCTCGAAATGCGGCACACGGCACGCAAAACCGAGGCAATGGCCCTAAGGCATGAAATGGCATGGAATATGATATGCAAACATGCAAATAGAATTTCAAAGATCAAATGTGGGGAAACATTCAAAACATGGCCAAAGTGCACCAAGCATGGAATGATCCCGAAATGCGATATTAGGCGCCTAAATGGCCTATAGCTATGCAATGCATGCACAATATGGACATGGAATGAAAATACAGAGCAAGACAGCCCCAAGACAAACATTTTCACCATAAAAGGGCTAAACAAGCACAGATAGGATTAGGCAAGTATGCAAAAATGGCTCACAAGAGGGTATTGAAGCAAGTGATACATGCGATGCCCAAATGGAAAATACCCTTCTACAACACCGATGAGGGACTAAAAATATGAACATTTACATGAGATGACATCTCTAAACTCAAAGATGCAAACATGCTAAAAATGTCATGCAAGAACTAGGATACATAAGGCTATAACATGAGGTACCCCAAAAATTCATCAAACCAAAGAAAGACCCTTAATGAAATATGTCAAGAAGATCAAAATATGACTCTTTCTAGCTCGATGATGGCCGAAAAATAAGCTAGATAAGCTTAAAAAGCATGCAAAAATGGGGGTCAAAGAGGGGTATAATGACAAGTATAACATGGAGACCACTAACAAGGTTGATCCCTTCTACAATGTTGTAAAGGGACACAAGATAAGCCTACTCACGCTCATGACATGCTCCAAAACAGACTACATGTAGGCCAAACAAATCATGCAAATTTACGGTAAATTGGAGGAATTGTGAAGCAAGTGCAAGATAGGGGGCCTAACAGGTTGAGCCCTTCTTCAATGTTGAAGAGGGGCTCAAAATAGGCCCACTTACGCTTTACATTATGCTCAAAACGATCACCATAGGCTAGAAATTTCATGCAAAATATTGTCATACAAGAGGATATTGAAACAAGTGTGCCATAGAGGGCTCAAACAGGTTGAGCCCTTGAACAAACATGAATAATAGCTCAAAATAGACCTAGTTTCAGAAGGCCTGAGCCCAAAACAATAAGCAAATAGGCTAAGAAGTTGGTGCAAAAATGGGCTACAAAAGGGGAAAGTCTACTTACCCTTGAAGACCAATACTTTTGTTGCTTCTGGACCAGATTTGATGACTCTAAGTCATTTGAATTCCTTCCTTTGCTAATCGAATGGAGTGATGAGGGTAGAGCTTGAAGATGATGAAGAAATGGAACCAAAACTTGAAGGAAATGGAGTGGTATGTAGAGATATCCTCAAACCAATTCTTGTAACCCCTTTCTTGAGTTGGGAGGACAAAGAATATAGACAAGAGAGGAGAGAAGAGTCCTTGCCAAAGTGGAGGAAATGAGCTCTTATTTCTCCAAAAGGTTCCCGGATAGAGATATTTTGGGGGAAAACCAAGACACAGCTGGAATGGACTCACACTGAGGAAGCAGGCCGGCCATCTACTTTTGCTGCAGGTGGGCGGGCGGCCACCCCCTATGGCCCGGCAGCTAGGGGTCAAAAGGGTCAATGAGATTTCTGGCCACCAAAGATTGGTGTCCTCCTATGTGTGTACAACAAGACCCTATGGTTGGAAATTGGCAACTCTGAAACAAGAGAGACAACAAGCCACTTTTAGAAGGGGTTCAAAAGGGTCAATTAGAGTTACTGGCCGGCCATGTGTTTTTAGGATCCTCCCATGTGTTTACAACACAAATATCTGGTTTTGGCTCGAAGAAAATGGCCCTAGGGTGTTCAACATTAGCCCGGAAGTGTGAAAAACGGGCGCCGGGGGGCGCCGGAGGAGCATAACTGGTTGCTGAGACAATTGCTGGCCTCCCACCCTCCAGTGATCTTCCTGGTGATAAAACAGAGGTACCTGCCAAAAATGAACAAAAACCGATGCAAAACGAATGCTCGGGGGCCAAAACACGCAGTTCGGGGTCCCGAAAACCAGCCGTTAAGCACCGAAAGTGGTGTTTGGCCACAAAGTGGGTATCTAAGAACCCAGTGTCCCTCGAAAGGGAGTAAATGAGATGCATGCCAAAAACCGGAGGAATCGGAGATGGTTGGGTGATCCCGAACCGAGGCACACGGCCTGACGGCTCCGAAAATCGGGAACCGGGCTCCGAAATGGGCAAAATGGCCTGCGGCCACTGAGAGATGGTCTACGGGACCTCTCCCTCCCCTCAGGAAAGAAAATAGAGAAAACCGAGTCCGGTTCGCAAACCGAGGCAAGGCACAGTAGAGAGTTCGGAAGTCCGGAGACAGGGCGCACGGCCGCGACTCTGAGACTTCTGAATGAGCACAATATGCAACATCACTGAGCGCTTAATCGGTGACGTCTAAGTCTTAAGGTCGGTCAAAAATGGGGTGTCTACAGTAAGTGAACGGTTCAAATCCTGGAGGTCGGCCCCAAAATGGGCCTATCAAGCCTAAACACTCTCTCAAGTTAAGATAGCTAACTTGAGAGAATTCAAATCCCTAAGATTATAATATCAAATGGGATAGAGTGCACATAGCATCATAGCTAAACCTCCCATCCCAACTAGAAAGAAATAAATCATGTACAACTACCCTAACCTAAACCCAAGAAAAATGTAGTCAAAAAAGTCAAGGAATGGTTTGGCAAAAAAAAAAATGGCGTCAGAGAAACAATACCCAACATGGAAATTTTTACAATTTTGATTATTAATATATATAAAGTTTTTGATTATTTTTAAATAATTTTGCAAAATTACACTGATGTGATAATTTCCCAAAAAAAGAAGTAATTTTTGTTAAAAAAAAGTCAAAAAGCAAAAAAACTACAGTAATAAGCTAATTTGCTATCAGTTAAAATAATTATATGTTACATCAACTTTTTCACTAAAAAAAAATAGTTTATTTAATAATTTCTTAGATATATTAACTTTTTTATCTCTTAAAAAATCTAAAAAGTCGCAAAAAAGTTACCTCAAACCAACTCAAAAGTTAAAATCAACAACACACCATAAAATTAAAAATAAAAATAAAAAATAGGAACAAAACAAAAACAAAACAGAGACACCCATTACATCCAAGCATAAACAGATTGGAGCTCAAAGAATATCAAACAATGTCAACAAATTCAACAATGACACAATCAATTGGGAAACTTTGTGTAAATCTATCAAAGTGAGACTAGCTCTTTGGATTAAGTATAATATCAGACAGGTGGATGATTCTATTAATGACCTGATTTATAGGTTGAATTCCATAAGGGGAAGATGATGTAAGGCTCGAACAGTGAGTAGGTGCATTGCTATGTGTTGGGTGTATGGCAGTGAATCCTTTTCGCTTGAAATTGCCTCCTGGATTAATTCTCTTTAATCATTGGCTTGTTGCCTTGTGGTTTGTGCTGCAAATGATTGGACATGATGCTTTGTGCCAAACTAGTTGGGATGAAGTTTTTGTGCTTTTATTTTTGGATTTTTTTCTTTATTGATGCATGAAGTAAGGTTTCGCTTTGATTTGTTATCAATAAAGTTCATTTTGGAAATAAATAAAGAAAAAAAGACACCAGACAATACAATCATCAAAATAAAGAAAACTTAATGTTCATTCAAATCTTAAACTAATAAAAATAAGTGCACATAACTCATACACCCACTTTCTTAACACCACAAGTATCTATATTATTATATTGTCTAAAGAGAAAGAGGTAATCCCCAAGGGCAAGTGAATATAAAAAACACCAAACAAAGAAAAATCGCCTATAGGTAAATAACATATAATGTATCAAAAACACTAATCAAAGAAACCTTGGCCATATGCACCTTATTACATATTTTTGTGGCAAATATTGCATAATTTTTTGATAAAGTTACAACAATTGTAGATCAAAAATGAATTATGCATTTCAAGTGTTACGCATTTGTGGTTCAAGACTTTTAGATGAAAATGCAAAAAATTGTCACAAAATGCATAAATTCATTTATGAACTATAAATTGTTGCAACTCTATAAAAAAATTACATAACATTTGTTATAAAAAGATGTAATAAGGTGTGTATGATACACATCTTTGAAGGGTGTGTACCGAAGCGATTTCTACATTATATGCCATTTATCTATGGATGGGTTCTCTTTGTTTAGTGTTTTTGGTATTCAATTGCCTTTGGGGATTGACTCTCTCTTTGTTAGCATCTTGCATGCTACTTCTTCTGTGTTTGGCTTCGAGATTGTATATGATTTCGTTTGCTTCAAGTACCAATCTCATTGGAATGCATTCGCTATGATCCAACCTGTCCCCCTTAACTTGGTTCTTGGTGTTATATTCTTTATAAACCGTTTGTTCTTTCACTTTTCCAATAATAAAATATATCTCCTTTGTGGATCAAAAAAATTAAACCTATGGTTTAGTCCTTGTTTGAATAAAGTTACTATAGAGGGATGAATTACAAAGATTTAGCATAAACATAGTGGTAAAAGATGCTTTTAGGTTTGAATCTTGTAGAAAGTATTTATTGATTAAATTTGTACAAAACTTGATTATGTCAAAGTTTATGCTGTAATTATTCAATTTGTTTTTTATGTTAATATATAGTCTCTGTCTCTTAATAATGTGATGTGTCAATTGAGGAAGGTTTCTTAAATGAAGTTCGAAATCAACGTTGTAGTAAGATAATTAAATCTTGATACTTTTTCTAATAATAAATTTATTATACAATTTTATTTTTCAAAGATACATGTTTTGTTTTTGTTTTTATTGCCAGCTTCTTGTTGGGCTATAGTTGTGTGTTGTTACAACCCACTGAGTTGCCTACACAAAATCCCAACCAAAGGAGAGGCTAATGGAGGATTCTGGAACCTTCCGAAAGACTTGCGAAGTTGTGGGAATATTATATATAATTTTAGACCTTGTATATAATATTTTAGAATAGATTCTAGATAAGGTTGTGGAAGGCCCTAAGAGGATTTCACACACAACCTTAATTGTTCCTAGGAGGCTAGGATGCCTAAGGAGAGGCTAATGGAGGATTCTAGAACCTTTCGAAAGACTTGCAAACTTGTGGGAATATTATATATAATTCTAGACCTTGTATATAATATTTTAGAATAGATTCTAGATAAGGTTGTACAAGGCCCTAAGAGGATTTCACACACAACCTTAATTGTTCCTAGGAGGTTTGGATGCCCATATAAATTGTTTGGCCAAACCATCTAAGGGAAGTGAATACAAAGCAAAGCGAGCTTCTCTCTCTAGAAAGTGTTTCGCTCTCTAGAATTCTTCAAATATGTGTGAATCTTTCCTTGTTCTTTTTCAAGTAGTCTAACTTAGGTGCAAATCAGGCGGGTGTCAAACATCTAAGGTCAAGACGGTTGGCTTGGAAAAACCAAGACCGTAACATTGCGCAGTTATTGAGTTATTATATAACATGAGTTATATCAGTTAACACCACAAGAATTGATAAATTGCATCAAGAAAGAAAATGAAACGTGTTATGTTTGTTCGATCAATGAAAGTTTGCGGTATGCCAAACAATATGGCATAAGACGAGATTGATTGCCTATTCAAAGCCAAAACCAACAATGCTTGGACAAAAAGAAGGATACAGTAAATGTATATATCAATATATATATTTTTTTGTTTTATGATTTTTCTTATAACTTTTTTGGTTAACTTATTATTTATTTATTTTGATTAAATAAAGCCTAGTTGGATTGAAAGTTTCAAGAATTTAGATGAAGAAAATGAGGATGAGATAAAGTAGTAAAGAAACAACCTATTGGTGCAGTTGTTTTGATCATTGAACAATTCAAAAACTACAAAGTGATTATGTATTATTATTTGTATTGTAAGGTATATATGAATCATCGGATGAAATTTATATTGGAACTGTTAAGCTAAACTATCATGTCATTTTGCTTATCAAATGGGGTATTGATAAGGGCATATTAGACAACTTTTGTTTGATACAAAATTCATGGGGTATGTGTTAGGTGTAAATGTCTTCCGAGAGAACAATGTCATCCTATCGAGACTATTTTATCCAGAAAATGTGGAGCAATTTTGTGTACTATATGATCAAATATTGGCCAACCAGAAAATAGTAGATTAATGTAGTAGTTCGTCAAGTGGTTTATAATATAATAGGGTAGATACTTGTGGTGTTAAAGACAACATATTTGTATGAATGTGTGCACTTATTTTTACTTGTTTGAGGTTTGAATGAGCATGTAAGTTTTATTTACTTTGATAATTGTGTTGTCTGATTTATTTATTTATTTTTATTTTTTTATTCCTATTTTATTGATAAGAAATCAAGGTGAAATCCTACCTCATACATTAATAAAGAACAAAATCAGGAAATCAAAGTACAAAACTTGCATCCCAATTAAGTTGGCACAAAGCTCATGTCCATAATTTGCAACACAATCTGTAAGGCAACAAGCCAATGGTTAAAGAGAATTTAACCATGAGGCAATTATAAGCAGAAAATGATTTCACTACCATACACCCAGCCCATAGCACTACCCATACTCACTTTTCAAGTCTTAAGCTCATGCCAAGGATGTTTAATCATCTTCACCTTATCGAATTCAATATATAAATTAGGTCATTAACAAAATCATCTACATGTCTGATATTATATTTAACCCCACGAGCTAGTCTCACTTTGATGGATTCACATAACGTTTTCCAATTGACTGTGGCATTGTTGCCATTGTCTGATGCTTTTTGAGCTCCAGTCTGTTTATGGTTGGATGTAATAGGTGTGGATTGAAGAGACATCTCTCTGTCTTTGTTTTGTTTTTGTTTCTTTTTTTTTTTTCTTTAATTTTTTGGTGTTGTTGATTCTAAGTTTTAGGGTGGGTTTGGGGTTAACTTTTTTGTGACCTTTTAGATTTTTTAAGAGTAAAAAAGTTAAATGTATCTAAGAAATTATTAAATAAATTATTTTTTTAGTGAAAAAGTTGATGTAGCATCTGATTATTTTAACTGATAGCTTATTAGTTTTTTTTTTTGCTTTTGGACTCTTTTAACAAAAAACTAATTTTTTTTAGAGAAATTGTCACATTAGTGTTATTTTGCAAAATTATTTACAAATCAGTAGAAAAATTTATATATATTAATAATTAAAATTGTAAAAGTTTCTATGATTGTGTATTATTTTACTTTGACTCCCATATGTTTAACTGGCACTAAACCATTCTTTGACTTTTAGCCAACATTTTTCTTGGGTTTAGGTTAGGGTGCTTGTACATGATTTGTTTCTTTCTAGTTAGCAAGTTCGGATGTGGAGGCTTAGCTATGATGCCATGCGCACTCTATCCCATTTGGTATTGTAATCTTAGGGATTTGGATTATCTCAAGTTAGCTATTTTAACTCGAGATGTTTACGCTTGGTAGGCCCATTTTGGGGCCGACTTCGGTGATGTGAACCGTTCACCTTTTAGTACTTATTGAATAGAATAGTCATGAAAAAAATTAAGATGATCAGATAATTACAACTATATATTAAAATCACATTTGTTTTTTTAAAAAATGGATGAGAATTATAATTTCAAGAGTAAATTATAAGAGAAGATTTTATTAGAGTACCTAATCTAATTTATCTTCTACAATATGATTTATTTAGTGTGAATTTTCAATGAATGTAATAATTATGAATGTGAATATTCATATTTCAACAAGTTGTGAATTTTTAAAGTGTAAAAGTTGGTGTGCATATTCATAGGTTTTTTTTTTATAAAAAAAATTCATATTTTTCAAGCATTAACGTTTTTCTTATTCATAGTGTGAATATTCACACTTTTTAAAAAATCACATTTTTATTCACAAGAAGTGTAACATTCACATATTATATTTTATAAATTACAAAAATATTTAATAAAAAATTTTGAACTCGCACTTTTTACACTTCAAAAATATTTAATAAAATGCTTTTGTGCCAACCTTCTTGCCTAGAAGCTAGAAGGAATCAGTCTTAAAGGGGGGGCGAAGTGACAGATGAAATTCCTTTTTTGAGTGACTACCCTAAGAAATCAAACTTATGCTCAGTTCTCTTGTTCTTGTTTCATAAGCAAATGCGGCAACCCGGTGGTATAGTGAGCTCTCTCTCTATGGATGTTGCTTCAGTCATTGATAGAGAGGAATCACCTAGCCTAGCATTAGAGCAGACTAGCTAGCCCTCCTTGGGCAGATTGCTTTTCATAGCTATGTTTTGTAGCTTTGTTCCGAGAAGGAGACTTGTCTTATCAAATTTGGGATTACCTGTTGATGTGGTAGATGAGGTCTTTGCTTTTCCTGTTAGAGAATGAGTTGCTAAAGAATGAGTTGTTAGCCTTATAGAATGCGCTGCACATCTATCATTCTATAGTAATGTCGGCTCTCTCACTGTTGGTGGTTTAGTTGTAGTAAGGGCAGTAGGATTAGGATTGATTGAGTGAAGTAGGGTTTGGTGAAATATTAAATAAAAGTAGGACAGATCCCAACATCTATGAAAGAAGTCGAGTCTTTAGCCTTATATGAAACCCTGTCTTTCGAAAGGGGAATGAAATACAATGCCCTATTATTCATATGACACCAGGTCCTAGAGGGATTCTGGTGAATCTATTGGAATGGTGCCATTCATTGGATTTTTGATGGGGATGCATTGTATTTCAAAGTTGACCAAGAGTATGCATTGAGTAACAGGGCTGGCTATGGTCGGGAGTCTAATGCCATTTTGCACATTGTTGACATATCTACAGTGCAACGACCTAATTCAATGTTTATGAGATGGCAACAGACTACTGACAAGCTGACACAAACCATTGGGTAGAATTTGCTTGTGTTTACATGGCTCGAAACATATCATCACGTTCTGCAGCCAATGTCTTGGTGGCCCATTATTCCTAATTAGGTAATTTTGTAAACCATGTCACTTACCGGTTGTAACCCTCTACTAGTTGCAAAAATAAATTTGTTCATACAATTTAACCTCACTATTCTATATATAACAAAACGTGTTGGCCTGGTGGTCAAGTGCCTGGAGTATGGGGTTGTGCTCCCTCTATGGTCTTAGGTTCGAAACGTTTTGGTGTAAAAAATTTCTTGAGACTAGTTCATATGGGGCTTTACCTTGATTTTAATTGGGCTTCCTGCTAATAGATGGTGGGATACAGAGCTATAAGAAAAAAACAAAATAAAACAATAATTGATTCCCTCAATTATATGTTATATTTAGTTCTCATAATTTGCTTAACCCATCTTTCTTTATAAATATATATATATATATATATATTTAAAAGAAAAATGAAAGTTGCAATTTTTTTGTTGTGATTATGTGCATAAAAGACCCCATTTTAAGTTATCGGCTAGGGCCGAAGAACTCAAAGTTAGAAGAATTTTTTTTAAAGGAGAAATTGCAACAAAAATATAATAAAACTCACATACATATGGTGAGATTCATATATCTAACCTCTTAAGGATTTGGCCAACACTATATTGAAATTTGAAAATTGAAACTATGGTAAGTCCTTCCCCAAGATTAAAATAAGAACATGATTGTAGCTGGGATTGGTTTCTCTTCGGTCTTAATTTGGATTGGAGGGGTCCCGTTTCGATGATCTGAACTATTCTTTTTATCGTGCTCTACATCTATATCATCCATAAAAAAAATGAGGTCAATCTGATATTCGTAGTCCCTTCATTTTATAAAATTTGTATCTAAAAAATTTAAAAGTTAATGTGTTTTAAAAATAGACCATCTATTTTTTTGGTTACAAATTTAATAAAATGAAAGGACTACGAATATCGAATTAACTTGATTTCTTTTTTTCGGACGATATACATGCATGATCCGATAAAAAAAACGGTTTAAATTATCGAAACGGGGCCCATAGTGAGCCCCACTAGTTTGGATAGTCCTCTCCAGTCTAGAGAAGCCTTACCTTGAAAGAAATGTCGCAGAAAACCATGACACAACTCAATTGTAGGAAAGAATGAAAATTTAAAAATAAAAATAAAAAGAAACCAGAAGGTCATTCCCACTCTAGTTAACTCAAAAATAAATAAATAAAAAAATAAAAATAGAAGAAATAAAATCAATGCAAGTGATATCTAAAACTGACAGTGGAAATATTAATGTATTGTTTGGTTTCTATAATAACATTATTGCGAAGAAAATGTATGATAATTTTGTGTATCAATGGGTTATTGTATATATCAGAAATCGAATATATCATGATCAGAAAAATACTCACAAAAACTGTGAACAATAAAAATTAATATGATGGAAATTCAAAATCTAACAGATGGTGATCGAGTTTTGTGTTTTGATACAATATGCTCAAGACAAAATTTCCCCCGCACCGCAATCCTCACAAGTTTGCATAGACATCCATCACCCATGATGCAATGATCGGGAACCTCGCAGAAGTTACACTTCAATTTGCGAGTTTGGCAAACCAATGTAATGCGGTACTCTCTTTAAGAGAAGAACATAGTGCAAAAAAGAGAAGCCAAGATGATTTCAATGCCAAATGAATGAAATGGAGGGTTGTCTTTATAGACGAATCCATGGTTCTTCGAATAGCCATTGTGACTGTTTGGATGCAAGAGACACCTCTGCCATGGAAAAAGTTTCAATAGAACGGACATGATTGTTCTCAAAAGTGTTCAAATCTGGATCACATCCAATTTGGTTTTGATGCAAGTAAACAAAATAATAATAAACTTATTTGAATAAAAAATTATTTTTAATTTAAATAAATTTTTCTTGCAATCATGTTTGCTTTTTTGAAATTACACATTCACCTTTTAATTATTTTGTGCAAGCTAATACAATTAATTAAGGAACAATCATTCTCAAACACGAGTATTGACTCAATGTAGTGAGTAGCAACCCACGAGAAGTATATAGTTTAGAAGTTCTTGTCTAACTTTATTGTAACTAATGACCTTCCCCACTACTATGATTCCTCATCATTTTCTACCCATACAGTATAAAGTATACTGTATACCTAAGTCTCGATTAGTTTTACCCAATGATTGTACATCATTTAACATAGAACCAACCATCATGTCGAGTATGGGATAGAACAAAATTTATCCAAGTATCTCATTGAAGAGATTGTGACTTGTAATTTCCATTTTGTTCACACATTTTAATTGATATAGAATAATTAGGCGTACCATTTTAGGTGTAGTCATTACATATTTTTAGTATGAAATCCACATATTTGGGTCGCTCATATTTTATGTGGTGTTCACACAAAACATAAGTGAACAAAGTTATTTTCAGAACTTGGGGAGGCGTTACAACTGTAAATGACATGGTTTGCAAAATCATCTAGTTAGGTATGATGGGCCACCAAGACATCAGTTGCAAAATGTGATGATATGTCAAGAGGCATGTAAACACAAGCAAGCTCTACCCAATGGTTTGCACCATTCCAATAGATTCACCAGAATCCCTTCAGGACCTAGTGTCACATGAATATATCTCAATCTAGTAATAGGACTCCTCTCATAAGCCTCCAAGTGCTCCAAACACTAAAAACCTTTTCATGAGGACATCTTGATGGATCAAAAGCTAAACTTGGGCCTTCAAGGCAAAGCGAGATGGGGATCAGGAAGTGTAGTAAACTGCTTGGTGGTAGTATTGACTATTGAAGACAGGATAGCACCATGCACATAACAGTTACACTACCAACTCTGATTCTCAATCAATGCACTATATCAACAAAATACACAAAGAAGCAATTCGGTGATTTTGCTAATGTCATTCAAGCAGAAACCCCACTTTAAATTCATGTGAAAAACATGCAGGACATTTCTTTCACACAAAACACCTAACAAGTCATAGGCACAGTAAACGGACATTAATCAGTTTGACACCAATCTTTCATCACATGAAAACAACTTCTGTAGACACCTCGACGCTTTCCAATTCAACAACATGCATATCAGGCATCTCCAACATTTAGGATGCTTTGGGCTTGCATTGTTTTGCATGTTTAAAGTAAAATATAACTTTGCAATCTACTTTAGATGACATTGTTTTAAAAATACTAGTTTAGATATCAGTTTAGAATATTAGTCTAGACATATACTAAATCAAGTAACATAATTATCAATATCCACCACATGTACAAAGATTCTAATATTAGATTCATTTTGTTCACACAAACACACTTCCAACAGCCCATTGGGACTCCATGTGCATATTACCTTCGTGAAATCTTCAACCACACCTGTAAGTAACCAAAATATACTATCGATACTAAAATAGAAGCATCTAAAGTGACCACTTGTTCACCAATGTTGATTACAGAAAACACTTTTATGGCTGTTCAGTTTTCGATGTGATCAAAACAAATATGCGGGTACTTGCAACCTCAACTCTTATGTTGTGTTTGGATCATGGATTTGCATAGTAATTTGGAAAGAGGAATGAAAATGTAAGGGAAATGTGAATGAAATATAAACTAAATTTTTTCTCCATTTTTTTTTCCCTTTCCATAACCCTACCTAATTCGATGATCCAAACACAGTGTTAGTGTTCAGCTATTGCTTCAGCCTACTCTAAACTTGCAAGTTATTAGTCTAGATTTTATTCTACATATGGTACAACATAGTGCAGACATTTGTTTAGACTATGGCCCTATGGGTAACCCATTATACAATTTAGACAATTTTCACCATTTTGCATACAAATTGGTGTTGTCTCTCAGAATCTAATCATTTGAAGTTGTATCAACTTTTACTCACCCATCTCAACATTTTCAGCTTTGAAACCATGTCAGAGGACAGGAAGATAAATGTAGAATATTTTGCACCCAAGGAGGATGGGGAAAATAAGGTTACTCCACTGTCATGTGTCAAGGTAGATGGATGGAATGATTGCCTGGTGGTGGGTTACTTTGTTAATAAGAAGTTATGTTTGTGTTGTTAATTCTATTGCCGAAAAACTATGGGGGAAGAGTGGTTACTTCATTGATAAGAAGTTATCTTTTGGTTGTTAACCTGCCCAAAAACTATAGGGGAAAAGTGGACTGATTCATGTTATGTGTAATGTAAAGGCTTTCTTCTTCTTTCGATTCAGTTTTGGAAGGGAAGCCATAGCATTTTGGAGGGAAGCTAATGGTCCTAAAGCGATGGGACTACACACTCAACTTGTTGGAAGGAAAGTCTAATAAAAGTCCCTGCCTGGGCTAAAATTCTTCAATGTCTCCTTCGAATATTGGGATGAGCAAGGGTTAAGCCACATTGCAAGCATGATGCAAATTCTAGCTAAATCGCAGAAGAGAATTTCTTTTGCCAAAATCTATGTTGAGATTGAAGTGGGTGGTAAACTGGTGGAAAACTTTGACCTGGACAACAGGAATGAGAATTTGAAGGGGTAAAAGTGTACCAATGGGTGCTCATCCAGTCTTTGGTTCATGCCGTATTCAGGAATGACTGGGGAAAGAAACCAAAAGTAGAATGGAGGCACGTACAGAAGCCACAGGGGAGGCCATAGCCAATGATGATCATAATGCCCAAAATGTGGGCAAAGATGACCTAATTCCAATAATAAAGGGCAACCATTGGAGCAACGACAAAACTCAACCTAGGATGTAGCCAATTTGTTAAATGGGGAAACATTATCATGAGGTAGGTTTTGAACAAGACCAAACTATCTATACCGTACAGGTGATACCAGGCGATTCAAACAGCTGTGAAGTTCTAGCAAATACTTTTGACAACCTGGAGATGTAGGAAGCTAATTACAAGACCCTAGGCCCATCTATTCCAGATAAAAAGAAATGGGAAGGCTTTATCGTCAACTTATAACAATAAGAGTAAGAATGGGAAGGAAAGTTGACAGTAGTATAACAGTAGCAGATACATACACCACAAATGAACTTGAATTCCTGGTTGGTATAAATGGAACACCAGCTTAGAGATATTTATTAACAAGTAATACAATCAAATGATTTTTTAAGAACTAAGTAGACATTATGTTATTAAAACCAGTTACACTTGAGAAATTGTGTAAATGTTCTGCATTGAAGTTATAGTATACAATAGTTCTTCACCACAATATATATAGACAAATACATACAAACATGCAAGAAAGAATGAAAATCCAAATTTACGTACACATAATGAACTCTTTGTAATTGCACTTAAAGCTACTCAGGTCTAAAGTTTTATCTTCTGATTACATAATGACAGCTTATTTATTTTTGTTTTTAATACTTTCTTCCTTTGGTTTGCTAAATCAGTTCAGGATATTGTTTAACATGCAGTGGTCATTTACTTTTCTTCTTTCTATATGGGATACACGGTCAAGAACAATAAAACTTCAAATACTACTCTTTGAACACTAGTAGAAATATAAAACATCCCTATTTGTTCACTTGCCATCTCAAAAAACTGTTGATGTAATGTAATACCCCGACCCTCGTATCTGATTCTGTTATCTTTTCAAGCTTTTATTCTGTACCTCTGAATATCTATTATGAAATTTTATGTATAAGTGCGGTAAATTGCATGGAAAGAAGACATATTGACCCTTATCTGTTGAATTCAAACATTATCTGTTACACTTGAATTGCTTTCATCTGAAATTGGACACGTTAGAGATTTAAATTGCAAAAATTGATTTGATATTTGGAATCTACATGATTTTTAAGCTATGATGGGATTTTCTGTGAAATTTTTATTTCGGCACCATAAAGCGATTGATTTTCGTCTTTTGTGCTCTTATATATATATTGCTATATACCTATGTCTAAGACTTGTGGAACTTGTGGTCAAAACGTGAGACTCTAAGAGGGAGAGAAGAGAGAAACGTGGGTGAGGAATTGGGGGAAATTGTGATTTATCAAGGAAGCTCATCAACTTATTGGATTTGTGTAATTTAATTGAAGGTAATTCAAGTTCTCTTGTGTAGCCACTCAAGAGTTGAGATATATATATATATATATATATTTGTGTTTGATTCATGGATGCTCTATATGTGATCTAAGTAGGGTTTCTCATTAATTGGGTATTTTGACATCTTGGACATCCATTGTAGATTGTGTATCATTAATCCATGCATTCATGTTAATATTATGTGATGTGGTTGTTAAACTTAAAGAACTTGAAGTTAGATTGAAATTTGTGAAAGTATTGGCTTGTGGAAGCCATTAACTTGGCTCAACTTGATGTGATTAAGCTTTAATTCATGTTATTGTGTTGATAGGTGGAATGCTTGCATGAATTTTACCCTTGATTGCATGAAAAATTGGATTTGGAGGATGAATTTAGGCTTGGAATCGGGCTGCCCTGAATCTGGGTAGTCCTCCGCTCGAGCGTGAAAATGCACCTCCCAGCAGTTTTCTGAAATTTACCCTGTCCGCTCGAGCGGAGAACTTTACGCTCGAGCGTAAAAATCGACCATCCAGTATTTTTGGTAGCACTACACTGTCCGCTCGAGCGGACAAAGTTACGCTCGAGCGGAGGACTGTTTCAGTAAGAAAACTCTGTTTTGTTCAGTTTTTCATGCTTGACTCTTTGGTGTTATTAGAATGTTTTTCGGATGAGTTTATGATAGTGATATATTCATATCCATAAACCTGTAGTGACATATGGAATGACTGATAAGGGTTTAAAAGGGAAGGATACTAATTTATCAGTATATTGTGTGCAGGGCACACTCCAGAAGGAACTAGTACGCCGCCCCAACGCTGTGAGTAATAGTGCATTATATATTTCTGTATCTGTTCTGTAAGACATAATTGTAAATTATGTATTGATCTGGAAATGAAAATTACCCGTGGCCGCCGCAATCTCTTTGTGCCGCAAGGCTACCATCTTATGAGCTATCACATTGTGCCGTAAGGCTACACGCTTTAAAGGCTATCTGTTATGCCGCAAGGCTACACGTGAAAGGCTATCCGGCCAATAGGCCAATTTGTTATTTCTACATCTGATTTTGGTACATATACTAAGGTGCATTGTGATTTCATTATTGCGCACTCTTATTCACTGAGCTTGTCTCATTCTATCTGTTGCCTGATTCTGTAGGAGCCAGCTTGGGGAGCTGTTCTAACATCACCTCGTGCATTTTGTCAGCTTAAGGATAACCAAGCACAGGAGGGAACCCTTACATATTAGACCAGTTTTCCTTGTATATGTAATTTTTAGTATCCATATTGCTGGTCAGGGTTACTGTATCTATTGTTTTGTGTGCCTAATACCTGGGCTGGACTTGTATATGTTTTGTACCCTATACAGTGCATGTTTACCTTTTGTCAAATCTCGAAATGGTCCTGGTTTTTGGTAGTTGCTCAATGGATGTGTCTGTTTATTGTCATTTTAAATTTACTGCTTCCGCTCAGGCCCCAACGCCGTTCATCATAGGTCATTCTGTCTGTTTCTGATTAGGTCATGCCCAAACCTTTTAGGGGCAGGTTAGGGGCGTGACATGTAATCATTTGCAATTTTGCGATTTGGATTCATATCCAAGGAGGCATAGAACTAACGATGATCTGTGTATCCCGCTAAAAATGAAATTAAAAGGAAAATATTAGAAGCTTCAACTAAACCCAGCATTGTTGAAACAGACGAAAAGAAGGAAGACAAAAAACAATTTGCAGTTGCATTGTGTAATTAAAATGCATTAAGAATCTGAAGCATAAGCGCAAAAAAGCAATGCATTAACATGAAACAATGATCCATTTGAAACTATTTATCCGAAAAATTAAAAAATAAAAAATGATCCATTTGAAACCATAAATAATATATGGATGTGCTGAAGAAAAAAAACAAAAAAGTATCCTTAGTGCTAGAAAACTATAAATTAATTGTCAACAAACAATCAACATGCTTATAGTAGCACATAAATTAATTATTCACATTCTCTCTACTTTTCGGCATATCTATTTGAGCTCGATTCATATTCTACACATATTTCTGTCATAGAAATGTATTGATATTGAATCGATCAATTACCACACAAGTCCAGTATCACCACAACCACTAGGCATAATCAGTGGCCAGCACTTTGCCATGAACTGGAAGAGATTACCCTAATATGTTGTATGCAATCATTCAATGAAATGGCAAGTGTGAGTCAAAACAACAAAAAATCAGTAATGTACTGCCGTTTGTGTTAAGAGTTAGCCATTGTCTTTCTCTTCCAGAGCTGAAGAAGTGAAGCTTCTATAAACTCTCATTAAGGCCTCGTTTGGGAACAGACTTTTTGTATGTCTATATATAAATGAACTACCTTTCTATGGTAAAGTGGCTCTCTGCATATCTCAAGAAAAGGAATGTTTTGAATTTAATAATGGAGGTAAATTCACAGTTTTCTCTGAAAAATTGGTAATCACATCAAATTTGACCTGAACAACGGGATGGGGATTTTGAAGGGATTAAAGTGTACCAATGGATGCCCACAGCCAATATACTCAAAATGTGGGCGAAGATGACCTAATTCCCAGAATAAAGAGCAACCATTGGAGCAAGGACAAAAATCACCCAGGATGTGGGCAATTCGTTAAATGGGGAACATTATCATGAAGTAGGCTTTGATCAAGACCAACCTATCTGTACCATACAGGTGATACTATCCTTTATGGGGGCCTACTCAAACAGCTGTGGAGTCCAGCAAATACTTTTTGACAACTTGGAGACAGAGGAAACTAATAACGAGACCCCATGCCCATCTATTCTAGATTTTAAAAATAATAAATAAATAAATAAATAAAATTAAAAAAAAAAAGGTGGGGAAGGCTTAGGAGTTGTCTGGAGTGTTCTAAATAAGTGTACTTTTTGTCTTTTTAGACTAAAAAGTTGAGGAAAAAAATATGGATGTTTGGGTTAACTTTTTGACTTTTTATGAAAAAATATGTATTAAAAAATTGTATAAAAAAGTGTGTAGGAGAAGATTAGAAATGTGGGTTGGCAGCCGTACAATCTATGCAATTGAATTGATAGTAAGAAATTATTGGCCAATGTTTGGGCATTACCTTTGAACCGTTCAATGTGTAGAACTCGTCGAGTACTATATACCTATAAAAAATCATGTTGATCGGATGTCAATAGCTATCTGATCAGATTTGTTTTTTTTTAATCGTTAATTATAACACCATCCATTTTTTTATACAAAACTGATTTAGTTATGTAGTTATCGATATCCAATCAAAGTGATTTTTTTACAGACATATAGTACTCGACGAGTTCTACACATTGAACGGTTCAGATTATCAAAACGGGACCCGTGATGAGCCCCCACGGGCCAAATAGCAGTGTGTTCAATTGCACCCAATCTGATCAGATTTGTTCGGCCACACACAGCACAGAGCAGTGATGGCTTACATCACTTATTGTACTTGGCTTGGAAAATTAATTTTTGGGCAAATTACACAAATAGTCCCTATAGTTTGGGACTTATGTCACTTTGGTCTCTGACTTTTCAATTGTGACATATTTGACCCTGAATTTTGAATCTTGTTTCAAATAAGGAAAATTGAATATATAATTAGATTTTTCAAGGGTAAAATTGTCAATTTGATAAAATATAAACTAATTTGACAAAAATAAATGTCAACCAAATATTTTTGAATTTTAAAAAATTATTTTTACCTACTAAAAATAAAATTATGTAAAATTGATAAATCTTTTGGACATTTATTTATTTATTTTTACCAAATTAATTTTTATTATGTGTTTGGATGATGATCATGTAAAATTAATTTTAAAAAATTAATCATGTAATTTTTATTAATTTTAAATAATTTTATCATTGGTGTATAAAAATAATTTTAAAAAAATTAAAAATATTTTTTTGACATTTATTGTTGTCAAATTAGTTTATATTTTATCAAATTGACGATTTTATCCTTGAAAAATCTAATAATATTTTCAATTGTCCGTATTTGGAACAAGATTCAAACTTCAAGGTCAAATGTGTCACAATTGAAAAGTCAGGAATCAAAGTGACACAAGTCCCAAAATATAGGGACTATTAGTGTAATTAACCCTTAATTTTTTAATTTTTTTTTAAATAGTAATAATTTTTTAATTTTTTGAGTAACTTTTTGATTTTTTGAAAAGATGTCAAACTTGGCCTTAAATGCCAGGGCCTCCTTAATTTCCCTATACATAATAAAATGTATCTTTATTTCGGGCTCTTGGAAACTAAAGTCAGAAGTGTTAATAATGATATGATCTTCGAATCTATGAATGGAAGCTGGGGAATGTTGTCCAATTACACTGATCCACTTTGTAAAGGATATGGATACTATGGAATCAAGATATGCTAAATGTAATGTGCATTAGTGCGAATGGCCAGGCTATTCATTGTCATGTTAGTTTCTGCCAGAAGAAAATGTACTGGTAAGTTTCTGCCATATATGGTGATGATGTTGGGTGGGTCCCTTCTTAATTGGATGGTCCACACAAAAACTATTTAAAGTCAATACTATTTATTATATATTTTGCTTGTAAAGCTTTTCAAGAGAAACTTTTGTTTATACCAGCAAGTCAAAAAAAATAAAATAAAATGAAAAAGGAGTAAAAGAGACTTTTGTCTCCAATGTTTTGTACACAACAATAAAAAAGAAACAGAGGTGGAGAGAGAGAGAGTGAGATAGAGAAGAACAAGAAAAGAAAAGAAAAGTTAGGGTTTCTATCATAGCTCAAATAAAGATTGGATAGTCATTTCTTGCCTAATCTTAATGAAATTTTAGCATGTTGTTCATGGAATCAAACTCTACATTTTGATCGGAGTGGATCTTGTCAAAACTCTCTTGGATTGGTAGTTTAGGATATCCATTTTGGTAAGACCTAAACTTTATATTTTGTTGATTTTGTTGAAATCCACCTTTAAGGTGATGATATAAACATGGTTAGTGATCCAAGAATATATCTTGATGATTGTATATCTCTAGTTGTGATTAAAGATGAACCATTGTAACTTCATTATTTTATAATGGAAGTTGATTTGGAGTTGGACCCATGGACGTAGGCACTTTTGTCGAACCACGTAAATTTGGTGTTTTTGTGATTGTTTTGTTGCCTTTAATTTCAGTCATATTGTTGCTTGTATTTTGTAATTTGTTGTCCATTTTCTAATTACACAAGGAGGGAAAAACATAGGAGTTTTCCCAACAAGTGGTATTAGAGTGGACGGTTCGTGCCTATAAAGTGTTTGATAAAATTCATGTGTAAATTTTAGAATGGAAGATAATTCGGAGGCTATGATAAAATTGACCTTTTCGAATTATGCGATTTGGAAACCACGAATGGAGGATGTCCTTTAGACTTGTATAGACCAATTTATGATGAAAGCAAAAGGCCGTAAAATATTGATGTTGAAGATTGGATGATAGTGAATAGGAGAATCGTTTATCAAATTTTCCATTGGGTTGATCAAAGTGTGTTTCATCATGTGGCTCAAGAAACAAATGCTCATACTTTGTGGAAGAAATTGGAAGCCATGTATAAGAGGAAAACTGCGCAAAACAAACTTCTTTAATTAGTAGGCTTGTAAACTTAAAATACAAAGATGGGTGCAATGTTGCGGAGCACATGAGTGACTTCTAAGGTTTGATCAATCAGTTGACAACAATGAAGATTGTCACACTCCAAAATTTTAATTGCTCGGAACATTACCAAAAGCCTTTAATTGAGGTCTTTTTTTTTTTTTTTTGTTTTTTAATAGAAATATCTATTACCCTGGAGTAATAGAAACATAATGATACATGTTCTCTCCCTCAATGAATATAACAATAGCAATAATACAAGCCAAGCTCCCGCTGCGAAGCTACAAATAGATAATTACAAACATCAAGATACATCATTCATTTCCTTCACATCTACAATGAAATTACACATAAGAGGTTCATGGACTTTTGACTCTTCAACTAATGAATTTGAACTCTCTTCCTGAAAAAAAATAAAATGAGGGATGAGCACTAATGCCCAATAGGAAATCTCATAATTTTAAAGTAATAACTATCACATAGATAAAAATGATCATGCATGCAGGGTGATACTATATAGTAAGGTGACATTTTGTAAGTTGAAAATATTATACGTAGAGTATCTTTTTCTTAAAATTTCAGTTGAACATTTAAGAAAACTCTCTGCCATAAATGTTGTCTCTCATCATTAGGAAGCCATAAATTCTCTTTGAAAATAAGTACACTTAAAAAAGAACATCATTTTAAATTTATTAACCTGATTTCAAATTATTCCTCATTTCATTTCCATTTTAATATTCCTCATTTCATTTCCATTTTTCCTTTATACTATTTCCAATTACTATAACTCCATAACATCAAAATCCAAATTTCATTTATATTCAAAAAGACGATCCTCATACACTCAACTCCCACTTGTCTATCAATTACATCACATTAACGTTTGCATTATCAATTAAAGTTCAAACATAACACAAGAATAACAAACCTTTTTTAATTTCTCAATTATTTACAAAACAAAACTCATAATCTTCCCTTATAGTTAGAAACAATCCAGCGAGTTCATCATCACCAACCCCTAATCCAATTACCATTTCATTTTCTATTCTTCAAATAATTTCATATCAAATACCGGATCCATTAACAAGTCATCTCCATGAGTCACACGCTTTACCGGTCACAAGCCAGAAGGAATGTGAAACCTTACGCTTTACCGATCAATAGCCAAAAGGAACGTAGAACCTCACGCTTTACCGGTCACAAGTCAGAAGGAATGCGGAACCTCAACATACCACACGCTTTAATGGGCGCTAATTCGGAAGGAAGGTAGAACCTATTTCAAATGCCACGCTTTGCCGGCTCAAAATAGTGCGGGAAATAGACCCCAAGGTAACATCGCAATCCATCATTATAATTAGTGGGCAATGCCAACACATCTTCCATTATTCCCGTAACACATTCATTCCATTATTCACGTAGCACATTAGTTCATTACACATTCACCATATGTTAAAATTCCATTTACATAACAAGTACACAATATGTTCCACCACCTTCTCTATTATCCATCAGATCATTCATTGTTTTTGTTACAAAAATATAACAATACATCCATAAAGGTATAAAGATTCATCTTTAAAGTGTTCATAATTCTTGGGTTCAAATTATTTCTTTACTTTTTCATATTATTATCAAGTCTTCAAATTTAATTTTCACAACACATTGATTATCAATTACTACCTAAGGCTATAAATTAAATCTCCAACATTAATTTCTTTGATACAACTCCTTCATATTTCACAATCTCTCATTTATCATTATTCACACTTATCTTAACCCAACCTAGACTTAACACAATTTAACATAACCCAATGCAATTCAGCATAACACAATAAAATTCTTAAATATTCACTTCATCATTTTATCACAAATCTCATATCATTCATACCATTAACAATTCATTTACCCAAATTTGGTTTCATATTATAACATATTTTAAAATATCAACAATAAGAGTTCAATCACAATTTTTATATAAATTTCCAAACACTTCCAAAATTCAATTAAATTTGTATATGTGAAATTTAACACTTCAATTTCATAATACTACTTTCAATTTAAGCAAACCCATCATCTATATTCATGAACCAAACTAGGATTTTTAAGAGAAATTAAAACTTTTTACAAAAACCCTTTTTATTCCAACTCTTCTATTACTTATACACCCAAATTCATAAACCAAAATCATAACACAACAAATAAACCCCAACACTTCAAACCCTAAACCCCCAATCCCATAATTTATCACAATATGCTTAAAATATAAATTTTGTATTTGTATAAGAGAAATACCACAAATTTATCTATAAATGAGAGTATTGAAGGAGAATTAGAAACCCTTACCTCAATGATCAAGCAAGAAAGCAAGGCTCTATGAGATTCCTTCATAAAATCAAAAATCCAATCAGTAGGAAAATAAGATCTTCATGTATTTTCCACTTTTTGGTAAGTGATCTTGGCCAAATCTTTGAGAAATGGAAGGTATTTGGGTCAAGAATTCAAAGGTTTTCGGACTTAGAATGAGAGGAAGGAAGAGAGAAAAGAAAAGTGGAGAGAATAATCTAGAAAGACACTTTTTAAACTGCTAAATTCGCGCAGTTCTCTCGGGCGCAACCTCCTGCGCTTGAGCGCACTTGCTTCTAGCATAGATCCTAAAACTTCAAACATGCATAACTCTCTTGTCCGAACTCCGTTTTAGGTCATTCTAGTGTCCAAATTGAAGCTCCGGAAACAAGCTGTTCAATGGTTCTAGCCTCACATCTAAATTTAGAGTGTGGAAAAAGAAAAGGACAAAAGAGTGATGACTGTTCATATGAAAATTATTCAAATCAAAGTTTTTGGTCCAATCTTACTTTGCCATTATGTTACCACTTCGATCAATATGTCAAAATAAAACAAGGAGGCTCCAAATACAATAGTAAGAAAGTCAAGAGCAATCCCATTGGTCCCAAAAGTACAAGATGTTATGCTACGCTCGAGTGAACATATTCAGACAAAACAGACCGTTCGAGTGACAACTCCTGTGCTCGAGCATAAATCACTCACTCTCAGAATCTCTAACAGACCTGAAAAAGTACTGGGAGCCTCACAAGACTGCTCGAGCGTCAACTCTTGCGCTCGAGCAGAGAGAAAAATTCTGGAGTGCTACAAAAATGGTGTTGGATAATGAGTTGCAAGCATTGTTGATGCTGAACTCTTTACCTGATAGTTGAGAAACATAGATATGGTGAAAGATAGCATGTTCAATGAAGAAGCTAGAAGAAATGAGCAGGGTACTTCTAGTGAGTCATAAGCTCTTGTTGTTGAAAACAAGGGAAGAAGTAGAAATAGAAAAATCTACAACCGTGACAAGTTAAGAGACAAGTCAAGGGACAAGTCTAGAGGAAAATCCTAATCCAGGAAAGACATTGAATGCTATCATTGTGGCATGAAAGGGCATATGAAAAAGGAATGCCAAAAGCTTAAAAGAGAGTAGAAGAAAGAAAGAGGTGGTGAGAACAATGGTGATAAAGAAACAATTGCACTTGCTTTTAAGGATGGTGATGTTATCGTTGTCAGTGATGATGACTATGTTGGGCTCACAAGGTATGATCAGTCCAGTTGAGTGATTGATTTGGGTGCTTCCTTCCATGTTACTTCACATAAGGACTTCTTTACATCCTACACACTTGGTGACTTTGGCAATGTGAGGATGAGAAATGATGGTGTGTCCAAGATTGTGGGAATGAGAGATGTTTGGTTGGAGACCAACACTGGTTGCATGCTTGTTCTTAAAAATGTAAGACATGTTCCAGGCATTTGTCTTAACTTGATTTCCATCGGGAATGAAGGTTACAAAAATCAATTTGGTAATGGAAAATGGAAGCTCACCAAAGTTTTCTTGATAATAGCAAGAGGAAAGAAGTGTTCCACTCTTTATTTTGTAATGACCCCAATATGCGTAGATTCAACTATATCTATTGGAGTTGAAGCTAGGTGTAATGGAAAGTTGTTAAAGGTTTGGTGAATGTTTGTGGAGGATCTCATGTTTTATTTTTGGACTGGGGGATTTTGATTGAGGTGGTAATATGATGGTAAAGTAAGATTGAACCAAAGAATTTAATTCGGATAGTTATTTTACGAACAGCTGCCACTCTTTTTCCCTTTTCTTTGTCCACACTTTGAATTTGGATATGAGGTTAAAACCATTGGAAAGCTTATTTCCGGGGCTTCAATTTGGACACAAGAACGACCTAAAACGGAGTCCGGATGGGAGAGTTACACCTGGTTGAAGTTTTGGAATCTGTGCTGTGAGAAGGTCCGCTCGAGCGAGAATAGGTCCGCTCGAGCGGGGTTTTCGGGACAGCAGCTTTAAAATCGTGATTTTGGATCATTTCTTGATATTTTCTTTTCCCCTCTTCTTTCCTCTTCTTCCTAGTCCGAAACCCTAGCCCCAAACTCTTGAATTCCTTCACTTTGATCATGACCCACCATGGTTTTTGGCATCAAGGAGGGAGAGTAAGGGCGGATCAATGTTTTCACCCGATTAGAACTTGGATTTGTGAAGGCTCCTTCTCAAGCTCACCTCTTTGCTTGATTTTTTGAGGTAAGGGTTTTAATACTCATCAATATTTACATCCATAGTCAGATTTGAGTTATTCCATTGTTTAATTGTGCAAACTTTATATATTTGAAGTATATAGAAGAAATTATGAGATTTTGGGAATTTTGGGTTTGAACAATGAGGATTTTGGAAGGTTATGGTTGTTTTAAGTATGAAATTGATGATTGAAATGTTGAAGGAATGTATATTGCATGTAGATTTGGTTTGAATTAAGTTGTTTTGCAAAAGTAAGATTGAAAGTTGGAACTCAAATTGGAACTCAGTTTTGAAATTTTCTGCAATGCGCTCGGCGGAAGTCCCGCTCGAGCGGGAAAAATGACCTCCCAGCAGTTTCGTATTTTGTACAGTCCACTCGAGCGGCCAAAGTGGCGCTCGAGCGGGGAACCCATTTTCAGGCAAAATTATTGTTTGTTTAGTTTTGAATGCTCAGCCCTCTGGTATGTTTAGAATAATTTTCTGATGACTTTAAGATGATTATAAATTCATACGAATGTAATGGCTCAGGAAAGAATTTCTTAATGATTTAAGAGGGAAGGGGAGTTAATTTGTAAGTTATGATTGTGTGCAGAACGTACTCCGAGAGGGTCAAGCGCTCCATTGTAACTCGGTGAGTAGTAGTACTATAAATGTACATCAATTATCGTTAATAATTGGTATTGTTATTAACATTCTGTTTTTCCATGGTAATTATGTTAACATGTTTGTATTTGAGAATTGGTGTGAACATGAAAGGATTTAGCATCCATTGATGTGTCTCTGAAACTATTCTGTATTCCGCCTACAATTAATGGTAATCGGTAATGTACTATATTCTACATAGTAGTGTGTTTTATTTACTGTTACAAGACATTATTAACATTCTGTTATCCGTAGATTAACCTTAATGACTTATGGTGAACAAATGGAACAATGATGCTTATGTATCCCGAACTATTCAGTTTTATCAAGGATAGTTAAGGCTGTTATGAGGTAATTATTTTGTCTCTACAAATAGCACTGTGATGGCACATGTACAATTTGTGAGATACGTTATACGTATTGCTAATAATTACCATTAGTATTTTGTATATGAACTTGAAGTTATTTTGTTGTGTTACATATGAACTGATATTCAGAACCTACGACACCAACGCAAAGATTTAACATCATTATGTGACCCACATGAGAATGAGAATTATTCTCCCTTTGTTAAGTGAACGATAATGACAAGATATGACAAGAAATACTCCTTATTGATGTACCATGTAGAATTAAGTGTGAATTCTGATTGTGTTTATGATTCAAGCTTAATGACTATGCATGACTTTGTTTCCGGTTATATATGACATAATATGTGTGGTTTGGTCTGTAAAACCTATGAATTATTGGTATGGAGCAAAGTGCTGTACGGAACTAAGTGCTGCAATGCGAGTCACCTCTAGAATCCGTACGAGCCACCTCTTGAGTCCATACATATGTGAACTAGGCTGAAAGCCGATATGAAAGTTATGAGGCCTATGGCCGTTATGTGAAAGATACAATATGTCAAATTATGAAAGATATAATTTGTGAAGATATGAAAGGCATAACCTTGTGAATTTGTGAACTATGAAATGATGTGGCTAGGAGCCATTTGTGAACTATGAAATGATGTGGCCAAGGGCCAACTTGTGAACTATGTGAAATATGACCTATGAGGCCAAGGGCCAACTTGTGAACTATGTGAAATGTGAATCTATGAGGCCGAGGGCCAATTTGTGAACTTGTGAATCTAAGAGGCCGAGGGCCAATTTGTGAAGCTATGAGTTTATGGATCTGTTAGGCCGGGGGCCAATGTGTGAATGTGCGAACTCTTTAGGCCGAGAGCCAATCTATGACTTGTAACCGACAAGATCAATCTGAACTTAAGACAGAATTAAATTAAATGCTCTCTTTATTTATATAAGCATTGATATGTTTTATGTTTCAAGTTAAGCATTGTTTTATTTAAGTATTACTATTCACTGAGTTTGACTCACTTTAATTTGTGTTTGCTTCTGTAGGCACTCAACCTGGAGGTCAACCTCAACCTGTGACTTTCGTCACTCAGTTGTCAACCCCTGAGTATCTAAGCTCTTAGATGATGACGTTCAAGTTATGGAGTTTGTTAAGATTGAAGTGTATGTAATTCGTTTACCTTCCCATGTTTTTGTTGTATGCCCAACCTTGAGGGCTGAGTCTGTATAGATATATGTATGCACCTAGCAATCTTCAGAGGCATAACACTGTCTATTTATCTGCATTATGTTATGTTTGTGATCCTGGCATGGTAGTGGTAGCTCAATGGATATTAGTTTACATTATTATATGGAATTAAGTGCTTCCGTTCAGGCCCCATATGATATGTATATCAGGTTATGCATCCGTGTCTATGTACGTCATGCCCAAACTGTGACGCCCTCAAAATTAAACCCATTAAATATAAAACAAGACATGCATTATTAAAAGAAAACATTATACTATTTCAATCATCAGAGTCTTAAGAAATAAAAACATCATAATATTTGCCTTAAAGGCTTACATCTTGCCAAGTCAATGCTTGGACACAAAACATGAGTTCTAACTCAAAACAAATAAAGCCCTAGGCTTGAATTACATATAACTCAAATAAGGCAAATAAAGTAAAGCAAGTCCTCGAGAGTCCAAATCCTCACAAGCTAAGTCCTTGGAGGTAGTGAACCACCTGAACCTGAAAATGAAGTTCCCATATAGGGTGAGCCACAGCCCAGTAGAGAAATGCTAAACCAAGCATAAGAATTAACTAAAGCATTAGCATCCGATACATGGTTAGCACAAGATAATAAATTCCCAATTTTAAGACACGAATGCCTACATTGTCTATGACACATGGTCTATGACACAATTCACTTCCCATTTATACCGACATGGCTCAGAACCTGGCCAACAACTCAACAAAGATAACAAATCAAGTTAAACCTTTCTTACAACATAATAAACACACATGCAGGTGTTACATCATTCACAATCAACTTCACTTCCACACTTCCCAACTGATACACATGGTGGTGATGTATCCTATCAACAACAAATAACAATAAGCATCCACATAAGTGATGCTACTGGAGTCCATCCCCTATCTCCTCCCAACAAAATCCGGTTTAGAGGTCCATCCCCTATCTTCTCCTAAACCGTGGAGTTCATCCCCTATCTCCTCCAAAACCAATGCATATGCAACATAAATAATCCTTGCCATACACAACACATAATTAATACAAGTAATGTTCTGTATTAATTCAACAGTCAACATAAATGACTAAATTCCAGTTATACCTAAGCCACATGCAAGGTCTACAACAATCACTGGCTATCATCCACCGATAGCCCAAAACAATTATTTCTAAGCAAGAAATAAATATCACAATATATATAATGTCAATTCCACAGATGAGTGATTAAATATTCAACTACATCAACAAATCTCAATTTCCTCAAATCTCATGCATTTAACCAATACACAATTCTCCCTTAAATTAATTACATGAATTAATCTATGACAAAACCTTAAGGTTTCTCCAAAAATTACCAAACTACTTCCCACCTACCAAAACACCAACACTTAGGATTAAAACGTATACAAGGAGTAGGAAATCCCTACCTTAAAGCGAAGAATCCAAAAGAAGAAAATGAAGAAGATGCTCGGAACTCCAAAGTGCTCCAAATCAACAATTGCTCCGATTAAATGAAAGCCCTCACTTTCCTCTATCTTATTTGTAAAGGAACTAGGGTAGAAACACACCCTAACTAGATCAAACCTAGGGGAAAAAGTGTTTAGAGAAGAAGAAAAGTCGGACTTTAGGGTTTGGGATAAAAAAGAATGAAAAACTGCCCTAAAAATCCCGGCCGCGCTTTTATAAATCGATAGCCCGCCGAAGGCATACAACACACCGCTCGAGCGTAAAGAACAAAAGCAATGTCCGCTCGAGCGCAAAGATACCCGCTCGAGCGTAGAACTCTCACCTGCAGAAGTTTTGCAGGGACCAAAAAAAATGCTGGGAGGGTGTGAACTCCGCCGAAGGCAGAATGTCCGCTCGAGCGGAAAGGCTAAAAAACTGGGCAACAAACATCTTGACTAAGATTCAACCCACCTGTTCGAAACACGCCAAACACATCCTGAAACTCAATCAAATAGAATTAAAGGGTGACAACAACAATCTGATGACAACGGAATCTACGGAACATAAGTTCGGATACAATAATCAAATGGGAAAAGACCGGGGTCGCTATAACCTCCCCCCCTTAAAAGAATTTCGTCCCCGAAATTAAGCATAAGTTTGTAAAAAAAATTAATCTTTCTCAATTCCCAATGATATAAACACAACAATAAACAACTTGACCCAATACCGGTCACTTCATCTCTTTATCAAGAGGCATCTCACAATATATAAAAACAGTATATCTTTCAACCTGCATTAACAGTATGCAATTTCCTTCCAAGTTCAACATTTTTGAAATACAAGATTCCCATTTTCATATCATATTCAATTCCATGATATTCAATAATAGACCAACATATGCAATGTTCCAATAAACTTCCAAAATAAGGCAAGTTTTAAAATAATCCCACAAAACCAAAACATTCTCAATGTTTTCCAACTTAAGACATATATAAAGCTCTTAAGTTCAACCATATTACATAATCTAAATACAAGATTACAAATCAATAAACATATCCGGATATTTCTCACGGACTTCCAATTCACGTTCCCAAGTGGCTTCCTCCCTTCCGTGGTGCTTCCACTGGACTTTCACCAAAAGGATGGTTTTGCCTCGCAAAACTTGATCCCGCCTATCCAAAACCCGCACTGCCTCTCTCCTCATACGAGACATCCTCATCAACCACTAAATCAGTCCAATCCAACACATGTGACGGATCTGGCTCATACTTCCGAAGCATACTCACATGAAACACATCATGAACTCCGGATAACTGCGGTGGCAAAGCTAAACGATAGGCAGCCTCGCCAATCCTCTCAAGGATCTCAAAAGGCCCAATAAACCGAGGGGACAGCTTCCCGCTCTTCCCAAACCTCATCAAACCTCGTTTGGGTGATATCTTCAGAAGACATGATCACCCACCTCAAATACCAAAGGTCTCCTCCTACGTCAAGATAAGATTTCGACGACTCAGTCAGTAACAAGCCTTTTACGGATAAGCTTAACTTTCTCCGCTGCTTCTCACCAACTCCGGACCCAACAGAGGTGCATCACCCACCTCGGCCCAACAAACAGGAGATCTACACGGTCGGCCATACAAGGCCTCAAACGGTGCCATACCGATACTAGACTGAAAGCTATTGTTGTAGGCAAACTCCACTAATGGTAAGTGCCTCCCACGACCCACTAAAGTCGAGAACACAACCCCAAGCATATCCTCAAGGATCAATAGTACGCCGACCGCCCGTCACCGAGGATGATAAGCCGTGCTAAAGGTCAACTTAGTGCCTAAAGCACTCAGAACTCGCCACAACCTAGCAAGAAACGAGGATCTCTATCTCGAGACGATCGCCACTGGGACCCCGTAACCTCACTATGTCCCGAATATACAAGTCGGCAAGATGATCTATCGAATCTCTAACACGCATAGGAATGAAGTGCGCCGACTTCCAACCGTCTACAACCACCCAAATAGCATCACTACCCCGCCGAAGTCTTGGAAGACCCACAACGAAGTCCATAGTGACATGCTCCCACTTCCACTCTAAGAATAGGCAAGGGTTGCAACAAACCCGCCGGCCTTCGATGCTCGGCCTTTACTTGTCGACAAGTAAGGCACCTAGATACGAAAGTCGCCACATCTCTTCATACCCCGCCACCAAAACTGGCGACCCAAATCCTGATACATCTTAGTACCTCCCGGATGCACCGCAAGGCGCGAATGATGAAACTCTCGGAGTACCTCTTCTCGGCAAGACGCCGGCACAAACAGACGGTCTCGGTATCTCACACTCAGATCGGGATACACCGCCAAACCTTTCTCAACCTTCCCATTAGAAATCTTCTCTCGGAGAGATTCTACCTCAAGATCACCCCTCTGAGCCTCTAACACTCGAGTCACAAGTGTAGGCTGCGCAACAACAGAAAACAAGGCCGCAGCCTCAACGGATTCACCCAGATGCAAATCAAACTCCCCAACTGTACCCAACATCTCCCACTCCCGGATGGCTATACTTGCTAAGTTACCAACAGATTTCCTGCTAAGGGCATCGGCCACCACATTGGCCTTCCCCGGATGATAGTGCAACTCGAAGTCATAATCCTCAATGAACTCCATCCACCTCCTCTGCCTCAAGTTCAAATCTTTCTGTGTGAACAGATATTTCAGACTCTTATGATCGGAGAATACCTCAAATTTCTCACCATACAGATAATGCCTCCAAATCTTCAAGGCAAATATCACAGCTGCTAACTCTAGATCATGCGTAGGGTAATTCTTCTCATGAATTTTCAACTGACGTGAGCCATAGGCAACCACTTTCCCCTCTTGCATCAACACACAACCTGACCCTCGTGAGGCGCACAAGAAATCAGATAACCCAACCCTCTCCGGAATAATCAAGACCGAGCGGTGGTCAATCTAACCTTCAACTCTCAAACGACTTTTCACAAGTCTCACTCCATACAAATTTGACTCCTTCCGAGTCAATCTAGTCAACAGTGAAGCTAACTTGGAGAAATCCTTCACAAACCGATGATAATATCCTCGCCAATCCCGTAAAAGCTCGGATCTCAAACACACTCTTAGGTCAGGCCCAATCTTGCCTTGCCTCGCCTTTGATGTATCAACAGACACCCTTTTCCGTAAACTACGTGGCCTAAAAACTTCACCTCTTCTAGCCGTAATTCACACTTCCCAAACTTAGCATACAGACTTATGGGCTCTAAGTAACTCAAGCACCACTCTCAAGTGCTCCTCGTGCTCCTCCTCCTCAAGGTGAATAAATCGAGAATGTCGCCCACGAAGACGACCACAAAACGATCTAAAAATTCCCGGAAGATCCGGTTCATCAAATCCATAAACACTGCCGGTGCATTGGTGAGCCCAAACGGCATCACCAGAAACTCATAATGGCCATACCGCGTACGGAATGCCGTCTTTGGAATATCCTCCTCCCTGACTCTCAACTGATGATAACCCGATCTCAAGTCTATCTTAGAGAAACAACGGGAACCCTTCAACTGGTCAAACAAATCATCTATACGAGGCATAGGGTACTTATTCTTAACCCTAGTCTTATCTGGTTCCGATAATCTATACACGCCTCAAAGCACCACCTTTCTTCTTAGCAAATAGGGCCGGTGCTCCCCATGGCGAAACACTAGGACGAATATAGCCCTTATCTAGCAACTCCTGGAGTTGAACCTTCAACTCAACTAACTCGGCTGGGGCAAAACGGTAAGGTGCCATAGAAATAGGCGTCGTGCCGAGCACTAAATCAATAGAGAACTCAATCTCTCGATGAGGTGGCGAACCAACAAGATCCTCGAAAAACGTCCGAGTACTCACAAACCACTCTCGGCAACGCAATCTGGGTCTCATCACACTCACTACTCTCAAAGCTAGCAAGTAGACCACTAAGCTCACTCCGCCCTCGCGGATCGTACCCTGGTGGCAAAACACTACCAACCCTGTCCCCCAGAAAATGAAAACGTTCTCCGCTAACTGTACAACAAGTGACCCTCTGACGGTAGCAATCAATAAATGCCCGGTATGATGATAACCATCCATACCCAAAATACCATCGAAGCCCTTCATAGGCATAACCACAAAAGAAAAAGGAATTCTATGGTCATCGACCTCTATATCACAACCCCTAACACCTTGCCTCAAAATCAATTCACCCCCAAGTGGTGACACTACACAAATAGGAGATGCTAATTGTGCTAACTCCAACTCCAAAATAGATGCGAATGCAAAGCAGACACAAAAGAATGAGATGCACCAGTCGATCAAAACACTAGCAATCGAATTGCAAAACAAGAAGGTACCTCTCACAACCGACAGGCCGGTACAAGATCCTCGCTGTAATAAAGATACACGCGCCAGACGACCTCGATCAACTGCTCACCCCTCGAGCAGAAGATCACAGACAGATCGGGACGAAGAAGCCCGATTGGCCCTCAAGGCTGAATCGACCGAGCAGTAAATGACTCGAGTCCGCCTCGAAACAGATACACTGACGTGCCACCCAATGTGGCAAAACCTCTTCATGTGCCGGCCGACCAAGACTGAAAACAAGAGAGCGTGACCGACCTCTTGCGACTGCTCTCGAGATCGAGCCAAGAAGATGCCGCTCTCTGAACTCCTCCTCTAAGGACAAGCGGAGACTTGTGGCCCGGTGGCCACACTTGAAGCAGTAATGTCTCCTGTGCCTTTCCCGGAACTAGCACTCGACCTTTGGAAAAGTAGATCTAGAAAACTACTCGAGGTCAGCTGAGGAGTGAAACCTCTCTGCCTCCTGCCATCACCCTGACCATCCTGACTCCTCTTGGAGCCTTTCTGCCTTTCCCCCTCTTCCTGCATCATAGTCTCCGTATGGGCTGCTGCATCAACCAAACGCCCAAAATCCCGAATCATAGACCCGACAACTCTCAGCATGAGGCCACGCCTCAACTTCTTCTCAAACTCAATACAACGACGCTCCTCAGTCGCTACCAACTCCGGTGCAAACCTAGACAAACTAGTGAATGCCGCCTCAAACTCGGCCACTGATAAACTGTTTTGCTCAAGATGGCAGAACTGATCTCTCAACTTCTCCTGAACAGCTGGAGACAAGTACTTCTCCTGAAAAGCGTCAACAAAAGCCTTCCAAGTACCCCCAATACGACCCTTGGTGAACTTCCACCATTGACCCGGATCCCCCTTAAGCTGGAAAGATGCCAAGGTCACCTTCAGTGCCTCGTCTTCGATGCCTAGCATCTCAAACGTTTTCGTTGTCTGTTCGAGCCATTCGTCTGCCTTAAGCGGCTCGCCAGGATCACCTACAAATACGTCCGGTTGAGACCGGAAGAACTCCCTCTTTAGAAAAGAAGGCCCTGCATCTGCTACAACTACCTGAGCCTGATTCTGAGCCCTAAGAATGCCCACTGACTCCCTAAAAGCTCCAGCTATCTCTTGGGCCAAAGCGCCCATACCTTGCTGCCTCTTGGCTCGCCACATTGGCACAGCCAACACCCTCTGGATCGCCAGTATTTCTCCCGGTATAGGCACTTCTGCCTAGCACGCTTACCACGCCTACATGACCTCGCCTCGTCCCCGACATCCTAATAAAGGAAACAAAGACGTTAGCACTCTCATTAATCTGCCAAAACTATAATACTTGCGCCCTAATACATTGGACAACAATAAATCACACCACGTAAGCACATAATCACATAAGCACCTCAATTTCATTCCTGGATAATGATAGTCCCGAGGCGTCACTAAAGTTCCGGTTGGAAACAACATTGATCAGGTGCCTTTCCAACAAGACTTTCAGAGACTCAAGGATCCAATCAACATCCTAGGAACTACATTCCATACCCACATAGTCACATAAACATGTTATCATATAAGCATGGAATCATTACACTAAGTCTCTATCAAACGAGACGAACCCATTGTGATACTAATCACTTCCCACGTACCCAAAGTATTCAAACCCGGTACGCTCTGATACCAAGTTGTGACGCCCTCAAAATTAAACCCATTAAATATAAAACAAGACATGCATTATTAAAAGAAAACATTATACTATTTCAATCATCAGAGTCTTAAGAAATAAAAACATCATAATATTTGCCTTAAAGGCTTACATCTTGCCAAGTCAATGCTTGGACACAAAACATGAGTTCTAACTCAAAACAAATAAAGCCCTAGGCTTGAATTACATATAACTCAAATATGGCAAATAAAGTAAAGCAAGTCCTCGAGAGTCCAAATCCTCACAAGCTAAGTCCTTGGAGGTAGTGAACCACCTGAACCTGAAAATGAAGTTCCCATATAGGGTGAGCCACAGCCCAGTAGAGAAATACTAAACCAAGCATAAGAATTAACTAAAGCATTAGCATCCGATACATGGTTAGCACAAGATAATAAATTCCCAATTTTAAGACACGAATGCCTACATTGTCTATGACACATGGTCTATGACACAATTCACTTCCCATTTATACCGACATGGCTCAGAACCTGGCCAACAACTCAACAAAGATAACAAATCAAGTTAAACCTTTCTTACAACATAATAAACACACATGCAGGTGTTACATCATTCACAATCAACTTCACTTCCACACTTCCCAACTGATACACATGGTGGTGATGTATCCTATCAACAACAAATAACAATAAGCATCTACATAAGTGATGCTACTGGAGTCCATCCCCTATCTCCTCCCAACAAAATCCGGTTTAGAGGTCCATCCCCTATCTTCCCCTAAACCGTGGAGTTCATCCCCTATCTCCTCCAAAACCAATGCATATGCAACATAAATAATACTTGCCATACACAACACATAATTAATACAAGTAATGTTCTGTATTAATTCAACAGTCAACATAAATGACTAAATTCCAGTTATACCTAAGCCACATGCAAGGTCTACAACAATCACTGGCTATCCTCCACCGATAGCCCAAAACAATTATTTCTAAGCAAGAAATAAATATCACAATATATATAATGTCAATTCCACAGATGAGTGATTAAATATTCAACTACATCAACAAATCTCAATTTCCTCAAATCTCATGCATTTAACCAATACACAATTCCCCCTTAAATTAATTACATGAATTAATCTATGAAAAAACCTTAAGGTTTCTCCAAAAATTACCAAACTACTTCCCACCTACCAAAACACCAACACTTAGGATTAAAACGTATACAAGGAGTAGGAAATCCCTACCTTAAAGCGAAGAATCCAAAAGAAGAAAACGAAGAAGATGCTCGGAACTCCAAAGTGCTCCAAATCAACAATTGCTCCGATTAAATGAAAGCCCTCACTTTCCTCTATCTTATTTGTAAAGGAACTAGGGTAGAAACACACCCTAACTAGATCAAACCTAGGGGAAAAAGTGTTTAGAGAAGAAGAAAAGTCGGACTTTAGGGTTTGGGATAAAAAGAATGAAAAAGCGCCTAAAAATCCCGGCCGCTTTTATAAATCGATTCAGTTCCGAAGGCGTAAACACACCGCCGGCGTAAAGAACAAAAAGCAATGTCCGCCGAAAGAAGATACCCGCCGGCGTAGAACTCTCACCTGCAGAAGTTTTGCAGGGACCAAAAAAAATGCTGGGAGGGTGTGAACTCCGCTCGAGCGCAGAAATGTCCGCTCGGGGGGGAAGGCTAAAAAAATGGGCAACAAACATCTTGACTAAGATTCAACCCACCTGTTCGAAACACGCCAAACACATCCTGAAACTCAATCAAATAGAATTAAAGGGTGACAACAACAATCTGATGACAACGGAATCTACGGAACATAAGTTCGGATACAATAATCAAATGGGAAAAGACCGGGGTCGCTATAAACTTTTAGGGGCGGATTTGGGGCGTGACATATTTGATGCAAGCAAAGCGAAGTAAAGGCGATGTCAATGCAGTTGAGAAAGAGATCTCTGCAGAGCTATAGCACAAGAGGCTTGGTCATATGAGTGAGAAAGGCATGCAAGTTCTAGCCAGGAAAGATCTCCGTCCTGAGGTAAAAGGTTCACAACTCAAAACTTGTGTTCATTGTTTAATCGGAAAACAACATAAATTTTCTTTCAATAGATTTCATGCATCTAGAAAATCACATGTTCTAGATTTTTAGTATACTCTAATGTTTGTGGGCCAATCAAAGTTAGTACGCTTGGTGGTGCACGTTATTTTGTCACTTTCATTGATGATCATTTTAGAAAAGTTTGGGCTTATGCTTTGAGAACTAAAGATTGTGTGTTGGAAGCATTTAAGCTTTTTCAGGTTAATGTTGAAAGGAAAACTGGGAGATCTTTGAAGTGTATCCGGTCAGATAAGGATGGTGACTACAGGGGTCCATTTGAAGAGTACTGCAAGAAAATTGGCATCAAGCACGAAAGAACTATTCCGAAGACACCTGAACAAAATGGTGTGGCAGAGAGAATGAATAAAACGATTGTGGAAAGAATCAGGTGTATGCTCTCTCATGCAAAGCTGCCTAAATCCTTTTGGAGTGAGGCAATGAGGATTACGGTTGATCTAATCAACCTTTCTTCTTCAGCTCCACTTAATGGTGATATACCAAACAGAGTTTGGATAGGAAAGGATGTTTCTTATAGGCATTTGAAGGTGTTTGGGTGTAGAGCATTTGTGCACATTCCTAAAGATGAGAGATTGAAGCTTGATGGAAAGACAAAACAATGCATCTTTCTTGGATATGGCTATGAAGAGTTTGGGTACAAATTGTGGGATCCAATTGACAGAAAGATAGTGCGGAGCAAAGATGTAATCTTCTTTGAAGATTAAACCATTGAAGACCTTGATAGAGGAGTTAAGAAGCTAACTTCCACAAATGAGAATCCAATAATCTTGGATCCAGTGCCTCCACCCATGGTGCATAATGATAATGGGGGAGATATACAAGAAAATGTTGGTGATATAGTTAGTGATGATGCTATGGATTTAGAAGAGCAAAATGATGAGCAAGAGGAACAAACACCCCCTGAACCACCAAAGAACCACAGTTGAGGAGATCTTCTAGCGAGCGTCAGACTTCAACAAAGTACTCTTCTAATAAGTATGTGATGCTTACAATTGGAGGAGAACCGGAGTGCTACCAAGAAGCTACAACTCACAAGTATAAAGGGGAGTGGTTGAAAGCCATGCAATAAGAGATGAAATCCTTACATGAGAACCACACTTATGAGTTAGTAAAATTGCCTAAGGGGAAAAGAGCACTCAAGAACAAATGAGTCTACAAATTGAAGACAAAAGAAGGAAACTCATAGCCTAGGTACAAGGCAAGATTGGTGTTGAAGGGTTTTAACCAGAAAGAATGAATTGATTTTGAAGAAATCTTCTCACCCGTAGTGAGGATGTCATCTATACGAGTTGTTCTTGGTCTGGCCACAAGCTTGAACTTAGAGGTTGAATAGCTTGATGTGAAGACAGCTTTCCTTCATGATGACTTGGAAGAAGAGATCTACATGGAGCAACTTGAAGGGTTCAAAGTGAAAGGCGAAGAGAACTTAGTTTGCAAACTAAAGAAGAGCTTATATGGGTTAAAGCAAGCACCACGACAATGGTACAAGAAGTTTGATTCCTTCATGGTTAATTATGATTACAAGAGGACTACTTCAGATCATTGTGTGTTTGTGATGAGATTCTCAGATGGCAACTTCATCATTTTGCTACTTTATATTGATGACATGTTGATAGTTGGGCATGATGCGAGCAAAATTGAGAAGTTGAAGAAAGAGCTTAGCAAGTCCTTTGCTATGAAGGATTTGGGTCCTGCGAAGCAAATACTTGGCATGAAGATTACTCGTGACCTGAAGAATTGTAAGATTTGGCTATCACAAGAGAGGAACATTGAGAAAGTACTTGAAAGATTTCACATGGACAAGGCGAAATCAGTGAGTACTCCACTTGCAAATCACTTCAAACTTAGCTCGAAGCAGTGTCCAGCAAGTGAGAAAGAAAAAGATGAAATGAAGAGAGTTCCCTATGTATCCACCGTTGGTAGTTTAATGTATGCAATGGTGTGCACCAAGCTGGATATACCTTATGCTGTTGGCGTTATGAGTAGATTTCTTTCCAATCCTGGAAAAGATCATTGGGATGTAATGAAATGGATTCTTAGGTATCTTAGAGGCACTTCCAAGATGTGTTTATGTTATGAGTGGTGTATGCACGGGTGCCATTCTTGTCGCCCTGAATTGTGGAGTTTGGACCTTGTACTAGAAAGGACTCTTAGGAACCTTAGAGCCTCTTCCCATGTTCCTAGGCTTGAATATCCATATCCATACTTTGAGCCATTAGAGATGGCGAACCCGAATGTCCCAAATGGGCCTAACCGGACCCTTAAGGATTACTTCACACCCATTGCATATACATCACCATCATGCATTCAGTTACCCGACACCATTGTTGCTCATTATGAGATTAAATCCAGTACTATCAAAATGCTCCCATCATTCCATGGATTAGCTCATGATGACCCTTACAAACAACTGCATGAATTTCTGGAAATTTGCTCTACAATAAGGATCTAGAATTTTACCAATGAGCCCTTAATGTTGCGACTGTTTCCATTTTCACTGAAGGACAAAGCCAAACATTTGCTGAACTCCATACCTGCTAATTTTGTCACAACATAGGACTAATTACAGTAGCAGTTTTTGGAGAAGTACTTTTCCATTGGTAAGACCAACCAACTCAGGTAAGCCATCACCAATTTTGTTCAAATTAATGGCAAGCAATTTCATGAAACATGGGAAAGACTTCGTGACCTTCTCCAGCAATGTCCCCACTACCAAGTACCTGATTGGCAACTTGTTCAAACCTTTTACTATGGCTTAACTGAGCCTCACTGCCAAATGATGGATTTTTCTTGTGGTGGGAAATTCATGTCAAAGAATGACGCCAAGGCATGGCAACTATTTGAGAACCCAAGTGATAATTCCCTTCACCATGCCTCTGCAGCCCAGCAAGCCCGGCAACCAATAGTTGAAGCCTCGAAAAGAGGGAACATTTATGAGGTAGGGCACAATGTAGAGTTAGCCCAACAAGTAGAGGCATTGTCTCATAAAATGGACCAATTATTAGCTTCAGAACATGCCCCTACACCGCAAGTTCAGCCTCAATTTCATGAGGCATGTGTTATTTGTGCGGGCCCTACTCATGACTTGAGTGAGTGCTCTTCAGCATCATAATTTCCGAAGTTAGTCCAAGAATATATGAACGCGGCTCAAGGTTTCTCCAACCCGAGTAATGATCCCTATTCCAACACATATAATCCAGGATGAAGGAACCACCCTAACTTTTCATAGAGACCTTCTTTACAAGGAACCTCTTACAACTTTCCACCACAAAGGCAGAATTTCAATAATTTTGCCAACCAATCTTCCTACTACCCACCATAACCTTACCAGCAATCATAACCCCCACTTGTTCCTCAAGGCAACTTGGTCTTTGAGACTCAAGTATTGGAAGTTCTTTAAGAGCTTAAGGGGTTAGCACTAGTAGTTCACTCCAATACTCACTCCATTGCCAGGCTAGAGGCCCAATTAGGTCAAATGGCTAATAACATGAATAGAAGAGAGGAGGGAAAATTATCAAGTCAGACTGTGGCTAACCCTAAGGGTCAATATGGGGCAAAGGGGTTAAGTGGGAATGGAAAGCACCATGAACAGGTGCAAGCGGTGATCACTTTGAGAAGTAGGAGAGAGTTAAAGCCTCAACCATTTGTGTATGATGCAACTAGGGCTAAAAGGGGTGACCATGGTGGTAAACCCAACGAGAGCAAGGGTGAGGGAGAAACATAGAGAAGGGATGACTTAGTCCCTGGTTCTTCACATGAGTCTAAGGCACCCTTTCCCCAATGCCTTGATGCACCGTCCCCTTTTAATAAGAATGCGACATCCATGGAAGCAATGATGGAGGTTTTTAAACAAGTTAAAATCAACCTCCCCCTGTTGGAGGCGATTAAGCAAGTACTCTCCTATGCTAAATTTTTGAAGGACCTTTGTATGCAAAATCGTAAATCTAGGACACACGTGTCCCAAAAGGTCGTATTCATGGAGTAAGTAAGCTCCATCTTATTGAGTGACTAAGCTTAAAGACCCGGATGCCCTAACCATTGCTTGCATTATAGGGGACCATTTCATTGATAAGGCCTTGTTAGATTTAGGGGCTAGTGTCAATTTGTTACCATACTCTATGTACGAGGAATTCAGGCTTGGCAAGTTAAAGCCCATTACTGTCACACTCCAGTTGGCTGACCGGTCCCTCAAAGTGCCACGTGGCATGATTGAGGATGTGCTAGTAAAGCTTGATAGGTTTTATTTTCCTGTTGATCTTTTGGTTTTAGATATGGAACCGGTAGTCAGCTTTAAGAAACAAATCCTGGTGATCTTAGGTCGACCTTTCTTGGCTACAACTAGTACATGTATTAATTGTTGTACTTGAGTTATGGATGTTTCATTTGGGAATATGCAAGTGAAACTCAGTGTTTTCCAAGCATCCCAACAACCCCATGAAAGAGAGGAATGCTTATTTGTGGATGTTGTGGGGGAGATAGTAGAGGAGGCTTTACTCTTCATTCTTGTAGAGGACCCTTTAGAGACTTGTTTAGCACATTTGGGGTTTAAGGATTTTAATATTAACAGGTCAGTTGAGGAAGTGAATACTTTACTTGATTATTTTCCTACCTCAGATTTTCTTACGTGGAAAGCCCAGTTTGAGCCCCTTCCTCCTCTGTCTAGAGAGCCTGCCATCCCATCTCTAGGCACACCACCTATGCTTGAGTTGAAGCCACTCCCGGCCACACTTAAGTACGCATTTTTAGGGTCTCAGGATACTTTACCGGTCATAATTGCATCTGACTTAACTGCTGAGCAGGATATTCAATTGATGAGTGTTCCATGGCACATCAGAGTGCTATAGGGTGGTCGGTGGCTAATTTGAGAGGGATAGATCCCTCCGTGTGTATGCATTATATACATCTAGAGGAGGACACTAAACCTTCTCATGAAATGCAACGGAGGCTTAATCCAAATATGAAAGAGGTAGTAAAAAAAGAGGTGTTGAAATTGTTGGATTCTGGTATTATATACCCCATCTCGGCTAGCAAGTGGGTGAGTCCCACATAAGTGGTGCCCAAGAAATCGGGCATCATTGTTGTTGAGAATGAGCAAGGAGAGTTAGTCCCTACACGAACCATTACTGGGTGGCGAGTGTGCATTAATTATAGGAGACTGAATTCCATGACTAGGAAAAACCATTTTCTATTGCCATTTATTGACTAAATTCTAGAGCGGTTAGCAAGGCAGAGCTACTATTCAGTGTGTTTGGTTTGAGTTTTTTGGATTAAGTTTTTTGAAAACTGAGTTTTTTGGTTTTCGTTTTTTTTTTGTTTTTAGTGAATATTTTTAAAATTTTAAACATTTTTTTTTTTTACTTTTTTAGATGCGCCTTACTTAGATGTATCTAAAAAGTAAAAAATTTGTGAAAAAATATTTTAAAAAATTAATAAATACATAAAAAAACAAAAAATGTATTAAATTCTCGTATTTTTTTTTTGTATTTTTGGTATTTAGTGAATTTTTAAAAGATTTTTTTTATAATTTTTTTACTTTTTAGGTATATTTATGTTAGGTATGTCTAAAGATTAAAAAAATTGCTTAAAATATTTAAAAAATTCAATAAAAACAAAAAAAAGACACGAAAAACCAGAAAGTAGAATTTTCTGAAAAGTATTTTTGAAAAACTTTAACCAAGCGAAGTGAAGTTTTCTTGATGGCTATTCTGGTTACAATCAAGTTCCTGTGTATCCTGTTGACCAGTAAAAAACCACCTTTACATGTCCTTTTGGCACTTTTGCCTATTGTCGAATGCCTTTTGGGCTTTGCAGTGCACCAGCGACCTTTCAACAGTGCATGATGGCTGTCTTCTCTGACATGGTGGAGAAATTTTTAGAGGTCTTCATGGATGAATTCTCTATGTTTGGGCCATCTTTTGAGGAATGTCTCCAAAACTTAACTAAAGTCCTTGCTCGTTGTGTGGAGACACCTTGTTTTGAGTTGAGAGAAGAGCTATTTTACGATTCATGAGGGTATTGTGTTGGGACACATTGTGTCTCCCCACGGTATAGAGGTCGATAAGGCCAAGGTCGACTTAATCTCTGGCTTGACCCCACCTACTTCCGTGTGCCAAGTGCCCTTATTCTTAGGGCACGCGAGTTTTTACCGTCGATTTATCAAAGATTTTAGTAGGATCTTATACCCTTTGTGCACACTATTGGCCAAGAATGCCCCATTTGTCTTTGACAAAGCATGTTTGGTGGCATTCAAAACACTCCAGGTTGCACTTTCTATTGCCTCCATCATGCAATCCCCTAAGTGGTCCCTTCCTTTCGAGATTATGTGTGATGCATCTGATGATGCCTTCGGCGTCGTCTTGGGCCAAAGGGTGAATAAAGTGCCTCATATTATATACTATGCTAGTCGTACTCTTCTGATGCTCAATTAAACTACACTACCATTGAGAAAGAGTTATTAGCTATTGTCTTTGCACTTGATAAGTTCCGGTCTTACCTCCTAGGGTCTAAAGTCATTGTGTTCATTGACTACGCTGCTTTGTGGTACTTATTGTCCAAAAAAGAGACCAAACCTAGGTTGATTAGATGGATTCTACTCCTTCAGAAGTTTGACCTAGAAATCTAGAACAAGAAGGGGTCCGAGAATGTCGTTGCGGATTATCTATCCCAAATCCTTATTGAGCACATAAGTGATCCCTTAGCCTTGCATGACTCGTTTCCGGACGAGCAACTTTTTGTGGTGTCACAAGTGACCCTCCCATGGTTTGCTCACATAGTGAATTACTTGGCAGTCGGTCAAATTCCTAAAAATTGATCTAAGCAAGACAAAGACTGTAACGGTTCGAAAATAATTACAATAATTTGACCCAACACAACATAAACCAAGACGACATAATCGAAATAGTAAATGTATGTTAATCTGAAGTGTTATACAAAAAGTGACACATGCGATATATATTCATAAATGGTTTATCTTGAATCTACAATATGTGTTACAAGTAGTAAAGAGGGATGAAAGCTAAACACATATTTGTATGCCCTAAAGACTTACATCTTTCCAAGTCATTGCTTGGTTACAACAAAAAATAAGACTAGCTCAATACAAATAAAGTCCTTGGCTATCCAAAAGAAATACAACAAAAAAAAAAAGCTCTTGCTCTAAGGTCCCTCCAAGCTATTGCCTTGGTGGAGGCATATCACCAACATCTGAAAATGATTTTTCCCAAATAGGGTGAGCCAAAGCCCAATAGGAACAATCTAACACAATATACGAATCTTAACAAAGATATAGGTACAAAATGCATATACAATGCTTATGATAAAACATTCATATTCTACATAATTATAAAATGCCAAATTTTCCATCTTAATCCATTTACTTCAATTCATTTCAAGCTAATTTATTCCATCTCAATTCATGAGTCGATTTTATTATCTTCCAAACAACCCAACTAAGACTGCAACTCAGCGGTTCTCAAATCAACACAATTTCTCACAAACACTTCAATTTTGCCATTTTAGGGAAATTTCATCCATAGGATCGGCGCCCATGTATACACGTGGTTTCGGGACTTTTACTCAGGACACATAGGCCAACTTAATTTCAATGGAGTCCATCCCCTATCTCCTCTCAAACATTGGAGTACATCCCATTTCTCATCCCAAATAATCATACATATACAATGTATTTAAAACATAGTCATATTCAATGACAACCAACTGGGGATTAGTTTCAATTCACCTAATTCTCATGCAATTTCTATAACAATCATAACTATCCTCCACCAATAGCCCAATACAGATATTTTTAAACAGATATTTTTAAACAGATATTCAATCTTAAGATAGATAATTTATTCAAAATTTCACAGGTGAGAGGTAATGCATATCCAACTCCACCACTCACAAATATATTCATGTAATTTCACATTTTCAATACCAATTCCATTTATTTGTACAAAATAAGTATTTGAAACATTTTAGACAAACTCCACTCTTTCCCAAACATCAACCCAATTGCCAAAATCGACTATTTTGTCACAATATAACCTTATATTCAACCCTCATAACCATTTATAACACATCTACTTAGAAACCCCTCTTTTAATTTTAAATCCCAAGCCCTAGTTTGCTTAAAATACTCATAAGTCCTACCATTGTTACACAACGACGAATAACTAAGTTAAAAACCATATGAAAGTGTAGAAAACCCTTACCTCAAAGAGAGAAGATGAGCAAAGCAAAGATGAAACTACAATGATGTCGAAACCAAAGTCTATTCGGATCAAAACGATGCCCGTGATGTGCTCTACCTTTTTATCAAAGGGGGCAGGGTGGAGAAACCACTAGATCTAGATGAAAATGTAGAGATAAGGTAAGTTTAGAGAGAGAGGGTCTCAATTTTAGGGTTTGGAAGGAAATGGATCTGAAAAAGTGATATAAAAAGTCATTTTCGCGAACTGATATACGCATAGTCCGCTCGAGCGTGAGAAGTGGCGCTCGAGCGTCAGACACAAAAAGTTATTCTGCTCGAGCACAAGAAGTAACGCTCAAGCGCCAAGACACAATCAAAAGAGCATTACCGCTCGAGCCCAAGAAAGGCCGCTTGAGTGCAGAATACACACATTTAGTAGTTTTGCAAACAACAGGCCAACGCTCAAGCGCAAGAAAGGTTGCTCAAGCGCCCATCTGCTCGAGCATAGGAAACACCGCTCGAGCATGGAATACACTCTCCCAGTAGTTTTGCAAACCTGCAAAAGTACTGAAAGTTTACAAAGCCCGCTCAAGCGGAGGACCAAAAATCTGGGTAACAAAGGTTTGAAAACCAAGTGACTAACCTATTCCAAACACAACCACAACAATCCCAAAGCCAAATTTAAGGGGAATACAAGGGAAGTCAGATATAAACAACAGTGTAAAATCATTACACCTGAGTCCGGGATACAATAGGAGTCGGATAAAAACCAGGATCGCTATAAAGACCGATTTTTCTCACAAGTCAAGCACTATTTCTGGGAAGACCCGAAATTGTTCAAGTATTGTCCGAATCAAGTGATTTGGCGTTATGGGCCTGAGATTGAAACCGATAGCATTCTTACCTTTTGTCACTCTCATGCATGTGGCGGCCATTTAAGTGGGTAGAAAACAGCCGCCAAGGTTTTTCAATGTGGGATCTACTGGCCCTCTATCTTCAGAGATGCCTATAACTTCTGTAGAGCTTATGTGCATTGTCAATGAATGGGCTCTATGTCACGACGAGATATGATGCCGATGACCCCTATTTTGATTGTTGATATTTTTTATGTTTGGGGCATCGACTTTATGGGTCCCTTTTCTACCATCTTTTGGATTTGGTGGTCATGGACTATGTCTCCCAATGGGTTAAGGTAGTGGCCACTAGAATGAATGACCACAAAGTTGTGGTTAAATTCCTCCACGAAACCATTTTCTGTCGTTTTAGGTTCTCACATGCCATAATTAGTAACGGTGGCAAATATTTTTGCAACCAATTTTTCTAGGCATTGGTGCGTAAATACATGATCACTCACAAAGTTGGCACTCCTTATCATCCCCAGACTAGTGGTCAAGTAGAGGTTTCTAATAGGGAAGTCAAACATATCCTTGAGAAAACTGTGAGGCCTGGTAGGAAAGATTGGTCTACTAGGTTGGTTGATGCACCTTGGGCCTATCGCATTGCATATAAGACACCCATCGGGATGTCTCCATATAGGATTGTGTTCGGAAAACTGTGCCATCTCCCTGTTGGGTTAGAACACCGGGCTTTGTGGGCCATTAAGAAGTAGTTTTGATATGGCCAAAGTCGATGACCATCGAAAACTCTAACTCAATGAGTTAAAGGAGCTCCGCAATAATGCATACGAGAGCTTCAAAATTTGCAAGGCTAGGACTAAGGCATTTCATGATAAATACATTTCTCGTAAGTCCTTCGAGCCTCACCAAAAAGTGTGGTTGTTCAATGCTAAATTGCGGTTGTTCCCGGGTAAACTCCAATCTCGGTGGGATGGTCCATATGAGGTTATCGAAGTATTTCCGCATGGGGCAGTTGAGATTAAAAATCCTCAAGATGGTACGACCTTCAAGGTAAATGGCCAAAGATTGAAACATTATGTGGATGGTATTGAGAGAGAAGAGATGATTAAGGTTGTCCACTTGACGGACCCAATATATCTTCCATCGTAATTGAGAGAGGAGATATGATTAAGGTTGTCCACTTGACAGACCCAATATATCTTCCATCGTAATTGTTTTGAGTCTAGGAAACTTAAATCCTCTAAAGGTGTAATTCCTTTAGTGTTCGTGGTGCTCGAACGACACCTGACTGTCTGGTATAGCCACCTAACTGTGTTTGTAGTGAGTTCCTAGGAGACCAACTGAGACGGTGGAAACTAGAGTTCGAATGGCAAAGCCCAGAATACAAAGGTTTAAAATTTCTGAGACTAAAGTCTAGTTTAAATACCTAGGGGTGTGGAGATTGCTTCAAAACTGCCCCAGCTTAAACTCTGTATGGCAGCCCCATAGGTCAAGTTAGCTTTATGCGCCTCGATTCTAGATACCGAATCAACTTAGTATGTCACCCTATTAGAGAATATGGAAAGTTACAAATATTGTTAGGGAGAAAAATAGTACCCATGGTTTTCGCGTGAAGATTATACCTTTGTTAAGCATTTAGATGTTTTCAAAGTGCTATATTTATTTCCAATGTGCAATGAAGGTAGAAATGGTTTGAATTTTTTTTAGTTGTAATTGGGTTCGGAAAAAAAAAAAAAGAAAAAAGAGCAGACCGCACGTGCGGTCCACATGGGTACATGAGTAGCCAGTCCCAAAATTGGGCGCCCAAGCGTACGAACGGCTCAAGCCCAAAACCATTCTGCTTGAGTGCTGCGGGAGCGGCCCAATATTCACTGCACGTGCAACCTAGAAGGGATTTACCCACTTGACTCCAATGAGGTTCAGCTTTAACCGCCAATGCTATATGCTAAACCCAATGGTGCCAAACCACTGCTCAACTGCCGCCTCCACTAATTCTCCTCGATGTCCCAGCCAATCTTAATGATGATGTTCCGGCAGAGCTTGCCACCACGCCACCGCCACCGCCATTTCGTATGATGCGCGCACAATAACATGCTATTTTTTATAATCAAGCCGCAATTCATCAATTTGTGGTTGATCTTTGAACAGACTATCAGGTATATTGGGATTACTCGCAGACAACATTTGACCAAGTTAATGCCCATCAGCTCGAGTATCAGCAGTCAGTTGCATCTCTGCAAACTGACTTCTACGCATACCAAGAGTTGAGCCAATAACGTTTTGATCAGCTTGGCGCTCAAGTTCATGATGAGGCATTCGAGACTCGGATGTTGATACATGCCTTATTTGAGCAGTACTTCCTACCATCGCTAGATCCAAATCAGTGATATATTTATTTTATTTTTCTTTTCCTTTTTTACTGTACAGTCTAAAAGAAAATAGTGTATGTGTGTGTGGTTCATCCCAGCCTCGTTGGATGTGTGCCTACGCCTTATGGTAATATCTTATCTCTCTCATTTTACTATCTACTTTACAGTTACTTACATTGAGGACAATGTTGTATTCTAGTTGGGCCGTAAAGGTATTTATTCTTACAATTCATGTTTGTACTTGTTGCACTTGATTGCACCACTTCACTTGATGTTCACTTTTTGCCAATATGGTGGTGATATAAGCATATGTTAAGTGGGAAACATAATGGACTTGTATGAAAAGGGTTTATTGGGTAAATACTCGCATGTGATGTTTACACTAGGAGAGTTGTTTGTGTTTGTGGTATTAGTACACTTGTCGTGAGTATTCACTGATCCATATGAACACACTTTCATAGCGATGACCTCTCTATTCTAATCATTGGTGTAGATCATTGATAATGGCTAGTGTTGCAGAAAAGAATAAATGAGTAGCCTTGATTCTCACAAAAAAAAATTAAAATAAAATAAAAAACTTGACTTGTTTGGGTTCGTAGCCTTTTTAACATAAGTTATTAAACCCGTAGGGGTGTCTCTACACCTAGTGCCCTAAAATTGTTTGGTTTGGGAGTCATTGGCCCAATATTTGCTACTTGGGTTAATTAGAAAGCTTGAGGGACCTAGACATTGCACAATTAAGGACAAAAAATGACTTGTTCGGAAGCTCGAGTTGTTAAGCTCGTAAGGGTGTCGTCACACCTAGTGCCCGAAAACCGTCTGGTTTGGGAGTCATTGGCCCAATACTTGCTACATGGGTTGATTAGAAAGCTTAATGGATTAGGACATTGCACAGTCTAAATATATATATATATATATTTGAGAAGCCTGGTTACAAAAGTTTAGTTTTTCTATATATATTGGGTGTTATTATGAGTTACACTGGACTGTTATAGTGGACAGTTAACTAGTTATGGGGACTGCACTTTACACCAAGGGCACTGATGATGTGTTTACTAGCATTCGCAAGTACAAGGGACTTAACTTTTGTAATAACTGAATTGTGGTTCTTGCTCAATAGATTCCTTCGTACTTATCCACTGTACCTTCAATGACTCATCATATCTTAATATCACACTGTAGTTGGCACATAAGTTAATTGATAGTTGGAGTAGTGTGGTTACTTATTGTTGTTGGGCAGATGTGAATATGTTAATGTTTGTGGGTATTATTTTTGAAAACCCTCACAAGACTATACTCATCCAATTTAGGTAACTTTGTGGTTTAAAAGCTTGTTGCATATACTAAATGCAATTGTGATTCCTATGAAAGTGGCTTAGAGTATTTTATTTTTCTTATTTCTATTTATTTTTCTTAGTGTTTATTTATGGTGTGTGAAACAACCCATCAACTATACCAACACTAAATTGTACCAACTTCTTTAGAATACTGGTAAGTCTAGGTATCGATCCATAGGGATAAACGGGAAATTAAACTAATTTAATTGTTAAATTTTTAAATTAATTTTGATGAAAAAGATGGCTATTCATAACCTAATGATAATTAAATTAAATAAAGCGAATAAACTAGCAATTATAATTAAAGATGAAGTTACTAATTTTCGAAAAAAAACCTAGGGTAATGAATTCACTACTAATTGCAAAAATAAGGGTTCAATTTGAAAATCAATTATGTGACAGTTCGAACTAAATAATACTTCACAACAATAAGTTCAAAGTATTGATCAAGAAAATTAATACATTTAATGTATAGGCACGAACTATCTCAAGTAGTACGAGTCATTCGCTCTGAACTAGGGTAGCAACACGACTCATCCCTCATAGTATGGCTCGTCTCATACCTCGAACATGAAAGCACAGAAAACCATTGCATGGAAAACATTCAACAATCACATAAATAAGAATACTTGAAGAAATAATGGAAAATTATATTTGAAAACTTCTTGAGAATTATACAACTATTCAAACCATTATATAAAAGAAAACCTATTTACTTAGCCAGGGTTTCATCAAAACCCTAAAAAAATGAGCCTAGCCACTCATGGAGGCGTGAGAAGAAGTAAAAGAAGAAGCCTCCATGAAAATTGCCCTTGGAGCTTGAGAAATCCCTTCCAAACCTTAGCCTCTCATTTTCTCTAAAATAATTTCGAACCCTAAGAGCAGCCTCTTTTCTTCCTTTTATTTCCAGTAGAACAGACTGAAATTTTCGTGCATACAACCCTAGGTGGGCCATTCGATTTCTGCTGGAGCGGTGGTGGGACGCACGTGCAATGAGGTAGTAGGCCAGGAATTTTCACTACTCGCACGAAGAATCTGCTTTTGCGTCACTTTTTGCTTGAATTTGCGTGTTGCTTGCCAAATCTGTATAAGTGCACAAAACACATCATCTTCACCAAATAAACAAAATTCAAAGACTATAAATGTAACTTAAACGGCCTCAATGTGGTACCTTTCAGCCTATATCAATGATCATCCACAAGTAAGGTGTACAAAACTATTTAGTGAAATTATTTATTACAATTTATATTAGCTCTACAACATTTCCATTTAACAAGGCCATCTGAGGCTATAACACCAGGAAAAATTCATTTTCCAAATCAGGCTCAATAGCTGTCATATCACAATACCCATCACCCTTACCGTGATGCCACAACAAGTACATACGCCACATTTATATAACAAGTATTAATAAAAATAACACCAGCGTTATCAACACAATGAAACACAAGAAAGTTCATCAATTTAAAGTTCCAATGTATCATAAACATTAACGTAAGTTATCTCCTCCTACAAGGCATAACATACTCGCAAAACGATGACTCCATAATACATAACTCCAACTTGAGGAGTTCCACTAACATGTAACAAGCTCCACACAAGCTTCAAAACCACCAGCACATGACTACACTCTTGTCAAGTCACTCTAAGGCACTCACAGAGTTACTACCCTTCTCACTAAATGCTCAGCTAGATTGAGTATGACTATTTGTCCACCAGACCCCGACATCCCTACATCTCAAACACTAGACCGATACGGTCAAAGGAAATCACACAATTTCGGACACAAAAGGATCTTCACCAATGCCACACTTGTCACCCGAAAATATAACTATTCTTCATTCTAAGAAATACTTCTTACACCTACCCACAAAATTCTCTTTCTATTTTTATAAACTCCATCCAATATCTAATAATACCACAACACAACCACTGCCCTTATCATAATCGATAGGACCACAACAAACTCACTGACTAAGAAAACCATAAAACTAAACCACACACACGAAAGTGCCATTCTCACTACCTTGAAATACGAATTTCACACTCCCTTGAAACATCCTCACCTAACTTGCTAATTCTACCAAAATCCCAAGGTCTCACATTCTCTTAGACTCAACACATTCCAAGCCTTATAACTTGGCCCTTACGATACCACCACACCAATCAAAATAACCCACGATTTCCCGATCTCAACAAACAACTTCTAAACTGAACAAGACTCATAGGCCATCACATAACCATCTCATAAATTAACATTAGGTGTACAACAACACTGAGATTATCAATCCCATTAATGATTTCTCATTACATATATAAAGAGTCTAAAATCCATCATAAGCCTCTAACACATGAGGAATAACAAACAACAATAACAACAATAACAACATATATATACAACATATAATCATGATGCCTTAGCACCCAACAACACATTTGTGAACAACAAAATGTTAAAATATTATACCACTGGTCTCTAATACAAAAGCCCCTCTTAAGGTAATACTATTGTAAGGGTTGAAAAGTTAACCCTCACAAAGCTCTCGAAGTTTGACCTGCCTGGTTCTGGTATCGATATTGTCTCCGATTGGACTAAAGAGATTGAGTTTGACTAGGTTCTGAAACACCCGAAGAATTCACACGCAAAGGGCACAAACGTCTAACATGGCCCAAATGACTACAATCAAAACAAACAATAGACTCCCTACTCTGAGACTGGCTTGAAGTCTAAACCTCACTAGGCCTCCAAACCGACGAGTTCAAAACCCCCAACAAAGACAGGGATGGAGCCTGAGATTGAGCATGTGCTCGTCTTCACCTCTTATTGAGCCTAGAGTGCTTATGAATTGTAGGAGTTGCCAAAGTGGCCTTCTCCCCAACTCGACCAACACACAAAACCATGGCCTTCACATGGTCCGCAACCTCAACTAAGGCATAGTAATTCTTTAACAGAGATCCAGCTACCTTCTCTCGGATATCATTACGCAACTGTCTCTCAAACTCATAACAACGGTGCTCCTCCGTTGCCACCAACTTTGAAGCAAATCTCGACAAACTTGTAAACTGCATCTCAAATTGTGCCAAATGAGTACCATCCTGGTGCAACTTGACAAACTGTTCCCTCAACCTTTCCCAAGCGGAAGGAGGGAAATACTTAGCCAAAAAGGCCTCCATGAAAGCAACCCACGTGTTACCTACAGTGTTCTTAACATACTTCCACCAATAACTCGTGTCTCCCTTCAATTGAGAACTCGCCAAAGAAATCCTTAGCCCCTCATCCTTGACTCTGAGCATATCAAGAGTCTTGGTAATCTGTTCCAATCAATCTTTCACCTCTAGCGACTTAGCCTCCTCCAAAAACTCTGGTAGATTGGAGCGAAGAAACTCTTTAGTACGATAAAGGGTACACCTGTTGTCACCCTCATTGCGAGCTAGAGCATCATACACCGCTCTTACAACCTCGCGTGCAATCTCCTCGTTGACAGCCGATGCTACAACGACAGGTGCTAAAGGAACTGTTGTGCTTCTACTAGCATTCCTATTATCAATTCGTCCTCTATTCCCTCGTGCAGACATCCTATAAAACCTAAAAACAAAACCAATCTTATTGCACAACATAACAGCCTTCCTAAGGCACACACTTACCACTACTAGGCTACAAGACACACTTAGCCCCAACACACCCAATTCTATTACAAATAAACAATTAAACACAATCACGTAAATGAATCAAGTCCACAAAGATAGCTACTCGTCCTGGAACTCTCAAGGAATTCTTATCAAAAACCACGTTGATCAGGCGTGTTTTCGATAAGACCTCGAAGCAAGTTCACCAGATACAAGTACTATCCAAGAAACTTAACCCCATGCTCACATAAATGCAACACATAAAGTCTTAATACTTATCCTAAATATATGCAGACGTCCTCACCAAGCATAGCAAACCCGTTGTGGTAAAAACCACTTCCCACGAGCCTAAAGCATTTGAACCCGCCTTGCTCTGATACTAAGTTGTAACACCCCACTTTTTATTTCACAGATAACATTACCAAAAACCCGTATTATAAAACAATTTCAAAGATAAATAAATGAAGATTCTCTCATTCATATATGTAATGAATGCAACATGTGATATAATTAAATAATGTGCCTGCAGGCTTACATCATTACATAAAAGAAAAAGGGTTCAACCCTTTTACAACAATGGCATTTCACCAGCAGATATAAGGCCCATGGCCAATAGATAAAGAAGATCCTCGATCTTGAAAACATTTCTCATCATTCACCTGAAAAAGGATTAGCAATGTAGGATGAATATAAAGTCCAGTAGGGATTCTAACATGATCCTAAACAATAACAACTTACAGATAACTGTGATCATAAATGTTCCAACTCATACTATGTAAATAGTGTCACGGTTTGTACTAAAGTATATTTACATAAGTATATTTTTTCTAAAATCATCCAATTCGTTCAACAATTCAGATAGTTCACATTTCCTTCTTGTTTTCCATTTCCACAATATCACATAACAACTGTTTTGTTTTTGAAATACATTAACAAAAGTTCTGATTTCCTCTTTTTACTTACAAACTCAATACGTAACCTACGTCCATTTCCAACATGTTCATCATCTTTCCAGGACTTAAGTCCAAAGTTAAAAAGATACTTTCAACAGTTTATTTGGTACGCTCACATGTATACATAACATCTAATACAAAAAATGAAAACAACAAACACCCAACAATTGCTTACTTAACATATAAAACAACTTAGGCTTCGTGAACCATAACCATCACATCACATGATATATCCAGATACACAAAGACAATAACAATAATCAAAACTCTACTCCACCCGCCTTAAGTACAGTAAGCCAAGGATACACCTTTCCCTAACACAAGCCAATTTACCAATCACCAGCTAGAAGGGAATGAGACCTCTACCAATTTTCCAGACACCCGCTAGAAGGTAATGGTACCTTTGCCATGCTGGAAGGAAATGGTACCTCTACCAAGTTCTCTAGGCACTAGCTGGAAGGTACCGGTACATTTTATGCTAAGTGCAACCAATTTCTCCAGGCACTAGCTGGAACGTAATGATACCTCTCATTTTCATCGCGTGTACAATTCCAACCATCATAATGTACCACAACATAAATAACCTGGGTGTACTACATACACATAATTTGTTCAACATCACAATGTCATCCTCCACCGATGATCAAGGACAAAACCTCTTAACATATGTATTAAATACATGTGAAACAATAATACAATTCTCGCGAGAACTTAAGTCCCACAACAATTATAATAGTAATATTTAAAGGTTTTAAAACCCAACCTCAAGTTCATTCTTAATTTACGAAAGATTATAATTTCATTTTCTTTCCAAAACCAATTTCTATATTTCATTAAAATCCACATCCATGATGTCAAAGTCAGAACCCGATTCCACTCAACATAATCAATCCCAATTAGTCCCATCATCATGGTTAACTCTCCACTTTAACAATTTACACAAGCCATATTAAATAAAGCATAACTATTATTCAATTTTACCCTTTTCTAATTCATTAAGCTAATAATATTAAATTAGGACTTTTTCCTTTCTTCAGCATAAACACGTTAAACTACTCTCCAATTAACCAAAACAACTACTAGTTACCAATTAGAAACCCTACATTATCAAACCCTAGATCTCTCTTGCATGCTTTTAAAAAATTCATAACAACTATACTTTTTATGCAATAAAATCTACCACATATCTATCTATAGACGAAGTATTGAAAAGGAGTAAGGAAATCCCTACCTCAAAGTAGAAGAAAAAAAAGGAAACAAGGGGTAGAACTTGATGGAACTGAAAACTACAACTTCACTGATTAAAATGAAGCCCTTGACATGCTTAACGTTTTTCTCCAAATGACTAGGATGAGAAAACCAATGGATTTAGAGTATTTAGAGTTAGAAGGTGAGAACTTAGAGAGAGTGTGTGTATGGATTTAGGGTTTTGAAATGTTTAGAGAGAGAATGAGATGAAAAAGTGACTCAAAATGGCCCTCTCTTGAATTGATATATGCATAGACCGCTCGAGCAATCAAAACACTGCTCGAGAGAATAGACACAAAAACTGACACTGCTCGAGCGACCAAAATCACCACTCGAGCACACCCCCTCCCAGAAGTTTAAACCTGTAAAAGACCACTCGAGTGCAAGAAAGATCGCTCGAGCGAACAAGCAAAAATTTGGGCAACAATTCATTGAAAAACTGACTTTTCAACTTGTTCTAAACACAACCAACACTCCCAATAGCCAAATTCAACAAGCAACAAGATGGAAATGAGATGAACAATAATTAAGTACATGGGTCCTCGGATTCAAAAAAAAGAAAATGGGTGGGGTCTAAACCATAATCGTTATATTTCCAATCATTATTTAAAGCCACAAAGTATAATCAATAAATTCATATGATGCATGAGTTTCAAATTCTTAGCTTTCCCTAGGGTGGTTTTCAATTCACAACACAGATTCGAAAGTGGAAGAATTCTCCAACTCACAATCATCCCATCACATGGTTATTTATTAAGAATTTCTAAAATCTCATATTCCAACATCAACGTCAAGCCACTACACCCAATTTCAAAATACAAGAGTCAATTGAACAATATCCCCTTTTTATTGAACCAATTTGAAAAACTAGGGTTTTAGAAAAATTTGGGCTTTTCACTCTTATATCATTTATAAGCAAATCCTCATCATCAACAACAATAATCATAAAAAATGTACATAAACTCTTCCAAAAATCTTGAGGTATAGCCTTTTTTTGTCAAACTCATTTTATATCCCAATTACATTTCACAAATCTTGATATTTATATTATATTGAAAATACAATATATGTGTCTCAAATCAAAGATATAACAAGTTAAAAGTACCCCTACCTCAAGATTGATGACAAAATATGAAGACCCAACTCTAAGCTTGATGAAATTGCAAAATAATCGGTAAAACTCTTGGTCTAAGCTTGTTCTTCAACCCTCTTTGAAGATTTAAGGTGGATCTTGGTTAGAACCATGAGAAACCAAGTGTTTTTAGGGTTAGGGTTCGAAAATAGGTGATAGAGAGAGAAAAGATATGAAAAAAGTGAGAGAAAAGTGTTTAGATCGACTTTTAAATGTGTTGTCCCAAATAGACCGCTCAAGCGAACTTTTCACCGCTTGAGTGAAGTGCTCAAAATCACAAATACCTCTAAAGCAAATCTTCCACCACTTGAGCGGTAAACACAAGGTCTCAGAAGTTTTGTAGAGCTACAGTAAAAATACTGGAAGCTTTAATTCTATGCTCGAGTGATCACTATACCGCTTAAGCGGTCCCGCCTGCAAACAAACAAGATACTGGAAGCCTCGCATCTCCGCTCGAGCGACCGATTGACCATTAAAGTGGTTACCTAGAACAGTTTGTTACATTGGCTATCGGTAGCTATATATTTGAATCATTTTTGTTTTAAAAAAAGTGGACAACAAATATAATTTTATGAATAACCATCTTTTTAAAATATATATATATAAATTTGATTCAAAGATTAGCTACTAATGTCCAATCATCTTAATTTTTTACTTGAATATTCTACTCAACAAGTCCTACAAAATGAATGGCACAGATTATCGAAGCAGGACCTATGGTGGGCTCCATGAATCCCTCAAATTCTTTCATGTTGAGATCCCAAAATGAGAGAAAGTCAACCCTTTAAAATAAATGATAATGTTAGAAAAATTTTAAAATGTTAAAAATAAATTAATAAAAAATATCTTATGTTCTTTTTATTGTTATTATTAATTTAAATTTATTGTTCATTTTCATAAATGTTGTGTAAGTATAAAATGCACAACCATTAAAAGTCACAATAAAATGCATTTTCTCACACATTTACATCCCATGCGTGGTTATCATAATTCTAATTTGGATCATAAGAAGTTAAGACTCTATGATTCTAATTGGATCAAATGATCCAGATCACACTAAGATTTTAAATTGACTACGATCCTAATCATAAAATTGTATAGAATCACACTAAGTTCTCAATTCTACTACGATCCTGATCCTACCCTCCCCTCCCCCCCCCCTCCAAAAAAAAAAAATCTTATTATTTATTTGTTATATATGTATGTATGTGTATATCTATATAAGAAATTTGACTACAAAATCATTCTCCTAATATCTCCTTTAATTTATTCAAAATTTTCTTTGTTGGTTTCAAAATTATTTAATATAAATTATCATTATGGATAATTTATCATTATATTTTCCTACGAAAGTAGAATATTACGATTTTTGATTCGATTCACATGCTCCTCCCAACAATCCTACTTAGGATCTTGATTTTAATAACTTTGATCCATGTACATCATCTATGCATGAATGTTTGTGTAACGCCCCCAAAAAAATATATATATATCTACCTCATGATATTAGATCAAGCATGAATTTATATAATATTAACCTTTCATTAATTCTATTTTCATGTACAAAAGATGACATATGCATGTATACATTCATAAATCTTAGATCCTGAATCTATAGCATATGACATGTGTAAATGAATTGAAATAAAAGAAAGTACAAGTAAGTTTATGTCCTAATGGTTACATCTTTCCAAACCATTACTTGGATACAACAAAAGTGAGTTAAACTCAATATATAGAAAGCCCAAGGCTTGTACAAAAATAATTACACAAAAGAAATAAAAAGAAGCTCTTGGCTCCAAGTCCTCCCAAACTATGTTCTTAGTGGAGGCATATCATCAACACCTAAAAGTTGTTTTCCATGTAGGGTGAGGTAAAGTCCAGTAGAGATACTTGAACACAATATATGAAGCTTAACGAAGTCATAAGGTGAAAGCATATGCATGCCATATGCCAAACATTATATTTTTCCATCTCAAAACAATGCAATGCCAATATTATATATCAATTCATGAAAAATATACTTTTATATCATAAAACAGAGCAGTGGATACAAAACACTGGGAATCTCTAGGTACGTGTCTGCCAGTAGGCTATACAAGCACTACCAAAGCCATTTTACTAGTACTAACCGAAAGGATTGGCACCTAACCGCACGGGTTTTTGGACTTTCACCAAGGACACACAGGCCAACATAATAAACCACAACCACACCCCTTAACGAGATTCACCAAGGTATACACCCCTTTTTCTCAAAATAATCCATTGTTAATATTAAGTATAAGTATGAAACAATGCTCAATGCAAGATATATGAGTAATTAGTTTCAATTTGTTGAAATATTGGTTTTTTATAAGCTTATTTTGGGCCAACTTTGAGCCCAATTTTGAGTGGGTCCCAAATGTCTTTTGGGGTGGGTCCAAAAAGGTGACGTGTTCCTTGCCGCATGGCAAGTCACACGGTGAAGATGGTTCATCAAAACCATTTATGAGTGAATGGGCACTTGACGTCGTTTTTGGATTCGTGGAATTGGACTTTTAAAAAATTAAATGTGGGTTTCCTTGTAAGGCTTGTCCCACATTGAAACTTGAAAAGAACTTATGTGTATATATAAGTTCTAGGTGGCAACACTTGGGTTGGGCCATAAGGGGCATCCCAAGCTTATAAAAGGGAGGAGTTATGGACAAAGTGAACCTTAGCCCAAACCACCACACGCGCGCGTGCCGCCGTTGCCGTCGGGCCGAGTCGAGCTGTGTCGGGCGCGGGTGTGGGTAGTGGGTCGGGTTGGTTCTAACATTAATTTTTTTTCCAGAAATTCTTTATGAAATTAAATTCAAATTTGGTACCAAAATTGAATTTAAATTTTCTGTCCATGTTTTACCTTCTTCAATCCGAAAATTCCAAACAGTTTAACTGCTGGAAACCGTTCAAAACTACTGCAGTTACACAGTTTTGAAATTGCACAGTTCATACAGTTCGGACAGATCTTCATTCCAGCAGTTGTCTGTTCAAATATTGTTTGCACTTGTTCATTTGAAACCATACCTGTTTAGTTCAAAAACTACACTTGTTCAGCAGTTTATTTTGCCTATAAATACTAGTATTGTTCCAGCAGTTTAGGATCCAGAAAAAACAGTCTGAAAAATACATTTTCTTGCTGTCCAGATTTTTATCTGTTTGCATTATTTTTCATATTATTTTAGGGAAAAATTCAGAGACTTTAGAACACAGGTTTTGTTCATCGAACAAATTGTTTGGATTGCTACTATAATTTGTGAAGATAATTGTATCTTGGGAGATAGACGCCATTTGTCCGTAAGTACCGTAGCAGGCGAATCTATCTTAAGGACAGAGTGTCACACACTCGACTTGATCTTTTAAATATTTATTCGGTTCAGTAAAATAAATTCAGTACGTAATTTATTTTATTTGTTTGATTTGTTTCAATTTATTTATTTTACACAGAAGGTTGTCCAACACAATTAACCTAATTCTCATGCAATTTCTATAACAATCAAAACAATCCTTCACTAATCGTCCAAAGAAAATATTTCTACTCAATAGATAATTTTCCAACAGTAGATATAATCTCATAAATTTCAAAATGGGAGTGATAATACATATCTAACTCCACTCTCATCATCAACAGAAACATTCATTTTATCTTTTCAAAATCCACCATTTTTCCTTTTTTTTCATAAATCAAACAATCAATGATTTCCTAACAAAACTCCATTGACTTTCAATAATCACATTTAAGGAAGAAATTTCTAACATTTCAACACACCCAAATAACATTTGCACCCCTACAACCTTTTTCAAGAATTCATCTGAAAACCCCCTCTTTCATATTTCAAAATCAAACCCTAGATTTAAACCCAAAATTCCCAAATCACTAAACCTTTTTAAAGAGAAAATAACCAAGCTAAGAATCATACCAAAGGTTCAAGAAATCCCAACCTTAAGAGTAGAAGATGAAAAAAGCAAGGGTTGAAGTTTGACGAATCTGAAAACAAGATCTACTTCGATTAAAACAAAGCTTTTAACGAGCTCTACCTTTTTCACTAAGGAACTATGGTGGAGAAATCAAAGAATTTGGGTGCATTTGAGGTATTTGGAAAAGAACTAGAAAGAGGGAGAGTGGATAAATTAGGTTTAGAAGTGTTTTAGTGAGAAAGAGAGAGAGACAAATGAAGAAGTGACTAAAAAAGGCCTCTTCCCAATCTGATATACGCACAAAGTGTTCAAGCAACCAAACCACCGCTCGAGTGTCAAACACAATAAGTGACATTGCTCGAGCACACAATGACCTCCTCCCAGAAGTTCAGACCTGCAAAAGACTGCTTGAGCAAAAAAAAGACCGCTGGAGCTAAGATCACCCTATTTCTAGAAGTTTTATAGAATTGCAAAAATATTGAAGGATCTCAAAAACCACTTGAGCGACCAAAGCACTGCTCGAGCGAACAAGAAATGAAATGGACAACAACTCTTTTGAAAAAACTGACTCCTAACCTGTTTCAAACACAACCAACAAATATAAATAACCAAACTCAACTAACAACAAGATGATAACGGTATAAATAACAATTAAAGGTACACAATCCCAGATCTAAGAGCAAGAAAAAGGGTCAGGTCTAAACCGGAACCGTTATAGTTTGGAATTTGGACATAACTATTCAAAGTCAATATAATTGGTAACAATGTTGATGTTAAATGTGTTTTTAACCACCCACAACCACAACATTTGTTTTGTAGGCCCCTTTGTTTAAACCAACAAACAAAAGTATGAACATTTTTTTGGTACTAAAGGAAATTATTATACTTATTTGTGTCCAAGAAGATGCCATTGCATTAAGTGGTATGGTTTGAATTCTTATATTCATTTGTGTAATTTAAAGAAAAGTTTCAAGGTATCAATTTGAATCTTTGAGCCTTTGTTTTATACTAGTGAGAAGATCGTGTGCTAGCGCCCAATACATTAATTTTTAATTTTTTTTTTTTGGTTACCTTGTTAATTTGAATTGTTAAAAAATATTCTTAGAAGTTTTATTTTTTTTATAGAAGGAACTTTATAGAAGTTGAAAAAGGTTATAACGGTTTCGGTTTAGTCCTGACCCTTTTCATACTCTTAGATCCGGGATTCTGTACCTTTAATTGTAGTTTACGCCTTTATCATTTTGTTGTTAGTTGAGTTTGGTTGTTTAGAATTGTTGGTTGTATTTGAAACAGGTTGAGAGTTAGTTTTTCAATAGAGTTGCTGAATACAACCATTCCATTCAAGGGTTCCAAAACAACCACTTGTGCAAGATTTAACTTACCAAAGGAAACACATCCTGCTAACCAATAACTTCTTCTCATAATAATAATCGGGTGATCGAAACCCCATTAGCCACCCCATTAAGTTTTCCGTTAGATTAATTGTTATAATTAGTTAGTACAAGCGAGAAGGAAAATAAATTTGCATAAGTGTAAGCATCATCAAAGGATAAAAATACATAGCCATGACATGTATAATATCATACCAATGCATGATTATATATAAGTGAGCACATTCATAAGGTCAAGAGCACAAAACATCAATGTAAACAGAATTTCTAGATTCAGAGTCACTTAAAGATCAAGATTAAAATAACTATTTTAGATTTTTTCCAAATCCAGCCTTCCTATGATTTGTATAGAATTTTATCTAGTTTTTAGAACATTTTTTGGAAATGGAATAGCTTTTCTAGATTTTTAGTTATTTCAGAAATACTCCAGCTCTGTCCAGATTCATCAACCGTTACGAAAATTGAATTTTCTCACAAACCGTTCACTCTTTTTAAATGAAACCAATTTTCCTTGAAATATAACTCCTTAAGGAAAATTTTGACATAAAACTTCGGTCCAGAAGATCTTTTTACATATTTCTAGAATTTTTGAAAGTTGGCTGTAAAATAGATTTTTCTGGCACAGTTCTTGAAAAAAGAAAGTTGGTGAGAAAAGAGGTCAACTAGGAGAAATTTTCCACTTCTCTTGTGATGAAAACATGCTAAATAATATGTATTAAGCTCAGATATTTAAGGTGAAGGTGTGCCTTTGGAAATTTTGAGAGATTGATATGGAAAAAAGGTAGTCTTATACTGATTAAGAGAAATATAAGAAGGGTAGAATCAAGACTCAATTCCTTTCATTTTTAACACAAGATTACTTTGGTTGGAATTGAATGGGATGTCTTGGATTTAGTTTGAATCCAATGGAATAGTGGAAGTTTAGAGGCCTTAATTAGGTTTCTAAACATGATCTAGTTAGGGTTTTCCTCTTAATCAAACCAACCTAGTTATATATATACATGTATATATAAAAGTTTGTACCAAGTCAAAGATATTTTCCATAATTTATGCAAATTTGTCTCAAAAAGTACATTAATCGTATTTTCAAGGTGATGGTCGGTCATGTGAGGTAGATTTGAGGGACTTGTTTATATATATATATATATATATTTCTGTACAATTGTTGGAAATTGTAAAATATAATGTTTAAAAAAAGATTTTAGGGTACAAGTGTATATATATAAACATATAATGGTACTTGTTTGGGTTTTTTGTTTTATTTAATAAAAATGTGAGGGCTTTGGGTTTAATTTGTGAATTGGAATATTTATTTAGTATAGAATTAAATTGAATTAGGGTTAGAAAGTCTAATTCGTTCTGTATTCTTGTTTAGATTAAAAGGGCTATCTACCGACGAACATGATGAAAACCAAAAAATCTAAGATTTTCCAGTGGTAATTCCACATTTAGGGAGTCAATTAATAAGTATTAGAGTATTAGAATTGATTCTTAAGTTACCGAAATTGATTAGGGTTTGCTTGGTTTTAGTTGGCACATGTATTTTGGTCCTAGGGTTGGAATTGCAATTAATTAAGAAACTGAGGGACTTCAAAAAAATAATTTAAAAGTAAGGAACTTTTAAGAAGATATAATTTTTAGGGGCCTCACATAATCTACTAATAAGAGAAAGGAAGATGGAACATAGAAAATAGAAGAAATCTACTCTATACATCATTAAGATGAGCATGAAATGCTCAAATCCATGTAACAACAGATAGAGGGAGTATATCTCAACCATTTTCAAATAGAAAGCTCATGTTTGGCTTCCAAGAAAATGCTAGAAAATGATGGAAAGTAAAGACAATGAAACTAAAAAATGAAAATAGGATTTGGCTAGAATCCAACTATATAAGCCCAATATTCAACTAGACAAGAAAGAGATAGAGCGATAGAAAGTGTTTCGTTACCAAGAAAATAGGAGAGAAAGTGCTAAGAAAGTAAAGATGATACAATCCAAGCAAATATGGGGGATTTGGCAAGAATCTCTAATCCAATCATGCCCAATCAAACAATATTCTCCAATAATAACAATAAATAGAGGGTGTTTGGAGGAAAAGAGATAAAGAAAAAAATGAAAAGAAATTGTTCAAAAGATAGAGAGTACCTCTTTGCTAATGCTCCAAGCAAATAAGGATAGAGCCTCGGTAATGGAAAATCCTCTTCAAGCTTTCCTCAAGCCTTCAATGGTGCTCCAAGTCCTTCAAGCTAAACTATGGAGGAAGAAAGAGAAGAATTGTCTTTATTCTTGCATGAGTGAGAGTGAAAGAGAAGAAGAATCAAGCAAAGAGACAAAGGACTAAAGACTAAGGACCAAAGACCCTTTTTCTCTACGCAAAGGAGTGTATTTATTGGCTAAAAAGCCTCTGGAATATGCATATTGCACAATATCTAGAGAATGAGCGAATGTAATCTCCCAAGATACAAGGGACCATCTTTTAGAAACAGTGTTGTGCCGCATGATTTCTATGGCCGCGCAAATTTCTCACGGTCACAGGAAAACCTATGGTTGTAGGAAAATAAGAAAGTTGCGGCTGGTAATTGAAAACCACGGTTCAACTATTTCTAGAGTATTCTCCTTTTTTTCATTGATTTCAGCTTTGTCCTTACTCATTTTTTGGAAAAAACAAGATTTTTTAAGAAATATGAAGTTTAGACTTAGTTGAATGATTGAAATGGCATCTCTAAAATCATTTTGAAAATAATCTTATAAAGGTTTGAAAGCATTTTGGCCCAAAACGGGTGGTTAGAAACTCTCTCTCCCCCCAAAAGTTGTTCTGAAAGGATCAAAGCAAGATATTTTTTGTTTTCATCATTAGAAAGTTCTGAAAGACACCCAAGTCTTAGGAATGGTCAAAATTAGGTGTCTACAGTTATTCATCTTTGACAAAACTCAATCGGTGACTTCATGACGTGTGTGAATGTTAAGAGATGACTTTTTTTTAATAAGACCGTAAGATTGGGGCAAAGTAACACAAGCATACAAATGCAATTGGTTGGACCAAAAGGGTTGCTTACGTATCTCTTTTACTGAACCCCCCAAAAAAAATACATATCTAGATATTGGTAATTTCAAAAAAGTTTAAGTGCCCAAAATCTTACTTAGAAAGTTAATGTATACAGTAGAGTTCATACCTAAAATAAATTTAGAATACATATTTTATTTTCTTTTATAGTAAATTTTTGTATAAAAATTCTAGATACATATTATTCATTGCACCAATTTCATCATGCCAATATTCTCTCGTGTTTTAAAGTGAGAACTAGATAAAATTAAATTTCTTGTTCATCTAAATATAATCAACTTTATTTTATTTTATAAATCTAGAAATATTTGCAAATGAATCGATAGACCAAACAAAAACACACAAAAAATGAGTATACGGGTCTCTTGGGCGAGAACCGAGTATCCTAACCAACTAGACTACAACAGAAGATACATTTTAATGTGTGGGGATATATTTTCTGAGTACCAACACGTGGCAAGGTGACGCCAACGTGTCAGCCGATGTGCCACGTGTCCCGTTCTTGACGCCGAGGTAACCTCGGCCTCGGCAAGGCCTCAGTTACCTCCGAAGATATCGGAATCCGAGATGAGCAGATAAGGGACAAGAGTCCTAGAATGAAGAAAGACTTCAAGATGGATAAGGATAGTATTCTTAGGGAGTCTATCCTTATCTCTTGTAGAGTCCAAAGTAAGCACTGAATAGGAGTCCATAGAAGTCAGGCTTCTTGTGGGACTAGGATTGAGTAAACTATAAAAAAGAGGCACCCCCGTGGGTCTAAGGTACGCAATTTATGCTTTGAGCAGTGAATTTAGCACTTGATTATCTTTGAGAGATATACTGACTTGATCATCGGAGTGCCCCCGGGTGGACGAACCACCGTCAGAATCTTCTCTTTCTGTTGCAGGTTAGCCAGGTGTCATCTATTCTGCCAGTGCTCTCTAGTTGATTACTAAACGGGCAGTGTGATCAGAAAATCACTCACATAATTTGGCGCCGTCTGTGGAAAAGATAGAAGAATAGATGGCCAGCAACGGACAGAAGGAAAAGATTGGAGACAACACTCCTGTTGGGAGTGGGAGACCTATTAACCTTGATATCACAGGAGATGAATACAATGCAGAAACTCGTGACCAGAATCACGGAGTGAAGGACGTCGGCCAGACTAGCGACGCACCAAAGAAACCAGATCGAAGTGGCTACTACAACGAAGACGACCTCCAAGTATGGAAGGATAGATGCCTGTGGAGGAACGAAGAGATGAAGGAGATGGCAAACAAATTGGCAGACCTGCAGTCGGTGGTCAATTTCATGATGCAAAATAATGTCATGCAGCCACCATTTCCGCTGCAGGACACGCCGATTCCAGCAGCCAATGCCCAGAAGGGAGGGCAGAGAACAATTCTCGTAGCCCCTCAGCACAACGGGAGCGAAAGACACTCTCACCGACCTTCCAAGGAGGTCGGACGAAGGGAGCCAAGAAGAGAAGAATCACGGAGGACGCATCAGACAAAGGAGGTAGACCCCAAGGAACATCGGCATGTTCAGGGGCAGGCGCTGTATTTCGACACAACTCATGGAGAGGGGTCGAAGAGGACACACCACGAAGCTGAAAGTAGTGTGCCGAAAAGACTGAAAGTAGGAGATAGCTGAGCTCCTGGGAGGACAAAAGAGGACTTAAGAAATTACCTCAAGAGGAAGCAACAAAATACCGACGCCGAGGTAACCTCCCCAGAGAAGCCGAGGACACCGTTCTCGGTGGAGTTGGACAGGTTTGAGGCGCCGAAGAGATTTAGTATGCCGAGGTTTCAAATATACGATGGTAAGTCAGACCCCAACTTCCACGTCGGATTGTATTTGAACTCAATGGCATTATATAGTGGGAATGAGCCGTTGCTCTGCAAAGTGTTCCTCTCATCCTTCGGGGAGATTGCATCAGATTGGTTCCACAAACTACCAAAGGGAAGCGTGAAGACTTGGGAAGGCCTGGCCCAGATGTTCGTGGCCAGGTTTGTAACAAACAAGCTGCAGCCATTAAGGGTGAACGCACTAATGGCTCTGAAGATCAGTAAGGATGAAGGCCTATGCAAAAAGATACTATGAGGTATTCAACCGAATACCAAAGTGTAACCAAGAAGTGGCGGTCGTATCATTCAAGAACGGCCTGAAAGACAACTGCCCACTACGGAAATCTTTGGCAAAGACTTTGCCAAAAAGCATGGAAGAGCTCATGGCAAGAATCGAGAAGTATGCCAGAGTCGAGGAAGACACGTCAAGGACTAAGGAGGTAAAGCAAGAGAAAGGAAACAGCTCGCCTAAGTGAGGCCAAGGTAACTACGGGACGAACAAGCAAGAAGCAGACCTAAGGGCTGCATAGGCAGAGACAACTGTGTTCCGAGTCCCAATTCACAAAGTCCTGAAACAAATTCGGAACCAGCCCTATTTCAGAGCACCAGTAAGGGCACCGGGGGAATTTATGGGGAGGAACGTCGGCAGGCGCTGTGCCTACCACAATGAAGAGGGGCATACAACTCAGGGTTGTAAAGCCCTAAAAGCACACTTGGAAGACTTGGTAAGGCAAGGCCATCTGAGAGATCTGGTCGACGAGGCCAGAACAAGAGAAGAACATGCAAGATTGCCTCAAGCGCCAGCAGCTCCGCCTCTCCCAGTACAGCAACCTCAAGTAGGAGGACCTCGGGTAGTCAATGTTATTCATTCAAAGGTCAACGGGAACGAAATCAGAGGGAAGACCCAGAAGGTAAAACACCTACAACATGTCTATCAAGTCGGAGAGAAAAGACATCGGGCAGAAGAATGCCAGGGACCAATGATAACCTTTACTGAAACCGACCTAGAGATGGTCCAGCATCCGCATAATGATGCCTTGGTAGTATCCCTCCAGGTTGGGGAGTGCCAAGTGAAACGTATCCTGATTGACCAAGGCAGCTCTTGTGACATCATGTACGTCCGATGTTACAAGGAGCTCGGCCTTCACTCAGACGATATGGGACAATCCAATGGCCCAATGGTTGGGTTCAATGGAACGCTGACATGGCCACTGGGAGCAGTAAACTTGGAAGTACAGGCTGGCACCAGGAAAATCAAGACAAAATTCACCATCATCGACACGCCCTCCCCTTACAACATCATCTTGGAAAGGCCATGGTTGCATGCAATGGGGGCAGTTCCCTCAACATTGCATCAACTATTACAATTCCCAACAGAGCATGGGATAGAGGAAGTTAGGGGCGATCAGCTGTAGGCGAAGAATTGCTCCATGGCAGCAATGAAATCTACCTACAGCATACGAGAGCCAGAAAAGGCAGAAATTAAAGATGAGGACATGGAAGTCCTAGAAGACGTCGGCAAGGAGCCAGCCGAGAAGAGCGAAGAGGCACTGAAGAAAATCCTCGTCCGAGATGGGGATGAGGAACGCTTCTTTCTTCTCGGCTCGGGCTTAGCCGAAGAAGAGGAAAAAGAGTTGGAAGCTTTTTTAAGAGCAAATATTGAGGTGTTTGCTCGGACACCTTACGAAATGCCTGGCATTGACCCTGAGGTCACTTGCCACAAACTGAATGTTGACAGGTCGGCCAAACCTATAATTCAACGAGCCAGAAGACCGACGTTGATGCACGTCGAAGTAGTAGAGGAAGAAGTAGACAGACTTCTGGAGGCTAGGGCCATTGAAGAAGTTCACTACCCGATATGGTTATCCAATACAGTGGTGGTAAAAAAGAAGAACGGTAAATGGAGGGTCTGCGTAGACTTTACCAGTTTAAACAAGGCCTGTCCTAAAGACAACTTCCCTCTACCCAAGATTAACCAGCTAGTGGATGCCACTTCGGGGCATGGAAGGATGAGCTTCCTGGATGCCTACAGGGGGTATCACCAAATAGCTATGGACCTTGCGGATGAAGAGAAGACTGCATTTATCACTCCCAAAGGGCTATACTGCTATAGAGTAATGCCCTTCGGGTTGAAAAAAGCAGGAGCCACTTGTCAAAGATTGGTAACCAAGATGTTCAAGCACCTGATTGGCCGAACAATAGAAGTCTACATCGACGACATGGTTGTTAAGACCAAGGAGCCTAAGGGTCATCTCGCCAATCTAAAAGCAATCTTTGAAATCCTTAAAACATATCGACTTCGACTCAATGCATCGAAGTGTGTATTCGGAGTTGGATCTGGTAAGTTTTTAGGATACCTGGTGACCAGGAGGGGCATTGAGGCCAGCCCAGATCAAATCAAGGCCATCCTAGAGTTGAAGAGCCCGACGTCGGCAAAACAGGTGCAGATGCTAATTGGAAAGGCCGCAGCCCTGAACAGGTTCATAAGTAGAAGCTCCGACAAGTGCAAACCTTTCTTCAAATTAGTGAAGAAAGCCGCAGAATTTCTTTGGATAGAGGAGTGTGAAGAAGCATTAGTCGATCTAAAGAAGTACCTGACCACAACTCCAGTTCTTTCGAATCCAGAACCCGGAGAGGAGCTGTTCCTATACTTGGCAGTTTAAGAACATGCGATAAGTGCAGTACTAATCTGAGAAGAAAAATGAGAGCAAAGGGCTGTTTACTATGTAAGCAAAACCCTAGCTGACGCAGAAACAAGGTATCTACCCTTAGAGAAATTGGCACTGGCTCTAGTAATGGCTTCAAAGAAGTTGAACCATTATTTCCATGCCCATAAAATTGTGGTATTGATAGAGCATCTATTGAAGTCCCCATTGCAGCAGGGAGACTTAACAGGAAGAATAGCCAGATAGGCAGTCGCCCTAGGCCAATATGATCTGGAGTACAGGCCTAGAATTGCAATCAAAGGCCAGGTTTTGGCCGACTTCGTGGCCGAATTCACACCAGAATCCATCGAACATCGGGCTCCGTTGAGCCAAGATAAACAATGTCCAAACAAGCAAAAAGAAGCCCAGCCAAAGCCAAAAGAACAAAGGAAAGAGGACAAAGTCAGACCCTGCAGCATTTACATCGGCGACTCCTTTCGACTGTTCGTTGATGGGAGTTGAAACCGACAGGGAGCAGGGGCAGGAGTAGTACTGATATCTCCAGATGCAGAGATATTGGAACAGTCCATTCGATTGGGGTTCAAGGCCTCAAACAATGAGGCAGAATATGAAGCATTGATTGCAGGACTGAAGCTGGTAGCAGCAGTACAAGCAGATGAGGTAATAGTTTTTTGTGGCTCACAATTAATAGTTAATCAGACAACGGGCGAGTTTGGAGCCCGAGATGAAAGAATGTCGGCCTACGCAAAGGAAGTCATCAATCTGGTAGCCTTATTTCAGAACTGCAGACTACTTCAAGTTAGCCGAGATGATAACAGCCACGCCGACCCATTGGCCAACCTGGCAAGTTCAATACAAACTGGAAAAACAAGGACAATAATGATTGACTATTTGTCGGGTTTGAGCATAGAACCGCCGACCACAGTGCATGAAGCAATGTGTGTGGACATGGGACCAAGCTGGATGGATGCAATTGTTGCATTCCTGAAAGAAAGAAAATTGCTAGAAGACCACAAGGAGGCACACAAGGTCAGATTGAAGGCAAGATTCAGTCTAACAGCGGAATGACATCTTTACAGAAGGTCCTTCACTAGACCCCTTTTAAGGTGCGTGCACCCTCTGCAGGTTGAAGATTTTCTATATGAAATTCATGAAGCAATTTGTGGAAACCACGCTGGGGGAAGATCGCTAGCTCACAGGGCCATTACCCAGGGGTATTGGTGGCCCTATATGCAAAAAGATGCAGAAGCCTACGTGAAGAAGTGCGAACAATGCCAAAGGTTTGCACCTTTGATACACCAGCCAGCTGCTGACCTAAACCCTGTATCCAGTCCTTGGCCGTTTGCCCAATGGGGGATGGATCTCGTTGGGTAATTGCTCCAAGCAACTGGGCAAAGGAAGTACCTGCTGGTAGCAACAGATTACTTCACAAAGTGGATAGAAGCAGAACCTCTTGCCAAGATCCGAGATGTGGATGTCAAGAACTTCATATGGAGAAACATCATCACCAGATTTGGGATTCCAAGAGCAATTGTTGCAAACAATGGAACTCAATTTGACAGTAAACTGATCAAGAAATTCTGTGCAAAGTTCAAGATCAAGAACTACTTTTCAACTCCAAGTTTTCCACAAAGCAACGAACAAGCAGAATCATCCAACAAAGTAATTCTGGATGGGATAGAGAAGAGGCTGCAGGCAGCAAAAGGGAAGTGGGTAGACGAATTACCCAATGTACTCTGGGCATATCGGACTATGCCGAGAAGATCAACAGGGGAATCCCCTTTTGCCATGGCTTATGGCACAGAAGCAGTCATTCCACTGGAGGTTGGCATCCCAGGGATGAGAACCCAAGGAGTTGAGAACGGGACTAATGATGTACTCTTAGCCCGAGATCTGGATCTTCTAGAAGAGAGAAGGCTGCAATAAATTTTGCAAAGATACCAAAGAACGACTTGCGAGCATATAACAAGAAGGTTAATCCTAGGGAATTTCAAGTTGGCGACCTAGTCCTGAGAAAAGTCATCGGCAACAAGAAGGATCCCAGGGAGGGCAAGCTTGGCCTAAACTGGGAAGGACCCTACAGAATCACTTCGGTATTAGGCAATGGGACATATTGGCTTGAAGATAATGAGGGCAAAGCATTGCTAAGACCCTGGAACACCAGTAATTTGAAATTTTTTTATCATTAGTTGTTACTTGTTTTTTTTTTACCAACGACATCAATAAAATCTTAGCAGAATTCTTCAATACTTATGACTGATAAAGATGCATAATGTGGTTTCTGGAAGACATGAATAATGAGAACCCAAGTGGAACTCAGGTTCACATTAGGGGGCAGAGAGAAGACAAAGTTGTTTAACACTTGTTGAAATTTGTAGCAATTTACAAGTTAAAGTTAAACCGAGATGATTGTTTAACACTTGTTGAAATTTGTAGCAATTTACAAGTTGAAGTTAAACCGATGTTATGTTTAACACTTGTTGAAATTTGTAGTAATTTACAAGTTGAAGTTAAACCAATGCAGTTAAACCAATATTATGTTTAACACTTGTTGAAATTTGTAGCAATTTACAAGTTGAAGTTAAACTGATGTTATGCTTAACACTTGTTGAAATTTGTAGCAATTTACAAGTTGAAGTTAAACCGATGTTATGTTTAACACTTGTTAAAATTTGTAGCAATTTACAAGTTGAAGTTAAACCGAGATCATTGTTTAACACTTGTTGAAATTTGTAGCAATTTACAAGTTAAAGTTAAACTGAGATCATTGTTTAACACTTGTTGAAATTTGTAGCAATTTACAAGTTGAAGTTAAACCGAGATCATTGTTTAAACACTTGTTGAAATTTGTAGCAATTTGCAAGTTAAAGTTAAACCAAGATCATTGTTAGCTGAGGTATGTCACCGCAAGAAGGTTGCAAAAACAAGGAAGAGTATATTGAAGACATGCAGAACATTCTAAGTATAGAATCATACAAAAGCAATAAAGAGAAGATAAAGATTTAAGCATTCAGGGAAAGCAGATGCATTTGTATACAAAAGAGGGCACATTGGCTATATGAAAAGCTTACATTGTTTCAAAAAAAACAAAGTACAAGAAGGGAAAGAAAAGACATGAAAATTAAGGTTCCTCAACATCAGCAGCAACTTGGGTTAAGACCTCGGAAGACTGTTGAGAAGCAACTTCGGCCACCTTCTCCGCCGCGAGCTCTGTGTCAATTTCTGCAAGAGTTTCATCTACACTCTTGTCGGTAAGAGGAACGACGGCCAATGTCTTCTCAGCCATAGCATCTTTAAGAGCCTCCTCACCATCCTCATCTTGAGTCAAGTCTAGGACTTTCTCACTTTATGGAGAAGCCTTGGTCCCAGCAACATCTTTTGATTTCCTTACCAAAACTTCCTCCTCGGCCTCATCTTCATAATCAGATTCGTTGTCAGAATGACTAGGAGATGGAGTTGGAGGAAATGGCAAGGGAAGGGCATCAGTGTTCCTCAGGGCGGAGTCCTCAGGGACATCTAGTTTTTTGAGCAAAGTCATCCAACCAAGAGAGAAACCCTTGTTGCATGCTTGCTTGACTTGCTTTTCGTAGGCCTCTGTAACATCGGCCATGCCCTGAGCATACGTCTTTTCGTCGGCATCCTTAATTTCGGCCTCTTTAGTGGCCAAGGCATCTTGAAGCTCCTTCTGGGCCTGGGCCACTTTGTCCTCGGCCTCTTTTAGCTGGGCTTAAAGAACTTTGTTTATTGCCTCGGCGGCACCAACTTTTTCCTCAGCATTGTCCTTCTCTTTGATGGCGACCTCGGCCTGGTCCTCCAGCATCTTCATCTTTGACTGCAGGCTCTTATTGGTTTTCTGAAGTGTGGAGATCTCCCTCATCTTCTCGGCAAGCTTCTCACGATTCTCAATAGATTGCATTGAGAAAGAATGGGCATGTTCGATGGCCTGAAAGGAAACAGAAGTATCAGAAAATATTCTAAGTGTGAAATGAAGAGAAAGAAAGAAAAAGTACTAAGCAAAAACACTTACCTGAACAGAACGTTGGAGCATCAAGGCGTAATTCTCGTACTCACTGAACTCGACCTTTCGCTCCAGGTCGCCTGGAAGAAGCAGTGCAGTATTGAGTGCAATGCCGACATTGATGTCGTCGGCACTATCACTAGCCATAACAGGCTTATCTTCTAAAGTGATTTCTGGGGCCCAGGGGGCATCAGGTTTTTTAGACCTCGAGGTCGTTCCAGAGGATGACCTCGGCCTTTTGGACTTGGTGGATTCAGAGGGAAGGGTTTTAGCGGACCTATTCACAGGGACAGAGGTAGTCTTCTCACTTGGAGCCAGTTTGGAAATTGGTAAGGTATCCTCAGAATCAACCTGAGTTACCTTTGCCTTGGGCTAGGCCTTTTTGATTCATTTTTGTTTTGGTGGAAGCTGGGTTTGTGTTGGTTGTGCATCAACATCAGAAGGTATGCTGGCCAAGAGGTCTTTTGCAACTGGTTTTGGGCGACCCATCTCGGCAGAAGAAGTTGTTCGGCATCGACGGCGGCGTTGGGATATTGGAATCAAGTATGGAGCCGAGGTTGATGGCTGATCAGCTGGATCAGATGTTGATCCTTGATCTGCTCGAGATGTGGACACAGTCTGTGGAGTTGTGGCAGAAGGTGGAGAAAGGCTTTTCTTCTTCTTTTTCTTAGGGACGTCGAGGAGAGCTGATTTGTACGTCGGGATAAAATTGAGAAGCAGGGGCGCCTTCCGTTTATGGACTGGCAAGTCTAAGAGTTTCTTCAAATCCTTGCTGGGAATGAAGGATTGGCGAAAGTTCTTTGGTGGCTAAGGAAGAACTGCAAGGGAAAACAGACATTAGAAACAGGTAAAGTATTAAGGACTTGAAAAGAAACAACCAAGTATTAACGCTAGGCTCTTACCCTTGCCCTCTAAAATTGATTGATGAAGAGGGTAGAGATGGAGGTCCTCATCTGGAGCAAACTCCCAATTTCCAGAGGTAATGAAGTAATCGTCTCTAGCCCCTTTGTTGGAGTCTGGGAGATCAGTTACGATTTTGAACTCTGTGGACCTCGGCTTAAGGTAATAAATGTAGCCTTTTTCTTTCAAGTTAAGGCTGCACATGGTATAGCAGTATTGGATATCGGCTAAGGTGATCATAGCATTTTCCTGTTTAGCTAAGGCTATGATACCATTGATCACTCGATAAGAATTAATGGCAAGTTCCTTGGGGTTCAACTTATAATAATGGAGAATCTCGCAAAAAAGAATGTTGAGTGGAAGCCGAAGTCCACACTCAATAAAGGCAACTATAGGAAAGGGCATGGAATCGTCAGTAGGCATGATAGAGTCATCATCCCCAACCAACCTTAGATGGACGTCGGCTGGGATTTCAAACTCATGTCTGAAGTATTCTAGTTTGGATGGGGTGTTCACCCTATGTTTCCACATACCCATGATATCGGTTTAATCAAAGAGTTTGGGTTTCAGAAGATGTTTTGAAAAGATTATTGGGACCTCGGCAAACGCTTAAGTAAGTGCAGGTTTCAGTTTTTTCCTAAATTTTGGGTTCTACAGACAAATCCCAAACCTAAGTTTATGGAAACAAAGATTGAAAGCACAAATCTGGAAAAGACACACAAAAAAAAAAAAAACAGAAAACAAGAACGAGTTTCAGAATCAAGAACAAAGGTGGGCTATCAAGAGCATTGAAAGTACAAGGAGTACAAGGTCAACAACAGTGGGAAAAATGCAAGAAAGAAGTGAACTGTACACATTCAAAACATGGGCAAGAACAAAGCTATTGAATAAATGCATTCAGATATATGATTCACAAAATGAAATGTTGAACAGAGCAGTAATGGCAATGAAATGATGGAGAGCATCAAGAAATTGAAAAACAAGAGGAACAATGGCTTACTAGAAAACATGAAGCCGGTGAGAGGATCACCGAAGTCAGGCGACGATTACAGAAGTAATAGAGTGGCAAGAGCTTCACTAGAATGAAGGGATGCAGGCAGTTGCAGAGCTCGAAGCTGGAACAATGGCGGATTCAGGAGGAAAGGCAAGAGAGAGAAAGAACTTGATAATGCAAAGTGAAGAGACGAAAAAGAGGGAAAAGTTTTGATTAAACTCGAAACGACGGCAAAAGAAATCATTAATGAAAACCTAGAAGATCGTACACGTCAGACGGTGCACACAGACGCAAGACGGCTTTACATGCGCGTCACAGGCACGATCCCGTAAGGATGGAACACGTGGATGAAACAGTTGAATAAGTGATGTGTGACAGCTCATATGTTAAAGAGAACTCTTGGAGTCCTTAGTTTTAATGGAGGCATGTCGGCTTGAAATAAATGATCTCGGCAGAAGAAATTTTAAGCCGATGTACTAGCAGGAAGTACCGATATAGGTTTGATCACCTCAGAATGCCGAGGTAATAGAACCTAAGGGGCAGTTGTGGGGATATATTTTCTGAGTACCAACACGTGGCAAGGTGACGTCGACGTGTCAGCCGAAGTGCCACGTGTCCCGTTCTTGACGCCGAAGTTATCTCGACGAGGCCGAGGTTACCTCCGAAAATATCGAAATCCGATATGAGCAGATAAGGGACAAGAGTCCTAGAATGAAGAAAGACTTCAAGATGGATAAGGATAGTATTCTTAGGGAGTCTATCCTTATCTCTTGTAGAGTCCAAAGTAAGCATTGAATGGGAGTCCATAGAAGTCAGGCTTCTAGTGGGACTAGGATTGAGTAAACTATAAAAGAGAGGCACCCCGTGGGTCTAAGGTATGCAATTTATGCTTTGAGGAGTGAATTTAGCACTTGATTATCTTTGAGAGATATACTGACTTGATCGTTGGAGTGCCCCTGGGTGGACGAACCACCGCCGAAATCTTCTCTTTCTCTTTCTGTTGCAGGTTAGCCAGGTGTCATCTATTCTGCCGGTGCTCTCTAGCTGATTACTAAACGGGCAGTGTGATTAGAAAATCACTCACACATAATGTGATTAAATATTTATCAAAACACGAAATTACTAAGATGCCTAATATGTAAAGACTGAATAAAAATATCTAAAATTATTTTGAAATATGTGAAATGTGTATTGTAAATAAAATTAAACTTATTTTGTTTTTATAAACATTCGACTCCCAAAAGTATTAAAACACAAAAGTACATAAAATTGGTTGTATGATATTATTCTTAGAACAATTGGAAGATGAATCATCTTTGCTCCACTTGGTAAATTTCCCAGAAAAAAAAAAAGTTTTAAAAAGAATTACAAAGATCGACATTTATTTATGATTCATACTCAACTCGAAAACCCTTTTTCATTTTCTTTTTCTTTTTCTTTTTTCCATTTTTTAGGATTTTTTTTTTTTTCAGTTTCTTAGAAAGAATAAGTGACGGCATTCTACCTAAATAGTAGACCCAAGTAATAAATAAGAGAATACTGAAAATCTAGCCATAGAAATCGTTCATTTGAAATTTTTTTGAAAAGCTAATCATAGGTTCTTCTCTCCATTCAAACAATAGGATTGTTATATTCATTACTAAACTTATTGAAGAGTGGAAATATAACCAATGTATATATCTTTCCTATCAAAGGTTGAATCGATCATAAGAATAATTATTTTATTTATGCTTATTTATATATGAGACTAAAAATAAAAATTAATGCTGGTGATCTTCTCCCGTGGACATAGGTTATCATGGCTGAACCACCTAAAATTCACCTTTTTCTTTATATTCTTCTTCCTTTTTTCCCTTTTCTGGTTTGATTATGATTATATATTCTTCTTCCTTAATTATTTTATCTTATTCATTTCTATATATTTACAGTAGACTTAAGCTCATCACAACTTAGCAGTGTGAAACATCACTTAAGAAGTAAATAAACCCAACTTAGAAAGTTTTTAAACTCCTCAAACTCTAACATAGTTCCACAATTTTAGGTTACCAACTCAAAAGAAATAGTTCGAGCTGCTGCTGCTGCTGCTGCTTCATTTTTCCACATCCTTGGCTGGTGCCAACTCCAAGTTACAAGAATTTTCAATTGAACATGGGATTGTGAATGAATCAAGCTATTTAAGTTTGACTCATATTCGCTTTGTTAAAATTTAATATATATATATATATATATGTATGTACTATAAAAAAAACAAACTACTTGAGATTTGACTTTTGTTCAACTCGTTTGAAATTGGCTCGTTATATGTAAACAAATCAAATGTGAACACATTTTACAACTTGTAAAATATTTGAACCAAACTTGAACAATCTACTATTCAACTAGGGCTTGGCTCATTTACGGCCCTAGTTCCACAATAACAAGCATCAATAGACTGGCAAACAATGTACAACCAGTGAACACATAAAAAGAGATGAAATGAGCGAAGGATTCAACAAAGACAAGCCTGAAATCTTTAGTGACTGAATGGTGGGTATTTATTTTCCTTATTTGTTGGTTTCTTTTTTCTTCTTGGACTTAATATCTTCATCATCGGGTGCTTGTAGAATCATCGACTGGATGCCAAAATTGGTTGGAAAACCATAAAGAATCAGCTTCAACAGCATACCCATCTTGATTACGATGCCAACTATAATAAGCATGTGTCCGGTTCTTGATATCAAAAATGGCATGACCAAAACTAGCTTCGCGAAAAGCCGAGTATGTTGGTTGTGGCTCCGTCATACTGCAACACCACAAAATAACGCATTTTAAGCATTTAATTTTCTTATGCCAAAATTTGGAGGCAATTATATCAAAGAAAAATCAATTCTATTATATATATATACATGTATGTATATGTATTGATCTTACTTGGTTGCTAAGCCTTCAAGATTTCCACCATCGCCAATGGTTATGTATACAGGGGCAGATTGGTCTCTTACGGGAGAGCAGATGCCATTTACAATGTTGTAAGCAATGTTGGAAACGCGTTCCTATGATGTATACACATTAGTTGTCAAACAACTAGAAATATTGAAGTGTTGCATAAACATGGAGAGAATGCCAAAACAATTAAATAAATCAAAATTTTCAAACTTTCATCAGGTCAACCAAAAATTTCAAGGGAAAATATCCCTTGCGACTTGATTAGAAAGAACAAATGGCGGAAAATAAAGTGAAAGAAAAGAAACAGAAAAGAAAATACATTTTCTTACTAGCATTTGATTATGATGAAATTTTTACGAGAAAAAAGGGGCAATTTGAAATTTCTTGTATTTTTTATATTTTTGGCAAAAAATTAAAATTGAGAAAATTAGTGATAAATCCAATATAGTAATTGTATAAGGCATTAGGTCTAGTGGATATTTTTTATTGGTGAGAGGTCCACCATTTGTGAAATAATTTGATGAGAAGTCATTTTATTTGTTTTGAAGGATATTTTGTTTCTAATTTTATCCCTTAATTTATCTATCGACTTTTTTTTATTTGTTGACTTTCATTGACTATTTGTTCAAAAAATTTTCTATCTGTTCAAAAATTTTCCCCATCTGTTCAAAAAAACTTCTATCTATACAAAAATTTTCCCTAACTATTCAATGTTTTCCCCTATCTATTTAATTTTTTTTCCTATCTGTTCAAATCTTTTCTTCAAATTCTTTTCTATCTATTCAAATTTATATCTATCCATTCAAATTTTTTAACTATCTGTTCATTTTTTTGCCCTTATCCGTTCAATTTTTCTATATTGTTTCTCTCTCCACTTCTCTTTTCTCTATCTATCTGTTGAAAAAGAAAAAAAAATTATCTATTGCAATCATCATCAACAACAATAACATCTCTCTCTTCTCATCTTTCTCTTTCTCACTCTATCTGTAGGAATGAACCAAAAGAAAAAGACAAAGGACCACCAATTTGTTTCATCATCATTATTATCATTATCAACAACACAACAACAACAACAACAACAATCAACATACAATAAAGAGAAATATATATATATATATACATAGAACTGCATCTCCACCTTTTATCTGTCCAACATCACAAAAATATATATATATATATATGTGAGGAGAGAGAGAGAGAGAGAGAGAGAGAGAGAGCACAATACATATATTATACAATACAAAACGAAGTACCAAGAACTAACTAGCTAAGTTTTCATTTTTTGTAACAAAACAAAATATGAAAAATCAAAAATTAATAGGAAAAAAAAGAAAAGAAAAGGGAAGTTTCTCTGTATATACTATGTGAATCAAATCAATATAATTTTATAATATATATGCATATATATATATATGTATGTGTGTGTGAGAGAGCGAGAGAGAGAGAGTTTCTGAAGCAAGTGATCAAAGATCATTACAGATCTGTGGTCACAAAAATAGGAGGTGACGGTGATGTCAACGGCGGCGATAGAGGTGGTGGTGGCGATGATCAAGATCCGTCGCCGATCAAGATCTAATTTAGAAAATAGAAAAAAAGATGATCCAGATCCAAATCATTGACATCGACACCATAAAAAGAAGATCCAGATCATCGAGAATGATGAGGCGACGACGGCGATGGTGATGGCGATGGCGATGGCGATGGCGACACTTGGACTTAGGAGTTGAAAGAAGCTTTCGACCTCTACGACCTAAACAAGAAAGGTCTGATCCCCTCGGTGTCGCCGATCTTTGTCAAAGGCAATGCTAGGGTTCCAAGACAGAAGATGAAGAAGAAAGAGAAAGCGAGAGAGATGAAGGAGATCGGCGACATAAGAGAGGGAGAGAGAGAGAGAGAGAAGCACGGCGGTGACAGGTGGTGGCTGTCATTGATGGCAGATCGAGGCACCAACGGCAGATTGAGATTGAAAGAGAGAGAAATCTGAGTGAGTGGGAGGAAGAGAGAAATGAGAGATGGTTTGTGGGTGAGGGTTGTGTTAGGATTTGGTTTATATATACATAGGGTATTTTGGTCATTTTATCTAAGGTTGTCCTTATGGACAAAGTGTTTGAGCCCCAGAACTTTTAGACAAACAAAATTGAAATTTGAACTTTTGAGCCAAGTGCCCATTAAAATTTTAGTTGCCATGTGGATCATACAAAAAAATTAACTTCCTTGTCAATTCTCTACGACTTTCATGCTAAACAAACTCAGAATTTGTTCCATTTTTCCCCCTTTCTCTCACTTTCATTCTAATCAAACCAAGCCCTATAATATTCTTGCACTTTTTACGATATTATAATTTAATTGATTATGCGGTTTTTTAAGGTGGAACAAAATTGTTGCCGAAGCAGAAGCTTAAAGTGCCTATCAAAGTCGGAAAACAGGACACTAGTAATTGTTGGGAAGGAATCTCTCAAAGGAAACACTACCAGCAACTCCAAAATAGTAATTTTATAAGAATTTATAGATGATAAAAGTGCTCTTACCGATCGTTCATAGGCATGAACATGACCAGCAAACACAACATCAACTTTGTACTTTACAAACCACGGCTCATACATCACTCTCATAGTTTCCCCTTCCATGTAATGATAGTTGTAGCTATTATACCACGGGGCATGCATAAGAACAATCAACCATGGCGTCTCACTCCTGTTTACTTTCGGAAGCTCTGCCTCGAGCCATTTGTATTGAGGAGTGTATTTTCCTAAAAGCAATCAGTAGATAAGACAAAATCAAGAAATGTATGAAACATTATATTGAATAGAACATAATAGCATTTCCCTCAATTGAATTCTGTTTTGATCAATGTTCTAGTTAAACATCAGTCCATATCTATGCATTGGACTTTAAGCAACTGCACATGCATGGGTTTGGGATATAATTTGCAGTCATAAAACATTGAAAATTTATAAACATCCTTACCATATGCCGAATATGAAGACAGAACGATGATGTATGCTGACGCTCTCTTGATTGAGTACCAAAAGGGTGCGGCACTATTAGATGCTTTGTAAGGGACATGATAACGATGAGTATAAGGCTTAAAGGGTTTTGTTTCACCCTGCCAAAAAAAAAAAAAAAACTCTTTTGTCACGTTATATTTCTCTTCAATACATTTTGAAGCTTAGCAAAACATAAGCACAAGATTTGGAATATAAATCATAAAGCGAAATCTCATAAATAATAAAGCGAAATCTTATTGTACAAAATAAGGTTTAATTTCAAGCTTCACCCTACTGAATAAAACTTGGTTTACGCCATTGGAGATATCTTGGATGTAAGAACTTCCAAATGAGAAAAAATTCAATCTACAAATGACAAGTCAATAATATTTGTACTGAGAATAACTTATGGACAATGAATGAAATTTCTCATTAGATAAAAAAGAAATCATAATGTGAATACTTTCCCTAACATACTGTGTGATGCTTACAATTTCAGGTGCAAAATCAATCTCGTGATTTCCTACAGTCCATATCCAAGGTTGATAGGCTGCACTTCTCTCAGTGAACCTTCCCCATGTATCCCATCTGACATTATCATGATTTGGATAGTTATCGGCATAAGACAGGTCCCCCATAAACAACATTGTTTTTCCTTTTGTTGGGTTCAATTCATAATGAGTAAGAGTCATGTTTGAATCATAACTCTGACCCAGGTCCCCTGCAAAGGTTGATCAATAGAGTCAACAAACGATAAATGTAAAACAAAACACAGGTAACAAATGTGTATGTGTTATGGTTTTATTTAGTTTCTCTTAAATACACCCTTTTTCCCAAAAACATATAGCGAATGTGTGCATTTTTTGAACTGTTCAAACAAAAGCTAGGACAAAAGAATATACACATTGTTGCACCACCAACCAATTACTTAGGCCCCGTTTGGGGAGTAGCTAAATTAGTCAATTAGTCAAAAAGTTATCTTTTTAGCCAAAAAGTCAACAACCCATACCAAAAAGTCAAAGATTCTCTTTTCTCTCTACTTTTTGCACAACTTTTCGTAATTAGCCAAAAAGTCATCCCAAACATACAAGTTTTTTTTACATACCTTTTTAGCCAATTAGCTAAAAAGTTACTAAATTAGCCTGTTCCCAAACGAGGCCTTAATCAAGTTTGAAACAGCTGATTTTATTGGTGTTGAAGATTTTCTTTGTGTGCTCAATTCATGTTTGGTAGATATGGTCAACAATTTGGGAATCAAGATTAGCTGGTTTTGGATGGCAAGCACATCCCTCGCAGAAAAGGATTTTGTTTTTACCAAAAGAAGAGCTTCTTATTAACCCACCACCAACTGATTCTTTGATCAAATTAGACAATATTTATTTTACTTGTGTAAAAAATATTCTTTGAGTTCATCTTGTCCCTTCTTTCTCCTTCTCCGCTCTACATCACACATTTTTTCAAAATCATCTCATGCAACTAATTCTAGATAAATAGTTTCTCTGTATCCATCCAATGTCGGCCCATTGCTTATGCTATTTATTTATCCATCCAACTAAGAGTATTAAAAAGCCTAACAGAATTGGAACCAAAGTTTCCAAAGGCGTATGGACAAGTGCGAAACATGCCAAATATCAAACCCTAAATTTGTTACAACCACCATTTGTACAATTAAGAAGAGTTTACCTATGAGACCAAATGTATATGGGACATCCGGGCCAACCTCAGGGGGAGTTGTAAACCAGAAAGTTCTTGTTGTGTGTCCAATCCCTACTTCATAGTAATATTTCATGTCAAACTGCCAACAAAACAACAAATTAAATCATTTCTATTCTCAATTGTAATTCCTTATTTCCATCAACTTACCCAACACCCTAATTATCTCACACACAACTTTGCAAATGCAATGTAATCAACAAATATAGCTTTTAAAAAGGGTGACCAAGCGCATGAGACTCCAGCTAAAATGGGGTGTAAGGAGGATAAACTGTGAGCAGCCTTACCCCCATTTCTATATAGGCTGTTTCCGTTACTCAAACCAGCGCCACCAAGATGCTAACGGCAAGCCTTACCGTTGGACCATGTAGCATATGAAGTATAAAAAAGGAATGGATAATTAAAATGGAATAATGCCCAAGAAACAAGAATATCAAAATGATTTAAAACCCACCTCCAAATTTTTAATGGTGCAGTGGTGAATGTAACCAGAAGTATAATTGTAGAATTTGTAGGTAACAACAGTGCCCTTGGCCTTGTTCTTGTGCTTGCTATTCTCAGTCCAATATAGGACTGTACTTGAACCAGGATCATCCATGGTGACCCATGACACTATCAGCCCCTTCCCTTCATGATCTCCTTGTGTTATATGAACCTATTACAGATCACCCAGAATTCAAAATACACAAATGAACAAGAAAAAAAAGAAAAAGAAAAAGAAAAAAAAAAACACAATCCACTAAAATTTTCAACAAGAAAAGGCAAATTAAGAGTAAAGAAGATCAAAACTATATATGTATAGGGGGAGAGCTGTGGAATTTACTAGGGAAAAAAAATAATTAAAAATGTCCCCAAAAAACTGAAGATTGGAACTATTTCCACTCATCCACCCCCACCCCAAGAAGAACAATTCCAATTCAATGATAATTCAAATTATCAAAAGCATACAGATGATTGAAAGTAATCAATAGGGCTTCATTTGGATGAATCAATTTCAAATGAAGGTGGTTGAGGTTAAAAAAAAATTGAGCTATTCTCCTTAAATGAATAGTAGTTCCAAATTCTTTCATTTAAAATCAACCAATCACAACACAACTCAAATGAGATTGTGACGAGCAAGTGAGATAAACAGAGAACAAAGAACTAAGACAGACCTGTTGAGGGGCATTATAACCAGGAGGCACATGGAAGACATCACTTTCAAGGGGCATATCAACAGTTTTCTCAACTTGCCTCACGAAAGCACTTGTGGTTCCTCCATTACACAAAACCACTGCATTTACTAACAAACCCAACACACCAAGAACAGAACCCAGAAAAATCCCTACCAAACCCATATGTTATCTTATGCACTTCTTCAAAGTTGAAATCCCATCTCCTTCACCAATCCTTCACATATATACATTTGGGAGTGTAAGTAGGATTGAATTAGTAGCAGGAGGTTGGGGTTTTCTGCAATATTCTACCCACTTGAAAGATTTGACAGAAGAAGCCATGAGATAATAAGTAAGATAAAGAAAAAATGGACATGTAAAGTTGACTTGTGCGAGGAATCCAAGAATGAAAGCCGAGTCGTTTGACTGTGATAATGTAAAAGAAAGAAACGGTATAGACAACTTGGGTAAGAAGTAGGCAAGAAACACAAGAAGAAAGGGCCAATTTCCTTGATTGTGCCAATTTGATAACTTTATTCTCATTCACGGGTTGGTTTTTATTTTTATTTTTAGGCGTCATTTGCCAACATCAGATTTTAGTCTAAAATTTAAAAAATTATTAAAAAAATTAAAAAATTAACAATTTATATTAAAAGGTTAAAAAAAAAATTTCTACTTTTATACATCTTTTTGTAAAAAATTAAAATTCATTTCGAACATATTAATTTTTTTTATATCATATTTTAGTCAAAAATTCAAAAAGTTACTAAAAAAAATATTCCCAAATGAGGCCTTATTATAAGGTAAAACCGCTTTACCAATGTTGTTTTATGGAAAAAAAAAAGGCTTTACCAATACCCTTTTTTGTGAATAAAAAAATAATAAAATTTTCCTATACAAAACCGACTTTTCAAAAGCCGTTTTTACTTAACGTGTAATTAATTCTGAGTTAATTAAAAACGGTTTTGGTAAAACGATTTTTTAGTAATTTTTTTTTTCCAATTTATATTTTCAACATAAATATTATTTGCTAAAAATATTTTTAATAGATAAAACGGTTTTAGAAAAGCCGTTTTATAATACGGCTTTACGAAAACTGTTTTTATAAAACGACTTTACGAAAAGCATTTTCTGGAGAATATTTTCTATTTAATTTTTCGTTTCTTTTCGGATTTAAGTGAGTCCAATGGTAGTAAGGAGTGGGTTGTTCACAAAAAATAGAATTTATGGGACGACACGACGTCAAAGGAAATTGTTGGGGGACCAGTAGAGGGAGATGGGGTCCTTCGATTGAAAAGGGCCAGAGTAAAGTTGAATTACAGTCACAGACAAGATGGTTGAAATATTCACCAGGCGATTCTTGAAAGAAGTTGAGTAAGAATAATGATCACATTGATAGGAAAGAATAGGTGGTTGGTGTGATAACCCAATCCCACCCCTATGGATAAGGTCATAACCGGCCAGTAATCATGAGATTACCTGCGGTCTCGAACCTGATTAAACATATTTTAATAGAAATGAGGGGCCAAATGGAAGCAGATTTAAAAAAATTTTGTTCAATGAACTGTGCTTACATGGCAAAGCAAAACACTTCAGAAGTAGTCTCTAATAACTCACACACATATGCATAGAGTTAACATCATATATTCACCCAGGAACTTTCAAATATGCAGCCAGCCAAACAAAACTTATGTACATAGGTGATCCAATGTGTTCACTAAAATAGCAGAAAAGTAAACAAAAGATCAGAAGAACAAAAACAAAGTCTCGTGCATGAGACATTCGGGCTGACTCTTCAAACTGACTTCCTCTCACATTCTTCACTGAGGCTGGGTTTGGACCTCTCTTTGCCCACCTGCATACACATAAATGAGAGTGAGCGAAAGCCCAGTGAATAATATCAAAATAAAGAAATTACATGAATGAAATTCGTAACGGACATATCCAACGGCCTTAGGCTTGTTCATGATTCTGTCTAGTACATCAAACGGCCTCAGGCCCAAACATATCAAACGGCCTCAGGCTCAATTCATTTTTTTATCAAACGGCCTCGAGCCAAATTCATTCATGTCAAACGACCTTTGGCCCATTCATTTATGTCTAACGGCCTTTGGCCCAATCATTCATGTTATGTGCATTTCATACTTGAAATCATAAGCAAGTCATAATCATAATCATATTCCGACGGCTTTATCCAATCATTGGCATGACGAATTTCCAATTCAATTTAACAATTCTGTAGAACTCATACGTAAGTGAGCATTTGGAAAGTAGCATACTTAAATACATTCTTATTAAGGTATTACTCACAATGTTCTGCTGATGGATTTGCCTTTGCGTTGGGCCCTACACAATTTACAACATATCGGGTCACAAGCGATTCAATCCGTTCTCAAATTGTTTATTTCTCTTAGGCCTCTTTCTTATCCCTTTAAGTTATTTACAATGTTCAATGTATGCCTAAGAGTGCTTAGAAATGGAAGAGAATGGAAAAAAGAGCGTAAAACAACTTTTCAAAATTTTTGAAACAAGGCTCTCTGCTAGAGCGCAGCTTTGGTTGCTCGAGCGGCCCCCTTTGGTCTGCAAAAGTACTGGTTGCTTACAATTTACGCTCGAGCGAGACTTTTGACGCTCGAGCGATGAGTCTTGCAAAACAAGGTACGCTCGAGCGTAGCTTCAGTTGCTCAAGCCGCTGTGCAATTTCTGCAAAACTTCTAGGAGCTCGACTTTCACGCTCGATCGACACTTTCCTCGCTCGAGCGAACAAGCCAAATTCTAGATTTTCCAGAACTCTGTTTAAAGCTCAAATCACACTCTCAAAGGCCCAAAGCTTACAATTCTTGTATCAAAATATGGAAAAACATTGCCTAGTATGTAAACATGGGTAATTTGAAACCAATTGTCCAAAAATCATGATTCATATTTCAAATCATCACAAATTCTTTTGAAATTTCAAAACTCATGCAACTAGGTCTCCAATCTTCATAAATCATGTATGCAGGTAAAATATTTACTCCAATTCCACTTCGAATGATACACATGATGCTCAAGGTCATAAGGCTCAACAAAACCATGCATACATAAGTAATTTGACACTTAATGTTTACATACTTAACATGCCAAAAGCTCAAATGTATATAAAGCTCACATGCATGTCGATACAAACTTCAATTTCATCATATTTAGCTCAATTCTTGTTCTTGGTTACATACTATGCTAGAATTCATGCAATTATGAGCTTAAACCCAAGAAATTGAGTTTATTACTTACCTAGGAGTTCTAATCTTCCAATTCCTAGCTAGTTCTTGAGTTATCTTTCTCAATCTTCAAGCTCCTTTCCCAATTCGTCAAATTTTGCCTTCACTCTCTCACTAGAGCTGTCTCTCACTCTCTCTCTAGAGTGTAACTTCAAATTTTGAGCTCATATGTGAGCTTAAGTGTGTTTGGCCCTTATATATACTAAGTGGTTAGTTTAGACTAATCCATCTTAATTAAGGTTAACCAATTGAGTCTAATTCAATTAGTTTAATCCAATTATTTGATCCGATTCAATTTTTAATTAAACTTCACCATAGGCTCTAAAAATCATGCTAAGCATAAAAATACAATCAATTTCTCTTTTTGACGCCTTTATGGTCTTTAATTAAATTTTATAGCAGAGAATCAAACAGATTTTCCTACGGTGAACAAATAGAAATGCGGAAACACATATAATCATATAAATGGCTTTCAAAATCATATTAAGCACATAATCACAATCATAATTAAGATTAATTAACATAACATAGGATAGGGTTATCACAGTTGGCATAAAACATAATTTGGGAGTTGGTAAGACAATCTCAAAGCCAAGTGGTTGGTCCAATTGGGAGGGGTAATGCAGTTCAGACAAATGGCGTGCCCTGTTCAACAGCACAGAAAATAGAACAGGTAGCTCAGTCAAGAGCTTCCCTTAACTAGGCTTCTTCAAATAGTGATGGTCTAGGTAAAGAATTTCAATCTCTGAAACTCAAGAAGATAGAGTCATCATTCAATTCCTAGAAGTCCAATGAAGATGACGACTCTGGTAAGGAAGGAGGGTTGATAGAAAACTAAACTTGGAGGCTGAAGAAACAAGCTCAAAGGCAAGTGGTTGATCCAGTTGAGAGACTAATAAAGTTCAGATAGACAAAGTGCCCACAATAAAGGCACAGGAAACAAAATGGGCAGCTCCTTCAAAAACTTCCCTTCACTGGGGCTTTCCATCAGGATAGCAATAAGAGTCACTATTCAATTCATAGAACTCCAGTCAGAATAAGGACCACACTGATGGGAAGTCAAGCAATGGGGGGTTCACAAAAAACAACATTTGGGGGTTGAAAAAACAATCTCAAAGGCAAGTGGGTGGTTCGCTGACACCACATCTTTGGGAAGGAATAGATGCTTCACAAAAATCAAAAATTGAGGGCTGAAATAAAAAGGAAAGTCGATCGCCCGATAGGAGGGCCAATACAGCATAGACACAGGATAAACTCTCTACTAGACCACAAGAAGCATAACACCTATCTCAGTCCAAAACAAACGTTGCTTGGGGTTCATAGGATGAGGGCCCAGGTACAATACAACTACAATCTTAGACAGGACAACATGAAGAATCTGCTGTCAATATATGGAGTCCCAAACAAACCTAATTTTGAACTTCAAAATCCTCAATCAAAAATGAAAACCCTAATTTATGCAAAACGAACCTCATTGCGGATGATAGAAGGGAGAGGTGTGAGGATGTTTTTAGGTCTTCGTCTTCTTTGTTCTTGCTGCAGCTTTTGTGGTGGCCTTTATCTTCTTTGCCTCCTCCGCAATGCTCTTTGCATCTCTTTTATCGTTGTTTGTTGAATTGCAGCGTATGTGTGTTTTGGACGGTGGCCTTCGTCTTCTTTACCTCCTCCGCAGTGCTCTTCACGTCTTTCTATTCGTCGTTGTTTGTTGAACTGTGGCATGTGTGTGTTTTGGGTTGTTGGAGCATATCACTTTTAACCCAAAACAAAACCAACAAAAAAATATATATATTTGGTGAAAACAGTTTTCGTAAAGCTGTATTATAAAATGGCTTTTCTAAAATTGTTTTATATACTAAAAATATTTTTGGCCAACAATACTTATGTTAAAAATATAAATTGGAAAAAAAATTACTAAAAAATAGTTTTACCGAAATAGTTTTTAATTAACTCAAAATTAATTATACGTTAAATAAAAACGGCTTTTGAAAAGCCGGTTTTGTGTAGGAAAATTTTATTATGTTTTTATTCACAAAAAAAGGGCATTGGTAAAGCTGTTTTCTAGAAAACAGCATTGATAAAGCCATTTTACCCTATAATGAAAATAAAGAAAAAAAACTCACCCTACGGTGGAAATAAAGTTGTGAGAATGGCATAAAAAAAATAAAAAATAAAAAAAAAACACCAAGAAGAAAGAAAGTGGTCTCTCTCTCTCTCTCTCTTTAATAATAAGCATACAATACCATCAGAGTATGTACACAGATTTAAATTTCTCTCTAATAATAAGCATACAATAATACCATCAGCGTACGCACATAGATTTTTTTTTTTTTTTAAATTTAAAAAATTTGTAAAGAGTCACAAAAATTTTATCAATATTTTTATTAAATATCTTATATAAATATAATATATATATATATATATCAACTCATATAATATAAATCCTACATGAGATATTTAATAAAAATATTAATAAAATATTTAAAATCCCCAACCTTACTCTACAGAAAAATGTTGTTAGCATCCATCTATCAACACAACAAAACAAAACTACTTAACAGAACCCATGGGCCATGCTCTAATGAAAAGTAACAAAAAGTGAAAGTTAAAAAATATCGAGAGATTTTTGTTGGGCACATCCCCTTCAGAGACAGACAGGCTATCACGGTTTGACACCAATTGCCTTTTATTTTTATTTTTGTTGGTTTTTTTAATTAAATTATTGAAGATAAAATTTATATCCATTTAATAATTAATAGTGATATGGATTTTATCTAAATAATTCAAATTGTTTAATTTTTATTATTTATTGAATAAATTATTTATAAAAACAAAACATTACAATCAATATGATATGTATAATAATATATTTGAATAGCATTTATATTTAATAAAATGGACAGCTTATTTTTTTAAATTATAATTATCATCCATTTTTATTAAATAAATGTGATTTAAATATGTTGGTACGAATATGTGATCAACCTTATTTTATATATAAATAATTTACTTGACAGATATATCAAGATAAACCATTTGAATTATGGAAAGCCTTCAACTAGACATATAGGCAAGACGCCCCCTAATTCAATAATGACATCTTTTTATACATACATATTCAGCCTCTAATTTTACTCCCTTAATTCTACCCCTAATGATGTGAAATTAGGAGATGCTAAAGATAATTGGGAGAGGAATGCAAGCCCGCTTCACATAAGGGTGGGTCACGCCATTTGTGGTGAAATTGGGAGATCAAAATTAAGGAGATATAGTACTATTGATTCATCTTCTAATTTTGTTCTCTCAATTTCACTCCTAATAATGTGAAATTAGGAAAACTAAAGATGAGAAGGAGAGGAGTAAGTTACGTCATTAAAAGTGGAATTACAAAGACAAAATTAAGGAATAAAACACCAATCAATAAAATTATATAATTATAATTATTGAATCAATTTAATTTTTTTTTATTTATAAAAATGATTGACATATAAATAGAAGCTTACTGTGTGTGCTGTTTTTTGACCACACTACCAAACAGATACTCAGCTAGAGAACACTGGCAGAATAGATTGTGCCCGAACGACCTGTAACAGAAAGAAAAAGACTCCGGCAGTGGTTCGTCCACCCGGGAGCACTTCGACGATCAAGTCAGTTATCTTTCAAAGATAGCAAAAGTACTTAATTCACTATTCAGAATATAAAAAGCATACCTTAGACCTACGAAGGTACCTTACTTTTATAACCAACACTAACCTGATTCTTGTAGAAGCGTAGCTTCAATGGACTCTGGCTCAATGCTTATCCAGGACTCTCAAATAGATAAAGATAAACTCCCTAAGAGCTTTATCCTTATCATGGCTGAAGTCCTCCCTCATTCTAGGACTCTTGTAACTTATCCGTTAATCTCGGATTCTGGTGTCTCTGCATATAACCTCGGCCTAGCCGAGATTACCTCGGTGTCAAGTCAAGGACACACGGCACCTCGGCTAGCACTTCGGTGCCACCTTGGCCACGTGTTGCTATCCAAAAAATATGTCCCCACAACTGCCCCCTAGGTTCTATTACCTTGGCATCCTGAGGTGATGGAACCTATAGCACGTCGGCTAAACTTTCTCTATTATTCACTACTGAGGTTATCACGCATCGGCTTCCATATGATAAACACTTCCCTGTGTTCACATCAACATTTTAGAACCAAGAACCAAGTTTGTTCAAGTTTATCTAGCCGAGATCGTCCTCCTAGCCGAGATCGTTGCTTCATTAAATCAAGAACTCCAAGAGTTTTCACATGCATATGAGCTGTCACGCACGGTATTTCAACCGTTTTTGCCACGCGTCCTTTCCCTATCGATCTGTACCTGACACGTACCATTAAGTCGCGTCACATTTGCGCGCACCGCCTGACAAGCATGTCGTCCAAGGCGCATTTATTGTGGTTTGCCACCCTTTCATGTTTTTGACAAAATTCCTTCTCTCTCTCCTCGCCGTTTCACTTTTGCATCTTCATTTTTGTTCAAACTTTCTCTCTCTAATTTTCTCTCCCAAATCCTCCATTTTTCGTTCTTGAAGCTTTTTGCAACTACTTCACTCTTTCCCTCCGCGCGAGGCTTTCGACGTTCTGCCACTCGTGCCACCTACGTTCAACTCCGGCGTACCTCACACCGGCTCCATTTTCTTCGGTGAGTTACTATTTTCCCCCTCTCTAGTTTTTCATACTTTGTTGCCTCTGTTTACTTGCTATGACAAACACATTTATGTTCTTCAGCCTCTGTCTGTAATTTAAACTTTCATCACTCGCATGTTTGAGCACGTTTTGTCTTGCAATTTTTTGTGTTTGTCCAATTTAGTTCTTGATTCTTGACCTTTATATACAAATTACACACATACTCGCTCAACTTTGCCACTGTTCTTGGCCTTGCACACCTGCACTAACTTATTCAGTGTTCTTTGAAGTAGTGCTCCTTTTCTTGAGTCTGAATCATGCTCCTGCTTTTGTTTTCTTGCTGTTTTCTTCCAGATTCTTGCCTTCAATCCTTGTGTCTGTAGTCTTAGGTTTGGGACTTGTTCTAGCACTTACAAACTTTAGGAAAAATTAAAACAAATCCCCTTTAGATCCTCAAAAACCCTTGCCCCAGCATTCATTTTAGGTTTTGTCGAGGTCCTTAAAACCCTAACAAACCACTTCCTTTTGTAATCCAACACTTTCCTCTTAAGCCGACGTCATGGGTATGTGGAGGTGGAAGGTAGACACCCCAATTAAGCTAGAATATTTCAGGTAAGAGTTTGCCATCCCTGCTGATGTCCACCTCAGGTTGGCTAGGGAGGAGGACTCCATCATGCCTAAGGACGACTCCATGCCCTTTCCAGTTGCAGCCTTCGTAGAGTGTGGACTTAGGCTTCCCCTCGATATTCTATTCCGATAAGTCCTTCACTATTACAAATTAAACCCAATGCAGCTAGCCATTAACTCTTACCGAGTTATCAATGGTATAATTGCCTTAGCCAAAAGAGAGAATGCTAGGGTTACCCTTGCCGACATCCAATACTGCTACACCATGTGCGGCCTTAAGTCAGAAAAAGGCTATATTTACTACCTTAAGCCGAGGTTAATAGAATACAAACTCATTGCCGACCTCCCTGATTCCAACAAGGGCGCCGGGGACGATTATTTCATCGCCTCGGGCAACTAGGAGTTCCTTCCAAATGACGATCTCCACCTCTACCCTTTAAGTCGTACACTGTTTAGAGAGGGAGATGGTAAGAGCCAAGTGTTACTTTTACTTGCTTTCAAGTCTTTTTTACTTGGATATTTTTGTATGTTCTAACGTCTGTTTAGTTTTGTTTTGCAGTTCTTCCTCAGCCCCCAAAGGACTTCCGCAAAAACTTCTTTCCCAGTAAAGATTTTAAGAAGTTGCTGGACTTGCCTGTTAATCAGCGCAAGGCTCCTTTGTTGCTCAACTTTATCCCGACGTACAAATCTGTACTTTCCGACGTCCCAAGAAAAAGGAAAAGCAAGTCTCTTCCCCCAGCAGCAACTCCTCAAGTCGAATCATTAAGGCCTGACCAAGGATCAACATCTGGTCCTGTGGAACAACCATCAACCTCTGCACCACAACTAATCACACCTTCTCAACGCCAACACCGGCGTCGAGCTCCATTGTTCGCACCGGCAGGCAGGACTCGAAGTCGAACACGCCTAAGTGCCGAGGCGTCCTCTTACAATCCAGGCAACCCACCAATAGCTCTACCAGCAATCCGTCTTGGCACTAGAGTTACCGTTGCCATCTCTTCAAACGAAATGGGTCGCAAGAAGGCAGTTACTGATGATCTTTTGGCTAATATCCCAAACGTCATCGCCGTCCAATCGCCATTTTCCTAATCTTAACCCAAACCAAAACCAAAGAGGCTGAAGGAAGCCCAACCCAAGGCAACGGTGACTCAGATTGACACTGAGGATACCTTGCCAATTTTGAAACTGGCCGAGGGCAAGAAGACCTCCTCTGCCGTTGAGAAGAGGCCCGCTGAGGCCGAACCATCTGAATTCACTAAGTCAAAGAGGCCGAGATCAGATTCTGGGGCCACCTCGGGTTCTCTCAAATCCGATGCCCCCTGTGCCCCCTCAATCACAATTGAAGACAAGCCAGTCAGAGCTGGTGACAACGCCGATGATATCGAAGTCGGTGTTACCCGCTCTACTGCCTTGCTCCTTCCCAAAGACCTTGACCGCAACGCCGAGGTCAACGAATATGAAAATTTTGCTATGATGTTGCAGCACTTCGTAAAAGTAAGCCCCTAACACTTGGTTATTTTCATCCTCTGCTTTTCCATACTTAGAGAATTTTTTACTAACTTTTGTTTTATCCATTTCTTCTAGGCGATCCAACACACCCATTCCTTCGCGATGCAAGCTTTTGACATCAAGAAGAAGTTGGTCAACAAGACCAAGGAGGTTGCAAACTTGTTGAAAACCATTAATAAGGCCGAGGCTAAGATGAAGACTTTGATGGATCAGGCCAAGGCAGCAAAATAAGCCCAAGAAGAGGCCGAGGAGAGGGCGGGCGCTGCTGAGGCCATTGCAAAGGTGCATGAGGTCGAGAAAAAAGTAGCCGAGTCACAGACTGCCTAGGCCCAAGCTGAGGTCATTGCTGCCTTAGCCACAAAGGACGCTGAGATCAAGGCGATGGATGAGAAAGCATACACCGAGGGGGCAGCCGACATCTGTAAGCACTACAAGAAGCAAGTGAAACAAGCATGTAACAAGGGTTTCACCCTTGGTTGGATGGCTGCTTTAAAGAAGTTGGTTGTCCCCGAGGACTCTCCTCTCAAGAATGCCAGCAACCTCGTCTTACCATTCCCTCCATCTCCAAGCCAGTCCAAGGACAAAGCTGAGTCCGAGAAGAACAAAGAAGCTGCTGGGGCCAAGTCCCCAACTCTGAATGAGCAAGTCTTGGACTTGACTCAAGATGAGGAGGATGTGGTCTCAAAAGATGCTACCCCTGAGAAGACAACATCTGACGCGCCTATCGCTGAGAAGAGCATCGACCAGACTCTTCAAGAGATCGATGCCGAGCTCACGGCTGAGAAGGCTGCCGAGAAGAGTTCTCAGATGTCTTCTGAGCCCCACACCGATCCAACTGATGATGCCGAATAGTCTAATCTTGAAGCTTTTCTTCTCTACTTAAAACTTTTTCTTTTTTGAACAATGTTTAGCTCTTCTTTGGCCGATGTGCCTTTTTGTAATCTGAACAATTTTTCTTCAATGTCAGGCCGAAGTGCCTTCTTTCCTTATCTGAATGCATTCTCTAATTTGTTCTTTCGATGTGATTATAAGTTTGTATGCTTTCTTTTACTTGTCTTGTATGATTCCATACTTAGAATATTTTGTATCTCTTTCAAAGTATACCTTAACTGTGTAATCTCTTCGGGGTAAAATACCTCGGATATACCTATTGACTTGTTTATCTTGGCCTTGGCTTAACACTTGAAAACATTTTGTGGAAAATATTTTCACAAGTGTTTACCTTGGTACTTCACTTTTTGTTAACAAGACTTCGGTCTTTCATGGTAATCTCGGCAAGTTTGTAGAACATAACCTTGGTTTAACTTGTAAATTTTTTTTTTAAAATTTCAACAAGTGTTAAATCAATGACCTCGGCTTAACTTCAACTTGTAAATTTTCTTAAAATTTGAACAAGTGTTAAACCAACTTTAGCATGTAAATTCCAACTTCCAAGCATTATTTTCCAACTCTTTGCCCCCTAATGTGAACTTAAGTTTTCACTTTTGTTCACATTAAATATGTACCTATGATCTTGTCGCCAAGATCGGATTCGAACAGAGACTGGCCGAGGTTGTCAACCTCGGTCTCTATTGATCCAACTGATATGTATTTAGTGTCATTCAAAGTTTTCATTCTATTGACATAGCAAATCTAGGTTAATTTAACTTAGTTCAACTTGATTATATGCAAGTATAATTCAACTCTGCCATATTAGAAGTCTAAGTTATTCGTTATGTTTCAATCAGAAATATCGCCAACTTAGTTCAACTCTATTATATGCAAGTATAATTCAACTCTGCCATATAATATGTGTAAGTTATTCGTCATGTTTCAATCAGAAACATTGCTAAATGACCGGTCAATCCTTTTACACAAGTTTTGAAATCAAAAAATCGAGCTAAAATTTTATTAATTACTTTGGCTAATAATAGAAAAACTTAAAAACAAAAGGAAATCTTAATGATAGAAAAAAATTTAGGTTGCAAGTATTCCAAGGTCTTGGCAATTCTTTGCCTTCACTGTCTTCAAGCCGATATATCCCATTGCCCAGGACCGAGATGATTCTATAAGGTCCCTCCCAGTTTGGGCCAAGCTTGCCCTCTCTGGGATCCTTCCTGCTGCCGACAACCTTTCTCAGGACGAGGTCCCCAACTTGGAACTTCCGTGGGTTGACCTTTTTATTGTAAGTCTTGGCAAGCTGCTGCTGGTATGCCCCCAGCTGAATTGCTGCTTTCTCTATTTTTTCTTCTAATAAGTCTAGATCTCGGGCTAAAAATACATCATTAGTTCCATTCTCTACTCCCTGGGTTCTGATCCCTGGGATGCCGACTTCCAGTGGAATTACTGCCTCTATGTAGACACCCCATTTTTGACCGTCCTCAAGACTTGAACGTCACCGCTAGAACACTCGGTGATTATCCATGTTTGTGTTTGTTTGGAGTTCCCGGAGTTCTCGGCTACGCGCCCTGCCTCAGGACCTCCAAACTTGACCATTTTGTGCCCGGTTTTGCACCAAACACTTGTGCTTTGCCTTGGAGGGGCAGGGAATGCTTTGTAAGGCATCCCCACATACCACCGGCTGTGGCTAGAGGCCACCGGCTGGCTGGTGTTGCCACCGGCACTATATTGTGCCGGTCGGCACTATTTTGTGCCGGTCGGCACTCTTTTTGGCAAAATGACCATTTTGCCCTCAATTATCTGACTTCTTTATTTATGAGATATTTTAGACAACAGACACGCCATGCCCCTACCAAAAACTCCTCCTACCCATAACCCGCCAAATATTGTGCATTTCACCAACAAAGACGGTCACGACAATCGTCGTGCTTCGGTTACGCCATGAGATTCAAGATCTCATTGATAACGGGTGATTTTGCCTCCCGAGAAGCCCAATGTTACTACAAATCCCTCCCGCGCATAACCAAGCTCCACCACCTAAAAGACTTAATTTCATCCATATCAGTGTCTTACGACCCTAGTATCTATATCACACCCACCCACTTGCCTAAACCAGAGGTGTTCTCCCCGATTGCACCAACTTGTGCATGATGGACATCTCCGTAACTCCAACCTAAGCCGATGGTGACCACCGAGAACGAGAGAGAGGAGACCGAAGGAAAAAGGGTTGTTGAATCGAGTCTGCGGAATCTGGGAGTTACGTTGGGAAGACATACTGATCCGAGTGGTGCATTTCGCCGATAGGCAGTGATAGGCCGGATAGAACCGCCAACAGGAGAATTGTGCATGATCCAAGGATAGTCTGGGACAGGAACAGATGATGTAACAACCGTAGGAGGACGCCAATCTCCAATTTACAAATGACCAATACCCAGAGGACGCGGCGATTGCGTGGTTCAATTATGAGGATTCAAGAGAAGCTAGGGTGGTTGGACGCGACCCGATGTGGTAGGAGAATTTCAGCAGAGCGAGTTCAAAGAGAATGAGAATATCGGACGGTAGGAAGGGTCGAAGAGCAGAATACATCGCCGGAGGGCACCGGTGTCAAGAATTTCGCCCGAGATTGGAGCGTTTTGAGTACGGAGATGATTGAACAATCAGTTGTGTCAGAACAAGCAAGTTTTGAGGATTCCGAGAGAATCAGGAAGGCAAAGGCCCATGTGGGGGTGGAAACTGCTGTGTGCACAAGAACCGAGAATGCTGCGGGCATGTGGATGGAAGGTGCTGCGAGCGCAAGAACAGTCATACCAAAGCCGGACAGGTGTCTGTCGGCCGCCGATGGAATGTGGTGGGAAGATGAGGACTTATGTCTTGCCCACATGGACGAAGATTGGGGGAATAACCAACCCGATAACACTTGGTACCTTGGAGAGGTCGACCACATGACGAGGAGTGGGCGATATTTCAAACCCCCACACTTGGATCAACCAGAGGCCTCAGGGAAGGATAGGGAAGCCGAGAAGCAAAAGGAGAAGCAACTTGAGGAAGAAGCTGTACTCAAACAGCTGAAAAAGATACAAGCAGACATCTCCATTTGGGGACTGCTCATGGCCTCATGAAACACCAAGAAGTTGTTTTGATGACCATGGATAAGGCCAAACTCTCCATAGAGACTACACGAAGCGGTGGTTGGGTGGTCTTCCGGAGGAGGTTCCCGACGTTGACCTTTTCGGCTAAGAACTTCCGCTGAGGGCAAATCACAATAAACCCCTACATCTCCGTGGAATGTAGAGATAAGTGGAATCTGGTGGTACTTATAAATCGGTCTGCCATCAATGTCTGCCCAGCAAGGACGGCATATGCAATTGGCTTAAAAACTGCAGATTTTGTACCAACAGCCCAGGTCATCCGGGCGTATGACACTACGAGTAGGGAAGTGATGGGAACAGTTAAAGTTCAGTCAAAGGTTGGTAGGACGAGATAGATTTCCATGTCTTAGAAGTTCATGACTTTTAATTTGCTTTTAGGGGCGCGTCGTCGTAAAGGCAGTGTCATCCACTTTGCATCAAATGGTGAAATACCCCTACGGGAAGGGAGTAGCCATCGTCTTCGGGAATTCATCAATCCACCCACCACCCGAGGTATCCACGCCTGTTCTGGAAATCGAGCATGGCATGGAGGACGTATTCATATCAGGTTTTACCTTGGCTGAGGCTCAGGTCGTACAGAATATCATGGCCGCTAATGAAGGGATATATGTTAGTGCCCAAGCAGTGTACCTCATGAACAAACTCCAATACATCCCCGGGATGGGATTAGGGAAGAGCGGCCGTAAGGGCATTGCAACGTTGGCCGAAGTGCCGCACAACCCTCACGCCTTCGGCTTGGGTTACCTGCCCACCAAGGAAGATTGGGTAAGAAAAGGAAAAGAGGTGGCTGGAAGAGCCAAAGAAAAACAGATGGGGAAACCTTTTGAACTGATGCATCGGCCCATCCGGTACCTGAGCAGACGTTTAGGGGGAGAAGACTTCCCATTCGTGGTTTTCGAGCCATGGTGAATAAAGAAAAGAAACGCATGGATTTGAAATTTTCTTCGACTTGCAGTTATCTGGGGATGATGTTCTTTGAAGCGAGCAGACCCGGCATTTGAACATACCAAGGAATTGGAGTCTGCGGATCTGAGTTTGAAATGGGGTAGCTGGCATGTTCGCTTTCAGATCCTTTGATCAACCAATCGTGCTTGGGGATGACTCCTCGGTGTCCATGATCGGAGATGAAAGCCATGGGCCTATCATCGCCTATTTTGGATGCATCCATCGCACCCTCCCTCACCGGCAAGACGATGAGGGATTTTTGTCAAGCGACACCAGGTCGGTGTAGTGGCCTAATCGATTCCACCGAGTCTTGTGAGTCGGAATCGAGTTCCAGCTTCGTTTGAGTCTGAGTCCCAGTATTCTGGGGGTGATAACCCGGATGCCTGATCTGTCGGTCGTCTTTTCTTTCTCTTTTGAGTCTGTTATATGAGAAGAATTGGACGGTTCGGAGGTATCTAATGAGAATGAGGTGATGGTTTTAGTACTTTTACGTGCCTTTGGTTTATTGCTTAAATCAGGACTTTCAAAATTTTGATGAAAACGACGAGGACGAAATTCCTCCGGTTTTGCAACGACTAATTGAACAAGAGCAGGAGAGGTTTGTTAAACCCTTAATGGATGAAATCACTAACGTGAACGTTGGTACTGAGAAGGACCTGCGGCTGGTCCAGATTGGGTCCACGTTGTCTTCGGAGGAACGCGAGCGCTTAGTCGCTTTATTAAAAGATTTCAAAGATGTTTTCGCGTGGTCCTACGAAGACATGCCCGAATCGATCTGAGATTGTACAAGACCGGATCCTCTTGACCCCGAGGCGACACATCAAGCGAAACTTCGGAAGGATCCGCCCTGATTGGGCCATTAAAATCAAAGAAGAGGTCACCAAGCAGATTGACGCCGGCTTCCTGCTGGTATCTGAATACCCGACTTGGTTGGCCAACATTGTTCCAGTGCCGAAGAAGGATGGCAGAATCCGGGTATGTGGAGACTTCAGGGATTTGAACAGAGCCAGTCCGAATGATGACTTTCCCTTGCCGCATATCGACGAGTTGGTAGATTTCACAGCGGGGCATGCTTTGCTTTCGTTCATGGATGGCTTTTCAGGCTATAATCAGATAGTAATGGCACCCGAAGACCGGGAGAAGACTGTTTTTACCACCGTAAGTACATATTACTCTGAGTAATGCCGTTTTGAAATTTGAAGAACGCTGGGGCTACATATCAACGGGCCGCAACCACAATATTACATGACATGATCCATAAAGAGGTTGAGGTGTATGTAGACGACATGATTGTCAAGTCCAAAGAAAGAGAGGGCCACTACACCGCCTTGCAAAAGTTTTTCCAAAGGATCAGAGAATTTCGACTGCGGTTGAATCCTCAAAAATGTACGTTTGGTGTTACAGCGGGAAAAATGCTGGGAATTCTGATCACACAAAGGGGCATCGAAGTCGACCCTTCCAAAATCAAGGCCATCTTAGAAATGCCACCACCGATGACTGAAAAGGAGGTGCGAGGCTTTCTGGGTAAAGTGCAATTCATAAGGCGGTTTATTTCAAAACTAACCTTAACTTGTGAACCACTTTTTGGTCTTCTGAAGAAAGGAAAGAAGTTCCATTGGGACGGCCGATGCCAAGCTGCATTTGAACAGATTAAAGAGTATCTACAGAATCCGCCCGTGTTGTCACCACCAAAGCCGGGGAAGCCGTTGATATTGTACCTATCAGTAACTGAGACTACAATGGGCTGTATGCTCACACAAGAGTCGGAAGATAAAGTGGAAAGGGCCATCTACTATATGAGCAAGAAGATGCTGGATTACGAGACCCGCTACACTCCGCTGGAGAAGGCTTGTTTGGCCTTGGTATGGGCTACCCGGAAGCTGCGGCACTACCTGTTAGCTCACTCTGTAATGTTGGTTTCACGACTTGATCCCATCAAATACCTTTTCGCGAAACCAGCACTTACGGGTAGGCTAGCTCGTTGGTTGCTGTTGCTCTCCGAATTTGACCTCAAGTATGTGACGCGCAAGTCCGTAAAGGAGAAGCGATGGCGAGTTCCTGCCAATCGCCGGTTGAAGGGGATGAAGTGGTTGAGTACCTATTCCCAGATGAAGCTATTTTGCACATCGAAGATGAAACTTGGACGATGTACTTTGACAGAGCGTCAAACCAATACGGGTATGGGATAGGGGTGTTGCTGATAGCGCCTGACGATTCTCGTATCCCTTTAGCATTTAAGCTCCGGTTCAAAGTCTCGAACAATGAGGCAGAGTATGAGGCTTGTATTGCCGGTTTGGAAGCAGCCCTGGAACTAGGGGCAAGACGATTGGACGTTATCGGGGACTCGAACCTTGTTGTGTCTCAAGCAAAAGGAGACTGGAAAGTCAAGGAGGAAAAGATGATAATTTACCACCAAACCTTGGATCTGTTAATTCCTCGGTTTGAGAGGCTAAATTTCACTCACCTAGTAAGAGAGAACAACAGGTTCGCAGATTCACTAGCAACTCTATCTTCCATGATAGACATCCCGTCGGGAGTCCGGATGCGTCCAGTTATCATTGATCAGAAGTTTGCACCTGCCTATGAGTCAGTTTCTGCCATAGATGAAGTGCAGGATAACAACCCTTGGTATCACGACATATGGAACTTCTTGGAGAAGGAAACATATCCACTAGGGGCAAATGCCAAGGATAAAAGGGCAATCAGAAGAATGGCTGTTCAGTTCATCATCTGCGGGGGCAAATTGTACAAAAGAGGTCATCTGGGAATGCACAAGCTGTGTGTGGAAGCCGAAGAGTCGAAGCGCCTGATGGAGGCCATCCATGGAGGAGAATGTGGGGCACATATGAATGGGGTGATGCTGGCACGAAAGATCCTTAGACAAGGCTACTACTGGTCTACTATGGAGGAAGATTGTATCGGCTTTGTTCGGCGATGCCACAAATGCCAGATCCATGCAAATCGCATGAATATCCCGCCGTCAAAGTTGTACAACATGACGTCGCTGTGGCCATTTTCAGTATGGGGAATTGATGTGATTGGGGCAGTTACTCCGAAGGGGTCGAATGGGCATGAGTTTATCTTGGTTGCAATAGATTACTTTACGAAGTGGGTCGAGGCCCAGTCCTATGCGGTGTTGAAGGCTTCGCATGTCGCGAAGTTTATCATAAACAACATTATCTGCCGCTATGGAGTCCCGAATGAGATCATTTCGAACAATGGTTCTCACTTCAAGAAGGAGGTGATTGATTTATTGGAAAAGTATAATGTGGCTTTTCATAAATCATCCACGTATCGGCCACAGACCAACGGAGCAGTTGAGGCCGCCAACAAAAACATCAAACACATACTGCAAAAGATGGTGGAGACCTATCGAGATTGGCCAGATAAGTTACCGTTCGCTCTGTGGGGCTACCGAACTTCAATTAGAACTTCTACCGGGGCGACTCCGTATTCCTTGGTATACGGGATGGAGGCCGTTCTACCTATAGAGATTGAGGTCCCGTCTCTACGAGTGCTGGCTGAGTGTCAGATAGCTGAAGCAGATTGGCAGCAGAGTAGATTCGAGGAACTCATGCTCTTTGATAAAAGAAGGCTGAAAGCACTGTACCATGTCCAAGGTTATCAGCGCAGAATCGCCCGGGCTTTCAACAAGAAGGTTAAGTCCAGGAAATTGAAGGAAGGAGATTTGGTGCTCAAGGACAATCGAGCTCCCATCCACGACCCAAGGGGCAAGTTCAGACCTAATTGGACGGGTCCCTATATCATCAAGTCTATCCGTGGAGCCGTGGTTACGATGGACCTAGATGGCCTAGAGTTCTCCCAACCGATCAACATGGACAAGTTGAAGAAATATCACCCCGAGAGGCTCGCTAGGCGAAAACCGGAAGGCGACCTAGGCAAAATTCAGAGCATAAAAAATTAGAAAATATAAAAACCGAGCTCATAAGGTTGAAAACCCGCAAAGGCGGCCTTGGCAAAAGTTAGAGCGCAAAGGAGAGTGAAAATACTCGAGTGAACCCAAGCTGAACTCGTGAAGGCTTGATTCGATCATTGGGATACGAGGCGCCTTCGTCCGGTTCACCATAAACACTTTCCCCGATCAGCTTTGTCCATTTGATCATCTTGGCCATCTTTGTCCATCAGCATTCATCGCAATCTCCGGTGCAGTGCTATTCAGACTAGGGGCAACTTTCCGTTGCCATGCAGTGCCGTGGTACTATTCAAACTAGGGGCAATTTTCCAATTGCAGGAATCTGGGGTTGTGCATCTCAGTGACAAATTTCAGGCGTGTCCAGTTCTGATCCATATCAAAAATGGTTTTGAAAAGTTTTAATAAAAGTTGACTTTGTTCAAATAAATCTTTTTACAACTAAGACCATTTCTGGACCAAAATGGAAAATTTTCAGTACCACAACCTTCAATTGCATTGATTTCAAATGGAGTTCTCTTGCTCTTGCATACAATCGAAGTTGTTTTTTTATTACATTCATAAAGAAAACTTGAAAGTACTAATAAAGCAATAAATCCGGGGCATGGTCAAGTCAAATGTCCCTGCGCCCCCTCCCAGAGCTGATCGAAGCCTCTGATGCCAAAGTGGGCCCTTCCTGTGCTTCTTCATTGAGCCAATCTAAGCACTCATCAGATAAAGTACAGTTGAAAGTAGGGGCGGGAGGCAGGAGTTCTCTAGTCCTCCACGCTGTGCTGTCGGATAAAATTGCACCTCGGACTGTAAAAGTAGTCGGATACTCTATCCCTTCCAGTGGACAAGTCTGGTCATGACCAAACTGGCGCAGGATACGGAATGGAAAGTAGAAGACACAGTGAGTCAGGCCAATCAAACGGATCCCAGTGTCCTGGAACATGCCATAGCTCATTGCCGGGAGGTTGAGCCAAGGACAACGCCATGCAATGCGGTCTGCGGACAAACTGCACATCCACTCGAACCACCAGCCCTCATCAAGGGCGTCGACTAGGCGTTGCCGAAAGAAATAACCGCGAGCTGAGTAAGCCGAACAAGAGTCCACAACCCGCAGTTTATCCATCAACCATACCTGAGGAGGGATGAAAAATGAGAGAATAAAGAATAAAGAGATGTATGATGAGAGAACAAGTGAGAAAAGGGTTGTGTGAGGAAAAATCGAGCTCGAGAGCCGAGTGGTGTGAGCAGACATAAATGTGAGATTGGATGGGAAATATTACCTGCAGTAATAGTGGACTCCCTGCTAATCTTGTCGTCTCTCGATGGTAAAAGGCGTCTAAACCCAGCAACGTCTCAGCCAGAGTCATGGCGATGCAGCTTTTGCCTTCCTTCAAGCCTTGGGCAACCTCAATCAACCGGACACTAGACTCTCCGAAACCAGAAACGAACAGGAAATGAGATAGCATGCACAAACAGAAGGCATGCCGTCGAAAGCCTTGCCAATATTGGTCATTACGGTCACCCATATCAGAAAACTGATGAACCAGGCTAGGAATGTCTAGCATTCCATCGCGAATCAGAGATCGAGAATTGTGCATGGTAAGGCCACACATCCGTCCTAAAGCTCGGGCATGGCCAAAATTGAGTTGGGAGAGAATCTTCTCATCGCGGTCAGATTCCATTAGAGCTTGGAAATCTTCAAAAGTGGGACACACCTCTTGCCCGCTAAAGCTAAAGACATGTGTTACTGGGTTCCAAAACCTTGCCGCGGCATGGAGGAATGGAAGATGCGCTGAAGTACGGCCAAAGTGAATAGTGCGTTTATCTTGAAAGCCCGAAATTCTTTTTCCGAGCCATCCAAGTTGTTAATCCAAGTTGTGAGATTTTGGGCAAGAAATGCTTCCATTTGGAGCAAATCAGTGTTGAAATGAAGAGAACCACGAAGCTGAGACCCTTTTGAAGAGGATAGGGTTGAGTGGAGGACACATGTCAACATTCTGCTGGTGCAGACAGTCTACAGCCGACCGGCAGTAAATAGTGCCGACCGGCCATAATTTTGTGCCGACCGACCAAATTATGTGCCGATGACCATTCTCCTCGGCCGATGATCTTTGTGTCCAGCCGATGGTCTTCCCCTGTGTTTTCTAAAATTTATCTTTGAATATTGGGGAATTCCACCACTTCCAGCACTCTCCGGTGATTGATTCCCGCCGAGTCGCGCGTATTTGTTTATCGAGTTGTTGTATATTTGCTTATCGAGTTGTATGTCACTCTCTTTAAGTCTTTGCTTTGTCTATCAAGTTGTACTTGCACTTGGCTAGTCTGTCGAGTCTTCGTTTTGCTTATCGAGTTGTAAGTCGGTTCACTACCTGGTTATTACGATGCGATGCTTTGTTTTCAAAAAACAGTTTCAACTTCATTCACATTGTTATGTGATGCCTTGCAATGCGATGCACACAAGTGCAACACCTTTTCAAGCGAATAGCTGTTTCATTTCCGTCATGTGTTTTTGTAAAAACCCGCAATTTCAAAAGAATTTAAACTACTTTGAGGCGGTAATGTGCTTAAACTCTAGAAAAAGGAAAGTAAAAGCAGAAAATAGCGAGGTAGCAGAGTCTTTGGATAGAATACCAGAACCTCCCTTTGTAGTCGAGAATACCTCCGCGCGTGCAGGTTGGTCAGGCGGTCTGACACCTTCATCATTCAAGAACAGTGCGGGAAAGTGCACTTCTGGAATGATTAATGGATCTTCGAGTTGATTTCAAGCCATAACTTTTGTGAGCGATGCTCGGAACATACGAAGGATGTCCCTTCTCGTATCCTTTTATATCTTGTGAATTTCAAAAAAAATTGTTTCAATTATACTGTGTTGCAGTACGTTGCATTTCAACATCATATTTTATCACGCTCAATTTCAAGTTTCTCTATACACATTGCATTGTATGCGTGCTTTGCTTTACTGATATGTGTTCAAGTTTCTCTATACACATTGCATTGTATGCGTGCTTTGCTTTACTGATATGTGTCCAAGTTTCTCTATACACATTGCATTGTATGCGTGCTTTGCTTTACTGATATGTGTTCAAGTTTCTATATACACATTGCATTGTATGCGTGCTTTGCTTTACTGATATGTGTTCAAGTTTCTATATACACATTGCATTGTATGCGTGCTTTGCTTTACTGATATGTGTTCAAGTTTCTATATACACATTGCATTGTATGCGTGCTTTGCTTTACTGATATGTGTTCAAGTTTCTCTATACACATTGCATTATATGCGTGCTTTGCTTTACTGATATGTGTCCAAGTTTCTCTATACACATTGCATTGTATGCGTGCTTTTCTTTACTGATATGTGTTCAAGTTTCTCTGTACACATTGCATTGTATGCGTGCTTTGCATTACTACTATGTGTTCAAGTTTCCTTTTATATACACATTGCATTGTATGCGTGCATTGCTTTACTCACATGTGTTCAAGTTCTCTTTCCATACACATTGCGTGCATACGTGCATTGCTTTACTCACATGTGTTCAATCCTACTATCTTGCTGCACACATTGCATGCATTATCACACACTTTCGACTGCCTTGTCATGCATGTCGCTAACAATATTGTACCTATTAAGTTTGCTTTCTTTGCAGCCACGATATTGTATGTACGGCTCATTTGAGGCCGGTGCAATCGGACGAGCCGCACAGGTATTGTATCTTCCGAGTGAGACGTTTTGAGAATTACATAATTCTCTTACATCCTTTCTGCATCGTAGTGTAGATTGGCGTATGCTAGCTTATAACTGTTGCATGTGTGCTTCATTACAGCTTCCTTTGCATGATCATCGGTTATGCTCGGCTTCTTGCATTATCTTGCATTTTGCCCCTGCCTTCGGGCGCATACCCTGTTTGTCTTGCATGATTGTCCAAGTCTTCGGCCTCGTCAAAAATGGGTCGTCTCTGGGCTTTGACATTCACTCCTGTCATCGTTATGACTTTCGAGTTCTGTCAAAGAAGGGCAACTGTAGACACCCCATTTTTGACCGTCCTCAAGACTTGGACGTCACCGCTGGAACACTCGGTGATTATCCATGTTTGTGTTTGTTTGGAGTTCCCGGAGTTCTCGGCTACGCGCCCTGCCTCAGGACCTCCAAACTTGACCATTTTGTGCCCGGTTTTGCACCAAACACTTGTGCTTTGCCTTGGAGGGGCAGGGAATGCTTTGTAAGGCATCCCCACATACCACCGGCTGTGGCTAGAGGCCACCGGCTGGCTGGTGTTGCCACCGGCACTATATTGTGCCGGTCGGCACTATTTTGTGCCGGTCGGCACTCTTTTTGGCAAAATGACCATTTTGCCCTGCCGTATCTTCTGACTTCTTTATGAGATATTTTAGACAATTTGTATCACCTTTGCTCCCCTCCATACACGTGTATGGAGGGATGAGCCTTTAGTTTGCTTAGCTTGTAATCTTTGCTTGCCTATATAAGCAAGCCTTCTCTCCCTTTGATTGGGGTTAGACATTTTAGGGCAAAACCAGAGCTTATACATATATTTCTCTGATATACATCCATAGATACATATATCTCCATCTCTCTCCTCTTGTGGGTGTGTTTTTGGACCAAAAAGTGTGATTTCACCTTACTTTTGCACCATTACACACACTACTACACCTTAATCCGAGATTGGGAGGCTTGGAGGGTTGTTTTGTGTGATCTTGGACTGGTTTTGATCACTAAAAGAGGGCTGGACCTTTTATTCTTCAAAGGATCTTCAAGGGTAAGAACATCACTTTAGATTCCCCATTCTTGCAACTAGTTTCTACCCCTCTTGTCTTGTGTTTTTGGATTTGTGTTTAACATAAAAAAGACTTGTTTTTCCTTGCTTAAGAACATTCATCAAGGTTGTTTTGTGGTTTGGGTAGGGTCTCACCCTCTTAGGCCTTGTTTTGGCCATTTTGGAGCCTTTTCTTGAAGCTTTGCTTACTTGGTGTTCTTGGTCTTCTCACCACTGAAAACTCACCAGTGAGTTTTCAGTGGTGAGGAAGGTACTTCCAAGTCTCAAATAGGGGAGGGACACCCCTCTCCCCCTTGTCCTTTGTTTGCCTTTGTATTTGGCCTAAAGAGTAGCATGTATGTATACTTGTATTTAGCTTCATTTCAGAATTTTTTGAGTGTTTTGGAGCATATTTAACCTCTGTTTTTGGTCGGATTTGTAGCCTTTAGTATGTATTTCATACTTGCTTTGAAATGCTCTATTATGCTAGGAAGAATGCCTTGCATTTAGGTCATGTTCTTTGCATGTATTAGTCCCACTTCATGAAGATACTAGTGTTATTTTGCCACATTTACATTTAAGGGTGTGGGCCTTGATTTTGTCATGTATGGTGTGTTTGACATGGTTCTGTTGTATTCTAGGCTTGTAAGCCGCATGCATTTTGGTTTCTAGCATGTTCAACATTGATCATCCTCATGATTTGGCATCATTTGTCACCCTATTTCAGTCCATAAATCGTGTGTGTATGTTTACATATGTGACCATTTTCATGCTTCAAGGGTGTCCTTTTATGCCTAGGAATTGGCATTGTGTATGCTTGCATGATTAATACATTTTGGGGCTGCCATATGTGGGTTTTGGGTGTCATTTTGTATGATAAAAGTCTGTTTTTGGTTATTAGATGCATGCCGTGAGTGGCCTTGATAATGGTAGTAAAGTACTCTCTTTGTTGCCCTTAGTTTTGGGCCTATTGCCTTGCATGCTTGCATGGGTTTTGGTTATCATTTTGGACATGCTTTGCCACTGTTTTAGGGAGGTTTGAGAGCTGTCCCATTGTAGCTTAGTCTACCATTGCATGTTTAGTATATGTGTGTTGCATGCTTAGTCAACAAGGTCTTGACATAAGACAATCCTATTGCCTTAGGTGTTCATGTTTATATCACACTTTGCATTGTGCATGCTTAGTATTGTATACTTCCCATGATGTGTTACATAGCATTTGGCATGCCTTACACTTTTGTGTCATGTTGCATTGTTGATGCATGTTTGTATGGATTGCATTTCATTACTTGGTTTGGGGTGTCAAACCAAGTGTGGGAAATGAGGGGTGTTTGTACCCCAAGTGACAAAACACACCTCAAATCCCGTGTCACTAAGGCCCTTGACTTTGGCATGATAGGGACTTAGTTATCATTGGTGTGTTGCATGCATTTTTACATTGAAATGCAACCTCGGTATCTTAGGCTATCATGCACCAAGGTGCACAATTGATAGCCCTAGAACCAAGAGCCATGTTTCCTTGAGTCTCATTCGTGATAGGAAGCATTGGCCATGCATAAATATGCTCAAAAATCCAATACCATGCACTGCTGCCTGCTGTTGCTGTCAAACTGTCTTCTGCAGGAATTTTATGCCGACCGGCAGGAAAGAGTGCCGACCAGCACTGTATTGCTGGCCGATAGACCATTTTGCAGCCGGTGGCCACCACAAGCAGCCGGTGGTAGTTTCCTCCAGCCGGTGGCACTCAGCAGCATGCAAGGAAGGTGTTCTGGGGCTTTGGAAAATTTTGGAGAAGCGAGGCGATAAAAGCAGGCGTGATGTACGGTGTAGGCTTTCCGGGCAAGTCGGATCGAGCATGCATCATTCGCGCATCCCGAGGCAGGGCTGAGGCCCCATTTCTTTTATTTATTTGATTTAATTATAATAATTAGAATTCTGTAATAATTTATTCGTTTATTCTTTGGACTGTATTATTCTTTCGGTCCTTCTGTGTGAGGGTAAATTTGTAATAAGTGTGTGTGAGTGGGTGTATGTCTTCCAACCCCCATTTCTTTCTCCCTTTTATTTACCCGCTTTCGATGGTAGATTAGGGCATACTTATTTTAGCATACCTTATGCAATGCATGCGTGCATTCATGCATTTGTTTACATGCATCGGGCTCGGCACATCATGCAAACTGCATCGTACTTTCAATTCCAAATTGAATACGTGATAGTTGTTGCATCTCATGTGCCATGTTTAGGGTTAGCCGAGCCTGTTTAGATTGCACCCCTGTATGCAACGCATTAGCCATTTAACATGAACTAGGACATGCATGTTTGCTAACTAGTTTATTGTTTTGGCGCGGAGTACGATGTAAGTATTTTGCGCTTTAGCATACCACATGCGTGTTAATGTTGCCATGAGAGTATGCTTACCATGCGGCTAAATGCTTATGTGATATTACTGTTTGAATGCCTGTGGGTGAAGGTTGGATTGCCTGAGTTGGAACAACTCATTGAAATCCGTATTTTAGCCTACTTGCGAGTAGCAAAATCTAACACGTTTTTTCGAGAACAAAACGGATATGCAATGTTTATTTCCAATTTAGGCAATCTGGTCTATACTTTTGTGTTGTGCGCATCACATAGTAATTCTAGGTTAATAACCGGAATAAGAACGCATAAAGTTTTCAAAAACGGATATCACGGTTAGTAGAGGCCGGTCTTCGGACCGGGCGAAAGGGGGTGTTCATAGCTGACCTTCCCCAATCGTACCCAAGCTCCCGAGCCAAGGCACTTTGGTGATGACGGACACGTGGCCTTCGGCACCGAGTCAGGGTTTCCTAAATTTCCCATTTTAAAATATTTAGGTGGCGACTCTGTAATCTGGCAAAGCAGTCCATGTTTGGCACTACTTTTCAAAATCTGTTTTTCTTCAAAACGATTTGCCGGATTTGGACTCTTTGGTTCAGATTTAGAACCGACACAAATCGAGTCCAAACTGTAGATGGAAGCCCACGGGCGCGTCTACAGTTTCTGGCGACTCTGCTGGGGATTTTAGAGAGCTTGACTCGAACTCGTGATATCCTGTTTTGACTACGCTTATGTGTTTCTTTGCATTGCATGTGCATTGGTGCGCCTAGGACACCGTGTTTGCCGTCTGCCATTCCTGAACGGTTTGCCGGAGGCTTGTCATGTCAAGGCATGACCATAAGGCTAACCGGTTATGGGCTCTGACAGCATGGGAACACAAACCCCGGTTTTACTGGGGCACCCTTTTCGACCAGTCGACCTAGTGCATATTCGGATCCATAGTGACCATTCCAAACTAGGACAGGTTGCTTACCCGATGTTAGGTTGTTTGAAACCACTGTGTGCGTAGTGAAACCCTAGCTCCTAACAAGATAGGACAGGGAAACCCTACCCCAACATAGGGGTGTTTTGGCTCCCATTTATCTGCTATGTGTTTTCAGAGTGTATCTCTACAGGAACACACATGTCAGTTTGCAAGATTGGGTATCGGGGCACGAGGGCACGAGTACTTGATATTTTGGGAATCGATTACTGTGGGTACAAGGTCTGAACTTAGGGGCAATGATTGAAGCTTGATGATCGAGATTTGAGGACAAAGGTATCGAGTTGACGTGTTATCCAACCGTGTGTTATTTATTTTATCTTTGTTATCTTTGTCGATTTTACATTTTATTTATACGCTTTATTTATCTTTTTATTAGGTAGTTGAGCACAATTGCTACCGACCGATAGATATCCCCAAGCACCACGGGTTAGAGGTCGTCGACTCCTTCGATCTGAAGATCGATGAGCGGACAACGATGTACTACTCGCTACCCCGGTTACTAAGCGGAGGTCGAAGGCGAGAGGACATCAAGACAACGATCAGTTCAAGAGCTTTGTCCACCCCACGTGCTCGAGAGGGATCGGGATTACGTGTCACAAGCAGAGAATATATACCAAGAACTCCAACGAGCGAGGATAGTATGGCTAGTTTGGAGATGGTGCGCCACCTTCAAGAGAGCATGAAAGCAATGCTGGCGGGATCTGCGTCCGTCGGCGATTTCGCCGAACAGCGAGCCACGATTGTAAGAAACAGCAGAGACAATTGCGGGCTAGAGCAAAGCGGAGACATCTGCCGCATCAAGCTCCTTCCCCACCAGGAGTTCCTAACGTCGGGGAGACAACCAATGTTCAGACTGATACAGAGCTGCCCACAGGACCACCCCCGCCTCCAACCCTACCTCAAATTCAACCTCAGCTATCAAAAATGCCCACCAATCTACCGGACTCTCCCTTTGAGTTCGAGGCCGATCCCACCGCACTCAAGTTGAGCAAGCTTGAAAAGTTGTTCAGAGATCCCAAGGGTCAAGACTATCCCGACATTGAAGATGGTTACCTTGGCCTTGTTGTGACGCATGATTCAAGATGCCTCATATTGATCGATTTGACGGATCCGGGGACCCCATGGTACACTTAAGACTGTTTTCGGACGTTCTAAGGTCAATGGGCCTCAGTAGGCTCCAAAAGTTGTCTTTATTTGGTCGGACCCTGTCAGGTGTGGCATCCGCATAGTATGCCAAGCTAGAAGATGATGTCAAGAGAAATTGGGACGAAATGGCTGAGGCCTTCATCGCGCAGTACTCATACAACACACAGATTGAGATCACGACCCGTGATCTCGAGACAACTAGGCAAGAGCCTAAGGAGAGTTTCTCAGAGTTTGTAACCAGATGGAGGGCCAAGGCTTTGATGATGACCTTGAGGCCTACGGACAAAGACCAGATTCGGATGATTGTCGCAATCTCTGGAGTTGATGCAAAAGATGATAGTAGTCCCCTTTCCTACTTTTTCTGACCTACATGAAATGGGGGTGCAGATTGAAGATGCCTTGAAACAAGGTTGGATTGATAATGATCGGGAGCAACCCCGAAGGACCTTCAACCGCAACACTAATGCAGGCCCGAGTGGCACGTCCGCTCTGAGCCTCCGTGAGCATGGTCACCACTAACCCCCACAAAAGAAATCTGGCGGCCGCCATTCTCGGCGTCAGGAAGCAACCCATAAACTACTAAATACCCACCGAAACACGGAACTTTCGCTCCACTCTATATGCCCCTATCCAAAGCTCGGGGGTTTGATCAAGAAAGGGCACTGAAGCCCACTGGCCATGACCCCTACGGAAAAACTCCCTCCTACCCATAAGGCCAAATATTGTGCATTTCACCAGCACCGCAGTCCGACACCGATCGGTGCTTAGGTTCGTCATGAGATTCAAGATCTCATTGATAACGGGGTGATTTTGCCTCCCGAGAAGCCCAATGTTACTACAAATCCCCTCCCTGCACATAACCAAGCTCCACCACCTAAAAGACTTAATTTCATCCATACTGGGGCCGTGTCTTACGACCCTAGTATCTATATCACACCCACCCACTTGCCTAAACCAGAGGTGTTCCTCCCCGATTGCACCAACTTGTGCATGATGGACATCTCCGTAACCCAACCTAAGCCAGCGATGGTGACCACCGAGAACAGGAGAGAGGAGACCCCGAAGGAAAAAAGGGTTGTTGAATCAGAGTCTGCGGAATCTGGGAGTTACGTTGGGAAGACATACAGTCCGAGTGACTGCATTTCGTCGATAGGCCAGGATAGGCCCAGGATAGAACTGCCAACAGGGGGAGAATTGTGCATGATCCAAGGGGATAGTCTGGGACAGGGAACAGATGATGTAACAACCGTAGGGGAGGACCTGGCCAATCTCCAATTTCAAATGACCAATACCCGAAGGCCTTGGCGATTCGTGGTTCAATTATGAGGATTGATAGAAGCTACGGGTGGTTGGACGAAAGCCGATGTGGTAGGAGAATTTCGAGCGAAGTTCAGCGAGAATGAGAATATCGGCGGCGGAAGGGTCGAAGCGAGAATACATCGCCGGAGAACACGGTGTCAAGAATTTCGCCGAGATTGGGCGTTTGAGTCGGAGATGATTGAACAATCGGTTGTGTCGAGAACAAGCAAGTTTTGAGGATTAGAGAATCAGAAGGCAAAGGCCCATGTGGGGGTGGAAGCTAGCATGTGCACAAGAACGAGAATCTGCGGGCATGTGGATGGAAAGGTCTTTGGCGCAAGAACAGTCATACCAAAGCCGGACAGGTGTCTGTCGGCCGCCGATGGAATGTGGTGGGAAGATGAGGACTTATGTCTTGCCCACATGGACGAAGATTGGGGGAATAACCAACCCGATAACACTTGGTACCTTGGAGAGGTCGACCACATGACGAGGAGTGGGCGATATTTCAAACCCCCACACTTGGATCAACCAGAGGCCTCGGGGAAGGATAGGGCCGAGAAGCAAAGGAGAAGCAACTTGAGGAAGAGGCGTACTCAAGCAATTTGAAAAAGATACAAGCAGACATCTCCATTTGGGGACTGCTCATGGCCTCGCGAGTACACCGGCAGGCTGTTTTGACAGCCATGGATAAGGCCAAACTCTCCATAGAGACTACACGAAGCGGTGGTTGGTGGTCTTCCGGGAGGAGGTTCGACGTTGACCTTTTGACTAAGAACTTCCGCTGAGGGCAAATCACAATAAACCCCTCTACATCTCAGGTGGAATGTAGAGATAAGTGGATACCGGTGGTACTTATCGATCTTGAGTGCCATCAATGTCCGCTTGACAAGAAGGACATATGCAATTGGCTTAAAAGCTGCAGATTTTGTACCAATGACCCAGTCATCGGGCGTATGACAATACAGTAGGGAAGTGATGGGAGCAGTTAAAGTTCAGACAAAGGTTGGGGAATGACGCGAGATAGATTTCCATGTCTTAGAAGTTCATGACTTTTAATTTGCTTTTAGGCGGCGTGGTTGCATCGATAAAAGCGATGTCATCCACTTTGCATCAAATGGTGAAATACCCTACGGGAAGGGAGTAGCCATCGTCTTGGAATTCATCAATCCACCCACCACGAGGTATCCACTGCTTCGGAAATCGAGCATGGCATAGAGGGCGTATTCATATCAAGTTTTACCTTGGTGAGGCTCGGTCGTCTGAGAATATCATGGCGCTAATGAAGGGATATATGTTAGTGCCCAAGCGGTGTACCTCATGAACAAACTCAATACATCCGGGATGGGATTAGGGAAGAAGCGGCCGTAAGGGCATTGCAACGTTGGCGAAGTGCGCACAACCCTCACGCCGGCTTGGGTTACTGCCTACCAAGGAAGATTGGGTAAGAAAAGGAAAAGAGGTGGTTTGGAAGAGCCAAAGAAAAAGCAGATGGAAACCTTTTGAGCTGATGCATCGGCCCATCCGGTACCTGAGCAGACGTTTAAATCCGGAGAAGACTTCCCATACGTGGTTTTCGAGCCATGGTGAATAAAGAAAAAACGCATGCGGGATTTGAAATTTTCTTGACTTGCGATTATCTGGGGATGATGTTCTTTGAAAGCGAGCAGACCCGACAGTTGAAATTTGAACATACCAAGGAATTGGAGTCTGCGGATCTGAGTTTGAAATGGGGTAGCTTGGCATGTCTGCTTTCGGATCCTTTGATCAACCCGATCGTGCTTGGGGATGACTCCTCGGTGTCCATGATCGGAGATGAAAGCGGTGCGGGCCTATCATCGGCTATTTTGGATGCATCCATCGCACCCTCCTCACTGGCGATCTGATGAGGATTTTTGTCAAGCGACACGGGTCGGGTAGTGGTAGGAATCTGATTCCACAAGTCTTGTGAGTCGGAATCGAGTTCAGCTTCGTTTGAGTCTGAGTCCGGTATTCTGGGGGTGATAACGGATGCCTGATCTGTCGGTCGTCTTTTCTTTCTCTTTTGAGTCTGTTATATGAGAAGAATTGGACGGTTCGGAGGTATCTAATGAGAATGAGGTATTTGTGGTTTTAGTACTTTTACGTGCCTTTGGTTTATTGCTTAAATCGGGACTTTCAAAATTTTGATGAAAGCAGCGAGGGCGAAATTCCTCCGGTTTTGCGACTAATTGAACAAGAGCGGAGAGGTTTGTTAAACCCTTAATGGATGAAATCACTAACGTGAGCGTTAGTCTTGAGAAGGACCTTGGTGGTCAGATTGGGTCCACGTTGTCTTCGGAGGAACAGCGCTTAGTCGCTTTATTAAAAGATTTCAAAGATGTTTTCGCGTGGTCCTCGAAGACATGCCCGAATCGATCTGAGATTATACAAGACGGATCCTCTTGACCGAGGCCCGACACATCAGCGAAACTTCGGAAGGATCATACTGATTGGGCCATTAAAATCAAAGAAGAGGTCACCATGATTGACGGCTTCCTGGTATCGAATACCCGACTTGGTTGGCCAACATTGTTCGATCTTAGAAGGATGGCGAATCCGGGTATGTGGAGACTTGAGGATTTGAACAGAGCGATCCGAATGATGACTTTCCCTTGCGGCATATCGACGAGCTGGTAGATTTCACAGCGGGCCATGCTTTGCTTTCGTTCATGGATGGCTTTTCGGGCTATAATCAGATAGTAATGGCACCCGAAGTCCGGCAGAAGCCTGCTTTTACCACCCCGTGGGGTACATATTACTCTGAGTAATGCCGTTTGAAATTTGAAGAAGCTGGGGCTACATATCAACGGGCATAACCACAATATTACATGACATGATCCATAAAGAGGTTGAGGTGTATGTAGGCGACATGATTGTCAAGTCCAAAGAAAGAGGGCCACTACACCGCCTTGCAAAAGTTTTCCAAAGGATCGGAGAATTTTTGCGGTTGAATCCTCAAAATGTCGTTTGGTGTTCTGGGAAAAATCTTTGGGATTTCGATCACACAAAGGGGCATCAGTCGACCCTTCAAAATCAAGGCCATCTTAGAAATGCCACCACCGATGTGAAAAGGAGGTGCGAGGCTTTCGGGTAAAGTGCAATTCATAAGGCGGTTTATTTCAAAACTAACCTTAACTTGTGAACCACTTTTTGGTCTTGAAGAAAGGAAAGAAGTTCCATTGGGACCCGATGCCAAGTTTGCATTTGAGCAGTTAAAGAGTATCTCTGAGAATCCGCCGTGTTGTCACCACCAAAGCGGGAAGCCGTTGATATTGTACCTATCGATGGCGAGACTACAATGGGGTATGCTCACACAAGTCGGAAGATAAAGTGGAAAGGGCCATCTACTATATGAGCAAGAAGATCTTTGGATTCTGAGACGCTACACTCATTTGGAGAAGGCTTGTTTGGCCTTGGTATGGGCTACTAGGCTGCGGCACTACTGTTAGCTCACTCTGTAATGTTGGTTTCACGACTTGATCCCATCAAATACCTTTTATGAAACCGGCACTTACGGTAGGCTAGCTCGTTGGTTCTTTGTTGCTCTCGAATTTGACCTCAAGTATGTGACGCATAAGTCGTAAAGGGAGAAGCGATGGCGAGTTCCTTGCCGATCGCCTTGGGTTGAAGGGATGAAGTGGTTGAGTACCTATTCGAGATGAAGCTATTTTGCACATCGAAGATGAAACTTGGACGATGTACTTTGACAGAGCGTCAAACCAATACGGGTATGGGATAGGGGTGTTGCTGATAGCGCCTGACGATTCTCGTATCCCTTTAGCATTTAAGCTCCGGTTCAAAGTCTCGAACAATGAGGCAGAGTATGAGGCTTGTATTGCGGTTTGGGCGACCACGGAACTAGGGGCAAGACGATTGGACGTTATCGGGGACTCGAACCTTGTTGTGTCTCAAGCAAAAGGAGACTGGAAAGTCAAGGAGGAAAAGATGATAATTTACCACCAAACCTTGGATCTGTTAATTCCTCGGTTTGAGAGGCTAAATTTCACTCACCTAGTAAGAGAGAACAACAGGTTCGCAGATTCACTAGCAACTCTATCTTCCATGATAGACATCCCGTCGGGAGTCCGGATGCGTCCAGTTATCATTGATCAGAAGTTTGCACCTGCCTATGAGTCAGTTTCTGCCATAGATGAAGTGCAGGATAACAACCCTTGGTATCACGACATATGGAACTTCTTGGAGAAGGAAACATATCCACTAGGGGCAAATGCCAAGGATAAAAGGGCAATCAGAAGAATGGTACATTGAGTTCATCATCTGTGAGGGCAAATTGTACAAAAAGGTCATCACAGGAATGCACAAGGCGTGTGTGGAAGCCGAAGCGCTGATGGAGGCCATCCATGGAGGAGAATGTGGGGCACATATGAATGGGGTGATGCTGGCACGAAAGATCCTTAGACAAGGCTACTACTGGTCTACTATGGTGGAAGATTGTATCGGCTTTGTTCGGCGATGCCACAAATGCCAGATCCATGCAAATCGCATGGATATCCCGCCGTCAAAGTTGTACAACATGACGTCGCAGTGGGCATTTTCAGGATAGGGGATTGATGTGAGTGGGGCAGTTACTCCGAAGGGGTCGAATGGGCATGAGTTTATCTTGGTTGCAATAGATTACTTCTGAAGTGGGTGAGGCCCGATCCTATGCGGTGTTGAAGGCTTCGCATGTCAAGTTTATCATAAACAACATTATCTGCCGCTATGGAGTCCCGAATGAGATCATTTCGAACAATGGTTCTCACTTCAAGAAGGAGGTGATTGATTTATTGGAAAAGTATAATGTGGCTTTTCATAAATCATCCACGTATCGGCCACAGACCAACGGAGCAGTTGAGGCCGCCAACAAAAACATCAAACACATACTGCAAAAGATGGTGGAGACCTATCGAGATTGGCCAGATAAGTTACCGTTAAGCTCGTGGGGCTACCGAACTTCAATTAGAACTTCTCAAGGCGACTCGTATTCCTTGGTATCTGGGATGGAGGCCGTTCTACCTATAGAGATTGAGGTCCGTCTCTACGAGTCTTTGGTGAGTGTCGGATAAATTGAAGCAGATTAGCGGAGTAGATTCGAGAACTCATGCTCTTTGATAAAAGAAAATTTGAAAGCAACATACCATGTCCAAGGTTATCAGCGCAGAATCGCCCGGGCTTTCAACAAGAAGGTTAAGTCCAGGAAATTGAAGGAAGGAGATTTGGTGCTCAAGGACAATCGAGCTCCCATCCACGACCCAAGGGGCAAGTTCAGACCTAATTGGACGGGTCCCTATATCATCAAGTCTATCTGATGCGGTGGGTAGTGGTTACGATGGACCTAGATGGCCTAGAGTTCTCCCCGATCAACATGGACAAGTTGAAGAAATATCACCCTAAGAGGCTCGCTAGGCGAAAACCGGAAGGCGACCTAGGCAAAATTCAGAGCATAAAAAATTAGAAAATATAAAAACTGAGCTCGCAAGGTTGAAAACCCGCAAAGGGCGGCCTTGGCAAAAGTTAGAGCGCAAAAGGAGAGTGAAAATACTCGAGTGAACCCAAGCCTGAACTACGTAAGGCTTGATTCCCGTCATTGGGATACGTAGGCAGCTTCGTCCCGAAGTTCAGCCATAAACACTTTCCCCGATCAGCTTTGTCCATTTGATCATCTTGGCCATCTTTGTCCATCAGCATTCATCGCAATCTCCGGTGCAGTGCTATTCAGACTAGGGGCAACTTTCCGTTGCCATGCAGTGCCGTGGTACTATTCAAACTAGGGGCAATTTTCCAATTGCAGGAATCTGGGGTTGTGCATCTCAGTGACAAATTTCAGGCGTGTCCAGTTCTGATCCATATCAAAAATGGTTTTGAAAAGTTTTAATAAAAGTTGACTTTGTTCAAATAAATCTTTTTACAACTAAGACCATTTCTGGACCAAAATGGAAAATTTTCAGTACCACAACCTTCAATTGCATTGATTTCAAATGGAGTTCTCTTGCTCTTGCATACAATCGAAGTTGTTTTTTTATTACATTCATAAAGAAAACTTGAAAGTACTAATAAAGCAATAAATCCGGGGCATGGTCAAGTCAAATGTCCCTGCGCCCCCTCCCAGAGCTGATCGAAGCCTCTGATGCCAAAGTGGGCCCTTCCTGTGCTTCTTCATTGAGCCAATCTAAGCACTCATCAGATAAAGTACAGTTGAAAGTAGGGGCGGGAGGCAGGAGTTCTCTAGTCCTCCACGCGGCTGCCTGTCGGATAAGCTGCACACCTCGGACTGTAAAAGTAGTCGGATACTCTATCCCTTCCGGTGGACAAGTCTGGTCATGACCAAACTGGCGCAGGATACGGAATGGAAAGTAGAACCTGATGAGTCGAGCCAATCAAAGCGGATCGGTGTCTGGAACATGCCATAGCTCATTCTTGGGAGGTTGAGCCAAGGACAACGCCATGCAATGCGGTCTGCGGACAAGCGCACATCCACTCGAACCACCGGCCCTCATCAAGGCGTCGACTAAGCGTTGCGAAAAGAAATAACATGGTGAGTAAGCGAACAAGAGTCCACAACCCGGTTTATCCATCAACCATACGAGGAGGGATGAAAAATGAGAGAATAAAGAATAAAGAGATGTATGATGAGAGAACAAGTGAGAAAAGGGTTGTGTGAGGAAAATCGAGCTCGAGGCGAGTGGTGTGGCGGAACATAAATGTGAGATTGGATGGGAAATATTACTGCGGTAATAGTGGACTCCTGCTAATCTTATCGTCTCGATGGTAAAGGCGTCTAAACCCATAGCGTCTCGGCAGAGTCATGGCGTCGACTTTTGCCTTCCTTCAAGCCTTGGGCAACCTCAATCAACCGGACACTAGACTCTCCGAAACCAGAAACGAACAGGAAATGAGATAGCATGCACAAACAGAGGGCATGCCGTCGAAAGCCTTGCCAATATTGGTCATTACGGTCACCCATATCAGAAAACTGATGAACCAGGCTAGGAATGTCTAGCATTCCATCGCAAATCAGAGATCGAGAATTGTGCATGGTAAGGCCACACATCCGTCCTAAAGCTCGGGCATGGCCAAAATTGAGTTGGGAGAGAATCTTCTCATCGCGGTCAGATTCCATTAGAGCTTGGAAATCTTCAAAAGTGGGACACACCTCTTGCCCGCTAAAGCTAAAGACATGTGTTACTGGGTTCCAAAACCTTGCCGCGGCATGGAGGAATGGAAGATGAAGTGCGGTATAAAGTGAATAGTGCGTTTATCTTGAAAGCCAGAAATTGACTTTTCCGAGCCATCCAAGTTGTTAATCAAGTTGTGAGATTTTGGGCAAGAAATGCTTCCATTTGGAGCAAATCGGTGTTGAAATGAAGAGAACCACAGTTGAGACCCTTTTGAAGAGGATAGGGTTGAGTGGAGGACACATGTCAACATTCTGGTGCTTGAGCCGATCTCTGATGGCCGTGATAAATAGTGCCGACCGGCCATAATTTTGTGCCGACCGACCAAATTATGTGCCGATGACCATTCTCCTCGGCCGATGATCTTTGTGTCCGTAGATGGTCTTCCCTGTTTTCTAAAATTTGTTTATCTTTGAATATTGAAATTCCACCACTTCGGCACTCTCCGTTGATTGATTCCCTTAGTCGCGTATTTGTTTATCGAGTTGTTGTATATTTGCTTATCGAGTTGTATGTCACTCTCTTTAAGTCTTTGCTTTGTCTATCAAGTTGTACTTGCACTTGGCTAGTCTGTCGAGTCTTCGTTTTGCTTATCGAGTTGTAAGTCGGTTCACTACGGTTATTACGATGCGATGCTTTGTTTTCAAAAGCAGTTTCAACTTCATTCACATTGTTATGTGATGCCTTGCATCACGATGCACACAAGTGCAACACCTTTTCAAGCGAATAAATTGTTTCATTTCCGTCATGTGTTTTTGTAAAAACCCGCATTTCAAAAATTTAAACTACTTTGAGGCGGTGCAATGTGCTTAAACTCCTAGAAAAAGGAAAAGTAAAGCGAGAAAATAGCGAGGTAGCAGTCTTTGGATAGAATACCGGGAACCTCCCTTTGTAGTCGAATACCTCCAGCGTGCAGGTTGGTCTGTCTTGATCGACACCTTCATCATTCAAAACGGTCGCGGGAAAGTGCATACGGAATGATTAATGGATCTTCGAGTTGATTTCAAGCCATAACTTTTGTGGCGATGCTCGGAACATCTGAAGGATGTCCTTCTCGTATCCTTTTATATCTTGTGAATTTCAAAAAATTGTTTCAATTATCTTGTGTTGCGATGCGTTGCATTTCAACATCATATTTTATCACGCTCAATTTCAAGTTTCTCTATACACATTGCATTGTATCGTGCTTTGCTTCTTGATATGTGTTCAAGTTTCTCTATACACATTGCATTGTATCGTGCTTTGCTTCTTGATATGTGTCCAAGTTTCTCTATACACATTGCATTGTATCGTGCTTTTTCTTGATATGTGTTCAAGTTTCTATATACACATTGCATTGTATCGTGCTTTGCTTCTTGATATGTGTTCAAGTTTCTATATACACATTGCATTGTATCGTGCTTTGCTTCTTGATATGTGTTCAAGTTTCTATATACACATTGCATTGTATGCGTGCTTTGCTTTACTGATATGTGTTCAAGTTTCTCTATACACATTGCATTATATGCGTGCTTTGCTTTACTGATATGTGTCCAAGTTTCTCTATACACATTGCATTGTATGCGTGCTTTTCTTTACTGATATGTGTTCAAGTTTCTCTGTACACATTGCATTGTATGCGTGCTTTGCATTACTACTATGTGTTCAAGTTTCCTTTTATATACACATTGCATTGTATGCGTGCATTGCTTTACTCACATGTGTTCAAGTTCTCTTTCCATACACATTGCGTGCATACGTGCATTGCTTTACTCACATGTGTTCAATCCTACTATCTTGCTGCACACATTGCATGCATTATCACACACTTTCGACTGCCTTGTCATGCATGTCGCTAACAATATTGTACCTATTAAGTTTGCTTTCTTTGCAGCCACGATATTGTATGTACGGCTCATTTGAGGCCGGTGCAATCGGACGAGCCGCACAGGTATTGTATCTTCCGAGTGAGACGTTTTGAGAATTACATAATTCTCTTACATCCTTTCTGCATCGTAGTGTAGATTGGCGTATGCTAACTTATAAGCTGCATGTGTGCTTCATTACAGCTTCCTTTGCATGATCATCGGTTATGCTCGGCTTCTTGCATTATCTTGCATTTTGCCCCTGCCTTCGGGCGCATACCCTGTTTGTCTTGCATGATTGTCCAAGTCTTCGGCCTCGTCAAAAATGGGTCGTCTCTGGGCTTTGACATTCACTCCTGTCATCGTTATGACTTTCGAGTTCTGTCAAAGAAGGGCAACTGTAGACACCCCATTTTTGACCGTCCTCAAGACTTGGACGTCACCGCTGGAACACTCGGTGATTATCCATGTTTGTGTTTGTTTGGAGTTCCCGGAGTTCTCGGCTACGCGCCCTGCCTCAGGACCTCCAAACTTGACCATTTTGTGCCCGGTTTTGCACCAAACACTTGTGCTTTGCCTTGGAGGGGCAGGGAATGCTTTGTAAGGCATCCCCACATACCACCGGCTGTGGCTAGAGGCCACCGGCTGGCTGGTGTTGCCACCGGCACTATATTGTGCCGGTCGGCACTATTTTGTGCCGGTCGGCACTCTTTTTGGCAAAATGACCATTTTGCCCTGCCGACCACTGTACAGCTTCTTTATGAGATATTTTTAGACAGCTGTATCACCTTTTGCTCCCCTCCATACACGTGTATGGAGGGATGAGCCTTTAGTTTGCTTAGCTTGTAAGCTTTGCTTGCCTATATAAGCAAGCCTTCTCTCCCTTTGATTGGGGTTAGACATTTTAGGGCAAAACCAGAGCTTATACATATATTTCTCTGATATACATCCATAGATACATATATCTCCATCTCTCTCCTCTTGTGGGTGTGTTTTTGGACCAAAAAGTGTGATTTCACCTTACTTTTGCACCATTACACACACTACTACACCTTAATCCGAGATTGGGAGGCTTGGAGGGTTGTTTTGTGTGATCTTGGACTGGTTTTGATCACTAAAAGAGGGCTGGACCTTTTATTCTTCAAAGGATCTTCAAGGGTAAGAACATCACTTTAGATTCCCCATTCTTGCAACTAGTTTCTACCCCTCTTGTCTTGTGTTTTTGGATTTGTGTTTAACATAAAAAAGACTTGTTTTTCCTTGCTTAAGAACATTCATCAAGGTTGTTTTGTGGTTTGGGTAGGGTCTCACCCTCTTAGGCCTTGTTTTGGCCATTTTGGAGCCTTTTCTTGAAGCTTTGCTTACTTGGTGTTCTTGGTCTTCTCACCACTGAAAACTCACCAGTGAGTTTTCAGTGGTGAGGAAGGTACTTCCAAGTCTCAAATAGGGGAGGGACACCCCTCTCCCCCTTGTCCTTTGTTTGCCTTTGTATTTGGCCTAAAGAGTAGCATGTATGTATACTTGTATTTAGCTTCATTTCAGAATTTTTTTGAGTGTTTTGGAGCATATTTAACCTCTGTTTTTGGTCGGATTTGTAGCCTTTAGTATGTATTTCATACTTGCTTTGAAATGCTCTATTATGCTAGGAAGAATGCCTTGCATTTAGGTCATGTTCTTTGCATGTATTAGTCCCACTTCATGAAGATACTAGTGTTATTTTGCCACATTTAAGGGCTGTGGGCCACTGATTTTGTCATGTATGGTGTGTTTGACATGGTTGTTTTGTATTCTAGGCTTGTAAGCCTCATGCATTTTGGTTCCTAGCATGTTCAACATTGATCATCCTCATGATTTGGCATCATTTGTGACCCTATTTCAGTCCATAAATCATGTGTGTATGTTTACATATGTGACCATTTTCATGCTTCAAGGGTGTCCCCTTTTATGCCTAGGAATTGGCATTGTGTATGCTTGCATGATTAATACATTTTGGGGCTGCCATATGTGGGTTTTGGGTGTCATTTTGTATGATAAAAGTCTGTTTTTGGTTATTAGATGCATGCCGTGAGTGGCCTTGATAATGGTAGTAAAGTACTCTCTTTGTTGCCCTTAGTTTTGGGCCTATTGCCTTGCATGCTTGCATGGGTTTTGGTTATCATTTTGGACATGCTTTGCCACTGTTTTAGGGAGGTTTGAGAGCTGTCCCATTGTAGCTTAGTCTACCATTGCATGTTTAGTATATGTGTGTTGCATGCTTAGTCAACAAGGTCTTGACATAAGACAATCCTATTGCCTTAGGTGTTCATGTTTTATATCACACTTTGCATTGTGCATGCTTAGTATTGTATACTTCCCATGATGTGTTACATAGCATTTGGCATGCCTTACACTTTTGTGTCATGTTGCATTGTTGATGCATGTTTGTATGGATTGCATTTCATTACTTGGTTTGGGGTGTCAAACCAAGTGTGGGAAATGAGGGGTGTTTGTACCCCAAGTGACAAAACACACCTCAAATCCCGTGTCACTAAGGCCCTTGACTTTGGCATGATAGGGACTTAGTTATCATTGGTGTGTTGCATGCATTTTTACATTGAAATGCAACCTCGGTATCTTAGGCTATCATGCACCAAGGTGCACAATTGATAGCCCTAGAACCAAGAGCCATGTTTCCTTGAGTCTCATTCGTGATAGGAAGCATTGGCCATGCATAAATATGCTCAAAAATCCAATACCATGCACTGCTGCCTGCTGTTGCTGTCAAACTGTCTTCTGCAGGAATTTTATGCCGACCGGCAGGAAAGAGTGCCGACCAGCACTGTATTGCTGGCCGATAGACCATTTTGCAGCCGGTGGCCACCACAAGCAGCCGGTGGTAGTTTCCTCCAGCCGGTGGCACTTTCGAAGATGCAAGGAAGGTGTTCAGGGCTTTGGAAAATTTTGGAGAAGCGAGCGGTAAAAGCGAGGCGTGATGTGGCACGGTGTAGGCTTTCCAAGTCGGATCGAGCATGCATCATTCGGCGCATCCAAGGCGGTGAGGCCCCATTTCTTTTATTTATTTGATTTAATTATAATAATTAGAATTCTGTAATAATTTATTCGTTTATTCTTTGGACTGTATTATTCTTTCGGTCCTTCTGTGTGAGGGTAAATTTGTAATAAGTGTGTGTGAGTGGGTGTATGTCTTCCAACCCCCATTTCTTTCTCCCTTTTATTTACCCGCTTTCGATGGTAGATTAGGGCATACTTATTTTAGCATACCTTATGCAATGCATGCGTGCATTCATGCATTTGTTTACATGCATCGGGCTCGGCACATCATGCAAACTGCATCGTACTTTCAATTCCAAATTGAATACGTGATAGGTGTTGCATCTCATGTGCCATGTTTAGGTTAGCCGACTGTTTAGATTGCACCCTGTATGCAACGCGCATTAGCCATTTAACATGAACTAGGACATGCATGTTTGCTAACTAGTTTATTGTTTTGGCGCGGAGTACGATGTAAGTATTTTGCGCTTTAGCATACCACATGCGTGTTAATGTTGCCATGAGAGTATGCTTACCATGCGGCTAAATGCTTATGTGATATTACTGTTTGAATGCCTGTGGGTGAAGGTTGGATTGCCTGAGTTGGAACAACTCATTGAAATCCGTATTTTAGCCTACTTGTAGTAGCAAAATCTAACACGTTTTTCGAGAACAAAGCGGATATGCAATGTTTATTTCCAATTTAGGCAACTGTCTATACTTTTGTGTTGTCGCATCACATAGTAATTCTAGGTTAATAACCGAATAAGAGCATAAAGTTTTCAAAAGCGGATATCACGGTTAGTAGAGGCGGTCTTGGACCGGCGAAGAATGTTCATAGTGACCTTCCCCAATCGTACCCAAGCTCGAGCCAAGGCACTTTGGTGATAGCGGACACGTGGCCTTGACCGAGTCAGGGTTTCCTAAATTTCCCATTTTAAAATATTTAGGTGGCGACTCTGTAATCTGGCAAAGCAGTCCATGTTTGGCACTACTTTTCAAAATCTGTTTTTCTTCAAAACGATTTGCCGGATTTGGACTCTTTGGTTCAGATTTAGAACCGACACAAATCGAGTCCAAACTGTAGATGGAAGCCCACGGGCGCGTCTACAGTTTCTGGCGACTCTGCTGGGGATTTTAGAGAGCTTGACTCGAACTCGTGATATCCTGTTTTGACTACGCTTATGTGTTTCTTTGCATTGCATGTGCATTGGTGCGCCTAGGACACCGTGTTTGCCGTCTGCCATTCCTGAACGGTTTGCCGGAGGCTTGTCATGTCAAGGCATGACCATAAGGCTAACCGGTTATGGGCTCTGACAGCATGGGAACACAAACCCCGGTTTCTTGGGGCACCCTTCGACCCGATCGACCTAGTGCATATTCGGATCCATAGTGACCATTCCAAACTAGGACAGGTTGCTTACCCGATGTTAGGTTGTTTGAAACCACTGTGTGCGTAGTGAAACCCTAGCTCCTAACAAGATAGGACAGGGAAACCCTACCCCAACATAGGGGTGTTTTGGCTCCCATTTATCTGCTATGTGTTTTCAGAGTGTATCTCTACAGGAACACACATGTCAGTTTGCAAGATTGGGTATCAGGCCTGAGGGCACGAGTAACGGTATTTTGGGGAATCAGTTACCTGTGGGTACAAGGTTCAGACTTGGGGGCAATGATTGAAGCGATGATCGATTTGAGAGCAGTGTATCGAGTTCGTGTTATCCAACCGTGTTATTTATTTTATCTTTGTTATCTTTGTCCGATTTTACATTTATTTATACGCTTTATTTATCTTTTATTAGGTAGTTGAGCACAATTGCTACGACGATAGATATCCCCAAGCACCTGGGTTAGAGGCCGTCGACTCCTTCGATCACGAAGATCGATGAGCGGACAACGATTACTACTACTCGCTACCCGGTTACTAAGCGGAGGTCGATGAAGGCGAAGGACATCGATACAGTGATCGGTTCAAGAGCTTTGTCCACCCCACGTGCTCGGTAGGGATCGGGATTACGTGTCGCAAGCAGAAGAATATATACCAAGAACTCCAACCAGAGCGGATAGTATGGCTAGTTTGGAGGAGATGGTGCGCCACCTTCAAGAGAGCATGAAAGCAATCTGCAGATGTCGTCCGTCGGCGATTCGCGAACAGCGAGCCCGATTGTAAGGAAACAGCGAAGACAATTGCGAGCTAGAAGCGACAAGCGGAGCATCTGCTTCGCATCAAGCTCCTTCCCCACCAGGAGTTCCTAACGTCGGGGAGACAACCAATGTTCAGACTGATACAGAGCTGCCCACAGGACCACCCCCGCCTCCAACCCTACCTCAAATTCAACCTCAGCTATCAAAAATGCCCACCAATCTACCGGACTCTCCCTTTGAGTTCGAGACTGATCCCACCGCACTCAAGTTGAGCAAGCTTGAAAAGTTGTTCAGGAGATCCCAAGGGGTCAAGACTATCCCCGACATTGAAGATGGTTACACTGACGCGGCTGTGACGCTGCCCGACAGATTCAAGATGCCTCATATTGATCGATTTGACGGATCCGGGGACCCCATGGTACACTTAAGACTGTTTTCGGACGTTCTAAGGTCAATGGGCCTCAGTAGGCTCCAAAAGTTGTCTTTATTTGGTCGGACCCTGTCAGGTGTGGCATCCGCATAGTATGCCAAGCTAGAAGATGATGTCAAGAGAAATTGGGACGAAATGGCTGAGGCCTTCATCGCGCAGTACTCATACAACACACAGATTGAGATCACGACCCGTGATCTCGAGACAACTAGGCAAGAGCCTAAGGAGAGTTTCTCAGAGTTTGTAACCAGATGGAGGGCCAAGGCTTCGATGATGACCTTGAGGCCTACGGACAAAGACCAGATTCGGATGAATCTTTGCAAGGGGTTCAGCTTCAACCCACCTGGTGAAGTAATTTGTTGCTACTAGTAGGAACTTCCTTTGTCCAGTTGCTTGAGGCAATTGTCCAACAAGATCCGTGCCCCATTGGGCAAATGGCCAAGGGCTGGACACTTGGTTCAAATCTGCTTCTGGTTGGTGTATTAAAGGTGCAAACCTCTAACACTTTTCACATTTTCTAACATAGGCTTCAGCATCTTTCTGCGTATAGGGCCACCAGTACCCCTAAGTAATGGCCCTATGGGCAAGTGACCTGCCCCTAGTGTGGCTTCCACATACTCCTTCATGTATCTCATACAAGAAGTCTTCAACTTGTGAAGGATGTACACACCTTAAAAGGGGACTAGTAAAAGATCTTCTATAGAGATGCCCATCTGCTGTCAGACTGAATCTTGCCGACTTCAGTCTGATCTTGTGTGCTTCTTTATGATCATCTAGCAGCTTTCCCTCTTTAAGGAATACTATTATTGCATCCATCCAACTTGGTCCCATTTCCATACACATTGCTTCATGTTCTGTGTTTAGTGGTTCTACACTAGGACCTGGCAAGTAGTCAACCATTATTGTCCTTGCCTCTCCTGGTTTCATTGTACTAGCCAGGTTGGCCAAGGCATCAGCATGGTTGTTATTATCTCGGCCGAGTTGCTGTAGTTGGCAATTTTGGAACAATGTCATCAGTTTGCCCACCTTCGTTACATGGGCTATCATCCTTTCATCTCAGGCTACAAATTTGCCTATTGCCTGGTTGACGATATGTTGGGAGTCACAGAAGACCATTACCTCGTCAGCTTCTATTACTGCTGCCAACTTTAATCCTGCGATTAGTGCTTCGTACTCTGCTTCGTTATTTAAGGCCTTGAACCCCAAATGAATGGATTGTTCCAACATCTGCCCATCTGGTGATATTAGCACTACTCCTGCCCCCGCTTCTTGTCGGTTTGAACTTCTATCAACAAACAGGCGGAAGGAGTCACCGACGTAAATACTGCAGGGCCTGAGTTTTTCTTTTTCCTCTGTTCGGTTATCCCCAACTGGGTTTCTCCTTGTTCACTTGGGCATCACGTACCTCGGCTCAACGGAGCCCGGTTTATGATGGCGCCTGGTGTGAACTCGGCCACGAAGTTGGCCAAAACTTGGCCATTGATTGCTGTTCTGAGTTTGAATTCCAAGTCATATTGGCCTAACACCACTGCCCATCTGGCTATCCTGCCTGTTAGATCCCCTTGCTGTAACAGGGACTTTAGAGGGTGTTCAGTTAACACCACAATCTTATGGGTTTGAAAGTAATGATTTAGCTTTTTAGAGGCCATTACTAAAGCCAGTGTCAACTTCTCCAAGGGCAGGTATCTGGTCTCTACATCTGCTAGGATTTTATTTACGCAGTAAACTACCCTCTGTTCTCCCTTAACTTCCCTGATTATTACTGCACTTACTACATGCTCTGAGACCGCCAAGTATAAGAACAGTTCCTCTCCAAGTACTGGATTTGAGAGAACTGGAGTTGTGGTCAAGTATTTTTTCAAGTCGGCAAGGCGACTTCGCACTCCTTTGTCCATAAGAAATCTGTGGCATTTTTTACTAGACTGAAGAAAGGTTTGCATTTATTAGAACTTCTTCTTATGAATCTGTTTAGGGTTGCAGCCCTTCCAGTCAACATCTGCACTTACTTTGCCAACGTTGGGCTCTCCAACTCCAGAATGGCCTTGATTTGATCCGGGCTTGCCTCAATGCCCTTTCTAGTGACCAAGTATCCTAGGAATTTCCCTGACCCAACTCCAAATGCACACTTCGATGCATTGAGTCGAAGCCGAAATGTCCTTAGGATGTCAAAGACTGTCTTTGGGTCAGCCAGATGATCTTTAGGTTCCTTGGTCTTTACGACCATATCATCAATGTATACCTCCACAGTTTTGCCAATTAGATGTCTGAACATCTTAGTCACCAATCTCTGGTAAGTTGCTCCTGCATTTTTCAACCCAAAAGGCATCACTCTGTAACAATACAGCTCTTTGGGGTGATAAATGCAGTCTTCTTCTCATCTGGGGGGTACATAGCTATCTGATGGTACCTCCTGTAAGCATCTAGGAAGCTCATCCTTCCATGCCCTGAAGTGGCATTCACCAATTGGTCAATCTTGGGCAGTGGGAAACTGTCTTTGGGGCAAGCATTGTTTAGGCTGGTGAAGTCCACGCAGACCCTCCACTTTTCGTTCTTTTTCTTTACAACCACCGTGTTTGATAACCATGTCGGGTAATTTACCTCTCGAATGGCTCTGGCCTCTAGAAGTTTATCCACTTCCTCTTCTACTGCCTCAACATGCATCAACGTCGACCTTCTCACTCGTTGGATGACAAGTTTAGCCGACCTGTCCACATTCAGTCTATGGCAAGTGACCTCGGGGTCAATGCCAGGCATCTCGTACGGTGTCCAAGCAAACACCTCAAGGTTTGCTCTCAAGAATGCCTCTAGTTCCTTTTCTTCCACCTCGACCAAGCCTGAGTCAAGAAGGAAGAAGCTCTTTATTCCCTTGTTGGACCAAGATCTTCTTCATGGCTTCCTCACTTTTCTCGGCTGGTTCTTTGCCGACGTCCTCAAAGATCTCCATGTTTTCATCTTCAATCTCTGTTACTTCTGCTTCTTATATGTTGCAGGTGGATTTCATTGCTGCCATGGAGCAATTCTTTGCCTGCACTTGATCCCCTCTAACCTCCTCAATTCTATGCGCTGTTGGGAATCGCAATATCTGGTACAATGTTGACGGAACAGCCCCTATTGCATGCAGCCATGGCCTTCCCAAGATAGTATTGTAAGAGGAAGGAGTGTTAATTATTGTGAACTTAGTTTTTACCTTCTTGGTGCCAGCCTGCACCTCCAAACTTACCGCCCCCAGGGGCCATGTCGGCGTTCTATTGAACTCGACCATTGGACCATTGGATTGCTCCAGATCATCTTGATGAAGGCCAAGCTCCTTGTAACATCTGACATACATGATGTCACAAAAGCTGCCCTGGTCGATCAGAATTTGCTTTACCTGGCATTCTCCAATCTGGAGGGATATTACCAAGGTATCGTTGTGTGGATGCTGCACCATCTCCAGGTCATCTTCAGTAAAGGACACCACTGGTTCCTAGCACTCGTCTGCCCCAGGTCTCTTCTGCCTGACCTAATACATACGTTGCAAGTGTTTTACCTTCTGAGTTTCCCCCAGTATCTGGTTTTCATTCACCTTCGAGTGAATCACATTGATCACTCGAGGTCCGCCTGCCTGTGGTTGTGGCGCTGGCCGGGGTGGTGCTGCTGGTCCCTGAGGCAGTCTCGCTTACTCTTCCCTTGTCCTGGTTTTATCTATTAGGTCTCTTAAATGACCCTGTTTTACCAGGTCTTCCAGATGTGCCATTAGAGCCCTGCACCCTTTAGATACCTATCCTTATTGTGGTAGGCACAATGTTTCCCCAGACTTCTTTCCATAAATTCACCAAGAAGCTTTTATGGTGCTCTGTAATAGGGTTGATTCCGAATTCTTTCTAAGACTTTGTAGACCGGAATTCGGAATACGGTTGTGACTGCTTGTGCAGCCTTTAGTCCTGTTTTTGGTTTATTGTATTCACCATTACCTCGGTCTCGCTTCAGCGAACCGTTTTTCTTTTCTTGTTTCGACGCCTTTGTTCCTGGCGTGTCCACCTCAGCCCTGGCATACTTTTCTATTCTGGCCATGAGTTCCTCCATGCTTTTTGGCAATGTCTTTGCCAGTGATTTTTGCAGCAGGCAATCATCTTTCAGGCCGTTCTTAAAAGACACGACCGCCACCTTTTGGTTGCATCCTAGTATCCGGTTGAACACCTCATAATACCTTTTGGCATAGGCCCTGAGGCTTTCATCCTCGCAAATTCTCAGAGCCATCGGGGCGTCCACCCTTAATGGCTATAGTTTGTTTGTCACAAATCTAGCCACAAACATCTCGGCTAGGCCTTCCCAGCTTTTCACAGTTCTTTTCGGCAACTTGTGAAACCAGTCTGATGTGATCTCCCCAAAGGATGAGGGGAGCACCTTGCAGAGCAACGGTTCGTTCCCGGTGTATATCTGGAATCCGACGTGAAAGTTAGGGTCAGACTTACCGTCGTATATCTGGGATCTCGGCATATTAAACCTCTTTGGGGCTTCAAACTTGTCTAGTTCTACCGAGAATGTTGTTCTTGGCTTGACCGGTGAGGTTACCTCGGCATCTTGTCGCTTCCTCTGAAGGTAATCCCTCAGATCCTCCTTAGTCCGTCCAAGAGCTCGGCTATCAATGGATTTCAGCCTTTTTGGCATGCCACTCCCGGTGTCGTTATGAGTCCTCTTGGACCTTTCTTCGTTAGTTGCGTCGAAATAGAGTTCCTTCCCCTGAACATGCTGATGTTCTTTGGGGTCAGCTTCTTTGGTACGATACGTCCTCCGAGAATCTCCCTTCATTGACTCTCCTCGCCCGACCTCCTTTGAAGGCCGGTGAGAGTGTTCCTTGGTCCTCATGTGTTGGGGGACTACAGGGACTGTTTTCTGCCCTCCCTTCTGGGCATTGTTCTTGGCCGTTGGAATCAGCGTATCTTGTAACGGGAATGGTGGCTGCATGACGTTGTTTTGCATCATGAAGTTGACAATCGATTGCAGGTCTACCAGTTTGTTCGTCATTTCCTTCGTCTCGCCGTTCCTCCTCAGGCATCTATCTTTCCATACCTGGAGGGCGTCCTTGTTATAATACCCGCCTCGGTCTGACTTCTTTGGTACGTCGCCCTCCTTGCCGACGTCTTTCTCCTCGAGATTCCGATCCTGAGTTTCTTCGTTACAGTTATCCTCCTCCATGTTAGGGTCAATGTACTTACCACTCCAAGTAGGGATATCGTCGCCAACCTTTTCTTTCTGTCCGTCGTTGGCCATCTATTCTCCTTTTGTTTCCACAGACGGTGCCAAATTGTGTGTGCTGTATTCTGACCACACTGCCAAACAGGTACTCAGCTGGAGAACACTGGCAGAATAAATTGCGCCCGAACGACCTGTAACAGAAAGAAAAAGACTCTAGCAGTGGTTCGTTCACCCGGGGGCACTCCGACGATCAAATTAGTTATCTCTCAAAGATAACAAAAGTACTTAATTCACTATTCAGAATACAAAAAACATACCTTAGACCCACAAAGGTGCCTTACTTTTATAACCAACACTGACCTGATTCCTGTAGAAGCCTAGCTTCAATGGACTCTGGCTCAATGCCTATCCAGGACTCTCAAATAGATAAAGATAAACTCCCTAAGAGCTTTATCCTTATCATGGTTGAAGTCCTCCCTCATTCTAGGACTCTTGTAACTTATCCGCTCATCTCGGATTTCAATTTCTCCGCAGATAACCTCGGCCTAGCTGAGATTACCTCGACGTCAAGTCAATGACACGTGACACCTCGGCTGGCACTTCGGTGCCACCTTGGCCACGTGTTGCTATCCAAAAATATGTCCCCACACTTACAAAAATAATATTTAAGTCGACAAGTGGACTAAGAACAATCAAGCGGCAGATTTGTTATTTGGAAACAGGCCTTTGCCTTTTATGCAAAACTAGTGTAAAATTTATGCTATATACAAGCAAGTAATAAAATATGATATATAATATTAAATATGTTAAAAATTAATTAAATATTATGATATTAATTTATATAGTTATTTAAATAATAGATTTGAGTAATTTTACTATATTTATATAGATATGTAAAACTAATTAATTTTTTTGAAATACACTCAATCGAAGAAACTCAATTGAAAATGAAGAGTAAGAGCGAAATTCTATGAATATAAAAAAAAAGAAAAAAAAAGAAAAGTTTTTAAGATGAAGATAGAAAGAGAAAATTAGATAAATCTTTCAAAAAAGAATAAACTCAACTGAAAATAAAAAACGAGAGTAGATTCTATAAATATAAGATAAAGATTAAAAAAATCAAGTCTCAATTTGAGGATGAACTATAAGAATATAGAAAGAGAAAATTAAATAAATTTTAAAAAAAACGAGGTAGAGAGAAATTCAGTAAATATCAAATGAAGAATGAAAAAAAGAAATCAAGTTGAAATTTAAAAATAAAATAAGATAAACCTGAAAAAAAAATTAATATAACTATAATAATAGAAGAACAGCAGAAGAGGGTAGTAGTTTAACAATTGGATATGAGTGAATTGTCATTTATAGTTTTTTAAAATTTGTATAAAAAGAAAAATAAAAATAAAAACTTCAAAAATAAAAACTGATGTGTAGTAAGTTAAAAATTAGATAAGAGTTAAATACACCTATAGTTTTTCAAAATTTAAATTTTGTGTAGTTAAAAAAATAAGCATTTATGATATCTTATTATACAAATTTTAACTCTGTTTTGTGTTTACTATTAATAATTTTTAACAATTTTTGTATTCTAAAGCTACTTAATTAAAAAAAAAATCAACGGATAACCTTTTTATTTCTTAATTTTGTTTTGTGTCAATAACCTATAAAGTTTAAAAAATTTGTATTCTGAAACTTCTAAAAAAATAAAAAATAAAAGTATCACTTTTCTTTTTAAAATCTTAGTGAGTTTCATTTTAATTTTGTTTTGTATTAATAACCTATAAATTTTAGTAATTTTTATATTCTGAAACCACTAAATAAAAAATAAAAAATATATCTCTTTTCTTTTTAAAATCTTAGTTAATTTTATTTTTACTTTGTGATAAGAGCCTATAAAATGGCCTTGAGAGTGCTATGCGGGAGTATAAATAAATAATCAAAAAATAATTTTAAAATTAAATAATAATATAAAATTTATCTAAAATGATTTATAGTCAATTAAATTTTATTTATTTTTATCAGAATTACATAGAAATGACTTGTACATTTATGTCAACGTAACCTTCACCAAATCATTAAAAATTGTCTTGATCTATACCTAACTTGTGAATCATTTGACCTATTTATTTATTAAATTGATAAATAAATATCTATAAGTATTTTTTTTATTTTTTAAATAAGAAATATGAACATATTTTATGCATACCTATTAAAAATTTTGAACTTAGGTAAAAAATTATATATTTATGTTAATACTATGAAATAAACAGTTACATATATTCATATATTAAAAAATTATCTACGATAGAGCCGCCCTAAATTATATGTCATATTTTAGCTTTAATCTTACACTTAATCTAAAAAATTAACAATTAATTAATAAAAATATTTGGTAATAATAAATTTAAACATTATGTATAAATTATATAATAATTTATCGATTTGTGGTCGGTATGACTAATTTGGGGGTTCCAATATTGGATTAAACATTCAATGGGCCAATTTTTAGGCTCGTTTTGATGTTTCGAATTGTTCACATTTTAGAATTCGTTGAGTACATCATCCATACAAAAAATCAAGCCGATCAGATAACGAAAATCATGTGTTTGGATTAATTTTATATGAATCGTTTATTTTTTCACCGTATATTTTTTCATACAAAAGTGATAAAAACAAATGGTTGTTGTTATTTGATCGACTTGATTTTTTACATGGATGATGTATTCGACGAATTCTAAATTATGAACGGTTCATATTATTAAAATGAGGTTTGAAAATGGGCTCACAAGGCCAACATCACCTCTCCAATTCAATGGAAGACTGGAGAGAAGCCCATGCCATGTTAAAAATTAATAATGTTTAAATTTTAAGTTAATGAATTAAATATTTTTTGTATTTGTATATATGAATGAATCAAAATCATGCATTAGTGCAATCTTAGGGAAGCAAGAAAATAAATTTGGTATGGTAAACATAAATTAAATAATTTGAAATGATAATTATGGTGGCATAATTTAAGGGTTTAATATAAAACTCTCTGAATTTAATTATGAACTAATCAAAATCCAACACATAATGGCAATATTTTCATTATTAAAAAAAATTGAGTTGAGAGTTTGAATCTTAGAGAAACCCTATTAACGTTTATTGTGTATGAAAATAATAAGATTTGATATTTATGTTGAGTAGTAATAGCAATGGTGAGAGGGGAAAAAAAAAAAAAACATGTTACGAAATTTTAATTATATAAATTATTTATGCTTTATGGTGAATAATTTAAAATATTTTAATAGAAAATATTTTACGACGAAATATTTTTGAGTATGTGAATTATTAATTTTTTTTTAATTGAAAAACTCCTTTTTTGAGTGTGTGATTATTAATTATTTTTTCTTAATTGGAAAACTCCTTCCTTTTTTAACGGTAGGAACAAAAAATACACATTTTGTTTGAAAAAAAAAAGTGTTAGTATGTGATTTATTAATTATTATTTTTGATTAAAAATCAAGAAATTTAAATTTAGCACTTAGAGTTGTTTTAGTTTTACTTACTAAAAATATCATTTTGCTTATATATGTTTCGTTTGGGAAGTTATGTTGGTTTTTTGGCTATTTTAGCCTGGGATAAAAGGTTCGTTTGGGTTAACTTTTTTGACTTTTATAAGAAAAAAATTGAAATGATTATGGTTTGAATATGACATTTTGTCTTATTGATTTTAGTCTATTTTATCTTTTTGTCACTAATTTAACCATAAAGCCAATCCAACTCACATCCTAAATGAGGCCATAATATATAAATATATAGATGGATAAATAGATAGATTAGACTGCATGGCCTTTGTAACAACCCTCATACTGATCACTGAATAATGCCGATTACTGCTAAATTAAGACCGATTATGGAAAGTAAATGAACTGACCGAATTACTGAACTGACTGATTGAAATCCGAAATTGAATCGATTAACTGTATCTGTTTAATTGCATGTTTATTTGTTTGAATGTTTAGATTATCTGTTCATGTTTATATATTTAAACTGTAAATTGAAGGCCTTATCAGCGGCCGAATCAGAAATTGATTGGGGTTTGAGGACCATCACAATTTATGTGATTTTATGGTGCATTTAATTGAAATGTGATTTGGTGCGATTAAATCGGATTAAAATAAACTAAATTACATGAATTGAACTTATTTACAATTAGACCACTTAGTGGCCACTATCTCCACACATTTGAGACCATTACATTACACTCAAACAAAACATTTCTTCTCCCATTTCTTGTTCTAACCGGCCTTAGAGGGAGAGAGAGTGAGAATTGAGCTCAACTTGTAGCATTGGCTTGAGTCTTGGAAGAAATTATAGGAAATTTGCCTTCTAGAGCCTCCATACCTCTAATTTATGGCTTAGGTAAGGAAATTCAACCTCTCATTGATGTCTTTAAGTTGATTCTTGCGTGCTTCATGCTAATTTGAAGAAATGAGCCTAGATTTGGTTGAAAGTGTTGCATTAGAAGCTTAAATGTTGCATGCATGCCTATATCCTTGCATTTTGAGTTGATTTCATGGAAATTGTCACATGTATGTTCATAATTTTGCAATGGTCCATGTTTTCAACTTGTTTTTGGAACAATTGGCTCGCTAGAGCATCATATTGAAGCTTTGAAATGATTTGAATTCATGCATGTCATGTTTGTAGCATGTTCATGAAAATTGGTTTGAAATTGAGTTTGAATTAAACATCCTTGGGTTTTGATTTGTCAAATTGATCTTTGAAACATGTAATATCAGGTGTTTACAAGTGTTTTCCAAGTTTTCAGCCCAAGAGGATTGAATTTTTAGCATTTGAACTTGATTTTGAGCTTGAGACTCAAATTTGGAATTTCCAGATTTTGAGCCTACGCTCGAGTGAAGAAGTCTACGCTCGAGCGTACACTCTGTGTTCGTGCTTTCTCGGCGAGAAAAATTCGCTTCGGCGTGAGATCGTGCATCCAAGATACTTTCATGAGTTCACGATCCCGCTCGGCGAGAAACTGCGCTCGAGCGAGAACCTGTGTCTTACGCTTGAGCGGGCATCGAGCGAGCATCGGGCGTAAAATCTGAGCATCCAGCATTTTTACTGTAGCACACAGTCCGCTTGAGCGACGGAATCCATGCTCGAGCGGAGCTTCTTTGTCTGCATGTCCGCTCGAGCGTAGAAAGCCATGCTCGAGCGAGACCCCTGTTTTCAGCAAAATTTGTTAAGTGTTCAAAAGTGCATCTTTGCATCCTCTTTCCATCCTAGGCGTTCCTAGGGCATATTTAAGGCATCTTTAAGAGGATATAAATGTAGAACATACCAAGGCAAATCTAGGGATTAAATGATTATCTTTCCCAACTGTGAAACTTAGTGTGTGTTCAATCTGTTAACTGTATAGGGTTGGCACCTCGAGGAGACGCTCTAGTCTATTGTAGCCCAGAACTCTGTGAGTAACAATTGTGTAAAGATATGTTCAAATGATTATTTTTATGAACATTGAACTGAATTGTTTACTGAACTGATATTGATTACTGAATGAATGTATGTCCTTTATTTCTGAACTGTACTGTGGCATCCTTAGCACCTCTCATTTCTTTATTCTTGTTACAAAGATCTGTCGGTTCCTCGTGGAACCACTACTATTCTTGATTGATGGCCATCATTATCTTTAGGTCTTTTAAGACCTCATCACTCTTGTTATGCTAATGGATGTACCACATATATTTGATCTTGTCTTGAACTCTTGATATACACATTCATTTGAAATCTGTTTACGTTTTATGTTATTCACTGGACTTTAGCTCACTGCTCATATATATATATATATATATGTAGGTGTACAGGCACCGGATCAAAGCTAGAAGCGTCGGGGTAGAGTCCCATTTTTGTCAAGCCAACCAATGTACCTCACTGCGAGGTTTCGAGCCTGCTATGCTAAGGCTTAGGGGTGTTTTAGTATTCCCCCTCCTGCACTGTCTTACCGCGTTGTAATAACCGAATAGATTGTATAGACTGAATGTTTACTGCACCGTTGAGTAGGAATTAAGTCCCTGTTTTAAATGATTGTATATATGTACATACTGTTTTGTCACTGGTTGCATATATGTATGAAGAAAATCTTTTTGCATACAGACTGTCACAGCTCATTGGACGTTGTTTATTTACTGTATTGGCTTCCGCCACATACTCTGTTTCTTTATCAGACATCATTAGCGAGCCTTGGTAATCTCAGACATGGCGATTCTGATACTAAACCCATAAGGTCGGGTTTGGGTCGTGACAGCCTTCCTCTTCTATTATATTGATTAATTGAAAATGGCTTCCCTCTAGTCCTTCATCGGACTGGAGAGTAATGTTGAACCCGTGAGGGCCTATTACGAGTCCCGTTTCGATAATTCGAATCGTTTAATGTGTAGAACTCATCGAGTACTATATTTTCGTAAAAAATTACGTTGATCAGATATCGATAACTATATGATCGAATCAGTTTTGTATAAAAAAAAAAAAAATAGACGGTAAAAAATAAACAGCTGACAAAAATCTTATTTGATCACATAGTTATCGATATCCGATTAACATAATTTTTTATAGGCATATAATACTTGACGAGTTCTACACATAGTCCGATGAAGGACTAGAGGGAAGCCTTTCCCTTATTAATTACTCATGTGAAAGGTAAAATTTGATGTTTTCACGCCAAAATATTTTACAAATTTAAGATAAGGAGGGTCTTTGATTGCAAAATCTTCTTGTTAACAGCCAGCACAGTAGCATTTGGCTACAGTCATTTCATAAAAATGAATTCAGGCCTTTGAATTGAAGGGTGTGGATTTACCTGTACAATCAGAATTCCACTAGCGTGTATCTATTTTATATTTCATTTTTATAAGTTATATGGTATTGATTATACTGTGGTTATGAGCTATAATGATGCTAGAATTATGAAAAAATTAATGTCATGACTCATTAGGACTATAGGTAATATTAATCATAAATAATCAAAAAACAAGTTATGGTCATGACCCATTGATTTGGTGATCTAGCTCAGTAGGTAGCAAATTTTTATCATTAGAAGTTCAATCATTAAATTCTAAAGGGGTTTTGTCTGGTGTCAAACGTTTAGCTCGAAAAATGAAAGTTGGATTAATAATTCGGTAGGACTGATAATTCCTCACATTTGAGATAATTCAATCCCATAAAGGAGGGATGATGGGAGAGAATGGAGGAGATGGGGGGTTAGTGCGAGACAGAAAGAGCTGGATTGAGCAGAACTACGAATTTGGTTTTTAAATAATGAAAATGACCCAAGTATATAACACATATTTCCTTCAAATTTTTTTTTATTTTTTATTTATTTATTTTTTTCATGCAACGATATAAAACAAATAAAATAATAATAATATATTTTTATTTTTTAGTGAACAACTTTCACATTTCTTTACAATTTTTTTAGTTTTTAATACACTTATATTTGTGAAGAAACTTGAAAGAAGTTCATCAAAATTTTTTTTTTTAAATGGAAATATATTATTATTATTATTATTATTATTATTATTATTATTACAAACAACAGATCAAATTTAATCAGATCTTCAACAACAAAATGATGGAGATCCATTGTCATGTACACACGACGATTGTGTTATGGCTATATCTCTAAGGCGAAGAGGGCTACAAAATCCAAGATAGCATATTAACGTTGAAAATGGCCAAATTTGAAGTCATTGAAGATGGCATCAAAGGAGGACAATGATGTGAGGTGAGCAACGACAAGGACGAGAGAGGAAAAGGAGAATAGTGCTGTACGTCATTGACAACAATGGTGTGTAGATTGGTGACATGGCTGAATGATGACAGTAACGGGTAGATGGTGACGACGATGGCAATAGTGGATGGTGCCAGCGATGATGGCGATCGATGGTGGTGATGTGAAGCTTTTGGAGATATGGTAGGAAGAATGAGAGACAAGAGAAGAGAAGTGACGCGGGACAACTTGATGACTAGACTAAAATATTAGGGCAACATAGGAATCTTAAGACTTATTAGTGCATTTAAAAAGTATATAAGACTTATGAAAAGTTTGTTTCGGAATTAACTAACTTCCTTAGGCTTCATTTGGCAACAGGTCGGTTTAGTCAAAAAGTTAAAAAGTTACTAAAAAAAATTAAAAAGCCAATAACTTATACTAAAAAGTCAAAGATTCTCTTTTCTCTCTACTTTTTGCACATATTTTCGTAAAAAGCCAAAAAGTTATCACAAATATACTAATTTTTTTAGCTCATATTTTAGCCAAATAACCAAAAAATTACTAAATTAGCCTGTTCTCAAACGAGGCCTCAATGCATTTTTAATTTCTTTTTATGAAAATACATTATTTCCTTTTTTATTTTATTTTAAATGAGCTAACTTTTTTATATTTACTTCTTAATTTTTGTCACGCTCTGCTTTTTATTACCCGAATATTATTACCATGTCCATTAACATAAATCCATTTCCATTATGAACAAGCAGAACTATACATACATTATCTCTATAAACGATTGAAGTCCTCTCAATTGTACATATATAGAATATAACATAAATTATAGGGAAAGTTACCAATAAATCCTAAATGTTAAAATTGTGCTCCATTTAGTCCCAACTTTTTTTCTTTTGATCTATTTGGTCCTTTCTATTGCTGAATGACGTAAATACCACTACATATTTTTCTAAACGTTTGAATAGGTGATGGTGTGGTGTGGCACAACCTCATGTTTGTGTGTTTTCGAAATTTGTGTTCGGCACGTGTCACATTAAGGGTGATCGGTGGGCGCCACACATCAACAAAGTGCACTAAGGCTCTTTATACTTTTTGCCTTGGAATAATGTATGTCACGTGACACACAATGTTTGGCACGTGTCATATTGAGGGTGATCGGTGGGTGCTACATATCAGCAGAGTGCACTAAGGCTCTTTATGAGGGTGATCAGTGGGTGCCACACATCAACAAAGTACACTAAGGCTCTTTATGCTTTTTGCCACGTGACACACAATATTCGACACGTGTCATATTGAGGGTGATCGGTGGGTGCCACACATTAACAAAGTGCACTAAGACTCTTTTTGCTTTTTGCCTTGGAATAATGTATGTCACGTGACACACAGTGTTTGGCACGTGTCATATTGAGGGTGATCGGTAGGTGCCACATATCAACAAAGTGCACTAAGGCTCTTTATGCTTTTTGCCTTGGAATGATGTATGTCACGTGATGTCATGACCCAAACCCGCCCCTATGGATTTAGCATCAGAATCACCGGTAATCCATGATTACTGAAGGCACTTAACGATAAAGACGATGTCTGATCTGAGGTGGCGGAAGCCAAAAGATAATAAAAGATGTCCAATAAGTTGTGACGATCAGTATGTAAAAGACTTTTACGTAACATATTCACATTCATAAGCAAAACATATATACACCATATATACAACATTAGTTAGGGACCAAATCCTAATTAGCACGATGATACAAGTCTTATACTGATTCTGAGCGAAGCAAAAAGGTGAACTGAAACACCCAAAAAGCCTGGCAGGTCGACATGGAACCTCGAAGTGAGGCGCGATGGTTGGCTTGACAAAAAGGGAGCTAACCCAACGCTCTTAACTCCGATCCGGTGCCTGGACACCTACATATAAATATAAACAGTGAGCTAAAGCCCAGTGAATAACAGTTATGTCAATCATTTAGTAACCATAGCAGTTATAGGTGGTACATCCAATAGCAAGCGATAGTAGGTCTTAATGCATCAATAGTCGATTGATAGCCATCATAACGATGCTTGATAATGGTTCCAACATGGGAACCGGCAATCTCTATGACGATGGCGATAGAATGATGCGATGTGATGAAATTGTTATGGATGCCACGAATACAGTTTACAACTAGGACAAACATTCATTCATTAAACAATAACGTTTGATGTGAGCAGCTTGATCATTCAGAAAATATTCATAATTGAACATATCTTTACAACATTGTTACTCACAGAGCACTGGGCTATAAGCGGCTAATGAGCGTCCTCGGATGCCAACCCTACACAGTTACAGAATGAACACACACTAAGTTACACACTTGGGAATTAATGACTTAGTCCCTATCTTGACTCGGTGTGGTTCTACATCAATATCCTCATTAAGATGCCTTAAACATGGCCTAGGAATGCCTAGGATGGAAAGAGGATGCAAAGATGTATTTTAAAGCATCTTTCAAAATTTTCAGAAAACAGGGGTCTTGCTCGAGCGTGGCTTTCTACGCTCGAGCGGATATGCAGACAAAAGGTCTCCGCTCGAGCGTGACTTCCTTCGCTCGAGCGGACTGTAAACTCAAGCAAAAGTACTGGATGCATGCAATTTACACTTGATGGACGCTCGACCTCCGCTCGAGCGTAAGACACAAGCCCTCGCTAGTCAAGCAGACTGTAAACACATGAAAAGTACTGGATACACGCATTTCATGCTCGAGCGTTACTTTCCCCGCTTGAGCGGGATGCATGTACTTAGAGTGTACGCTTGAGCGTGAAGTCTTACGCTCGAGCGTGGGTCCAAAATCTGGAATTTTCAGATTGAACCTCCAAGCTCAAATTCAACATTTAAAGTATCAAATTCGATTCTTTTGGACCAATTTTCTGGAAAACACTTTAAAACTCATAATATGACATGTTTCAAAGATCAATTTGCAAAATCAAAGCCCAAAGGTAGTTCAATTAAACACAAATCCAAACAAAACTTCATAAACATAATGTATATGTAACATACAAGTGTTCAATTGAAATCAAAGCTTCAAATACTTGGTCAAATGAGTGAATTCACTCAAAAACATGATGAATTCATGGACCATAGCTAGAATATAGACATGCATGTGAGGATTTCCATGAAATCAATCTCAAAACTCAATAATGTGTACATGCATGCATGATTTAGCTACTCAAAACAACTCTTTAAACCAATTCTTGACTTAGATCACTAATGACTCATGAACCATGCAAGAACCAACTTGAATTCATAAACTAAAGGATAAAAATCCTACCTTAGGTCCTCAATTTCAAGTCTAGAAGCTCAAATATACAATGAATTCTTCAAATCTTCTAGGTCTCTAAGCCAAATTCTTGATGAGATAAGTTTTCTCCTACTTTCCCTCTCTCTCTCACACAGCTATGGCCTCAAAAGAGTGATGAAGAGTGATGCCAACACATGTAAATCAAGACTAAACAATTGCTCTAGCAAAGTCCACTTAATGGCATTTTGGTAAATAAGTCATCTAATGTAATTTAACATTATTTAATCCAATTTAATCATTCCAAACCGAATTTAAATTAAAGCTACCATAAAATCACATAAATCCTAATTAACATGAAATACCAATCAATTTTTGATTCGGCCGCCGACAAGGCCTTCAATTTGCAGTTCGAAACTTAAAACATGAACAGATAAATCAATGGTAAACAGATAGAAACGCACTAAAACAACATACACACACAATCAATTCAGAATTTTAGTCTAACCAGTTACTTATCATGTTCAGTCACAGTTTAGCAGTAATCAGTGGCGAGGGTTGTCACACATGACACACACAAGGAAGGGTATATTTGACCACTCAATGTTACCAAACAAAGGAAATAGGATCAACTAGTAAGATATTCCCCCACTAATAGGACTAATCAGAATAATAGAAATAACCTTAGGACTAATCGGTAAAAGTGTTTGTCAAATAGGATTTATTGGTAAATATCCCTAAATTATATTTAAACAAAATATCTGTGAGCTTACATCTTTACATTAAAAGTAAGGGTTTAACCCTTTTACAACAATGGCGTTCCGCCTACAAGTATAAGCCCCATGGCCAACAATTAAGGAAGATCACCGATCTTGAAGCATCTCTCAACTTGCACTTGAAAAATGATTAGTAACGTGGGATAAATATAAAGTCTAATAGAGATTCCAACATGATCCTAAATAATAACAACATACAGATATCTATGATCATGAATGCACCATGAAGTACAATATAAATGTTAGACATATTTGATTTTGATGATTGTTTTTATTTTTTTTCAATTATGTTTTTGATTTATTTGGAAGAGCAAAATAGATTGAATAGTTATAATTTATTCCATCGCATTTTCATCCATGTTTATATCCTAATCATGCCTTTCTTGAGTTCAAAATGAGACTTAAACATGTACCAAACCAGTGCACCAGATCAGCAGAGCAACAGAACTCAGAAGCCAAAACCGACTCACGGCAGTCGACCAGGCCGCACTACCAAGTGGTCGACCGACCAAGGCAATTTTCGGCGATTTTCTTCTATAGCTTTGGACAGGTAGGGACGACTAGGCAGACATTTAGGGGAACATCTAGGAGGACAACCGGCCAAGGCATTTCGGCCCAGTTTCATTCTATTTCAGTTCTGTTCAGCAGTATACTTGACGATTGCGGACGACAACCTCAACGACCGGGACTCCATGGGACATCTAGGCAAACATCTGGGAGGACATCCGGACGGATGACCCACAAACACAAAACTTCACTTAGGACATCTGGGTGGACGTCTACTGTGTAGAGAAGTTATATATATCAGACAGATGCTGAGAAAAGAAAACAAAGGTTTTTCATCAGAGGACCCATCATTTAAAGGGCAAAACACACATGGATGTCAGGGAATATCTGAGCAATGAATTTTATATCATCCTCAGCCATCTGTAGTCACCCCATTTTGACCGCCCCTAAGACTTGGGCATTTTATTCCAAACACTCGATGATGACATGTTATACTGTACAATAATTCGGATTTTCAATAAAAGAGTTCAATTTTGAGCTTCAAACTCAAACCTTGCACCCCATTTGGATCAAAATGCTTTTTTTTTTTTGGCCTGACCACTCAAAAGTAGCAAGACCAAAAAAAATGACCGGTAGGCCACATCCGTTTGGTTGGCAGGCCATCTTCTTAGCCGGTCGGCCATGTTTAGCGTACCAGATATTTTGCAGCAGCCAACTGCTCCTATGCTTGAGAGTTGGCCAGTTACTCTCTTTTGAAGATATTTTTGTTGAAAGGCAGTGGAAACTCTATAAAAACAACACCTCACTTCAGAGTTTAGGGTTAGAACAATTTCCCAAAGGCTTAGATAATTGCCCAAAGCTTCTTTACCCTCTTGAAATATAGATACACTATAGATATACCATTAAAGCTTGAACTTGAAGCTTTTTGCTGAGGTTTTAAACATATATATATATATAAAAGAAAAGAAATATATATATATATAAAAGAAAAGAAAAAAAAAAGAATGAAAAAGAAAAACAAAGCTCGCAAGGTCGAAAACCTGCAACAGGCGCCTTGGCAAAAATTAGAGCCTAAATAGTGAAGGTTAAAATACCCGAGTGTACCTTAACCAGAACTACGTAAGGCTTGATTCCCATGTTTGGGATACATAGGCAACTTCGTCTTGAAATCCAGCCCCCAACGCTTCCATAGCGTCTCAGTCCATGTCATGGTTTTGATCACTTTTGCCTTCTCCGAATCCAATGTCTCGATTGCAACAACCCGGAATTACGTGATTAACTTCCTCTTGAAGCCAAACCACCAACACCTTCCAGGTGACTGTGTCCACATATTGATTCAAGCCGTCTTCGCCTCCTCCACGCCCGAGGATCCGATCGTCGTCAACAAGGACTGGCCTACAACACGCCGCGGCATCATCCAAACAAGGTAATCAACATGCTAGGCGGTTCCAAACCAACAAAACGAGGTAATCAACACATGCTACACATGTATACTCAAAGGCTAGCAAGCCTAAAATGCAAAGGGGCTATACAATGCATGCCAAGATCAACCCAAATGACTATGGACAGAGCTAAAACATGTCAAAATAAGCATAAAACATTCATGAACCTAAGCCTAAAACATGCTAGAAATAAGGGCATACAACCTAGACATGTTAGAGGACCAAAGAAGCATTACAAAGCAACCATGCAAAACATGCATGGAGTGCTAAAACCAACTTCAAATCATGTTATATCATGGCAATATAAGCATGAAAAACAAGCCAAACATGCTCAACACATAACCAAACATGGTGCTCCTTTGGAGGCCAAAACTTGCCATTTTCAAGGACATTAAGGAGAGGGGGTGGCCCTCTCCTTTTGGAGACTTTATGGCACCATCTCCACCACTGAAATCCCTCAAGATTTCAGTGGTCGAGAGGCCCAAGCACCAAACTCTCGGAGCTCTCACAAAATTGCCTAAAATGGGACCTTTTCAAGGCCTAAAGGGGGTCAAACTTCCCCAAAGTGCAAAACACTCTTGATAAACAATAAAGAGGGTTAAAAATCAGAACTTTTATATGTTAAAGACTAAGCACAAGAACAACTCTAAGCTAGGCAAAAATGGAATGCAAGAATGGGGAAAAAAAGGACTAGTTGGCTCACCCTTGTAGACTTCTTCACCAAGCTTGATGTTGTTGCTTCCTTGAGCTCCAAACCAGTCAAAAATCTCAAGAACAAGCTCTGATCTTTGATAACACCAAGAAAAGGTGAAAGACTAGGTGTCTTTGTGCAATAATGTGAACTAAAACACCTAGAACACAAAGGAAAAGAGAGAGATAGGATGTGTATCTATCCTAACCCTAAAAACCAGAGCTTGGTCTGTCTAAGAATGTCTAAAAATTGTGTCAACCTTCCAACCCTTGAGCCAAGAGAAGAGGCTTCTCTTGTATAGGCACAAAACTTACAAGTTAAGCAAGCCTAAAGGCTCATCCCTCCATACACGTGTATGGAGGGGAAACAAAAGGCATACAGCTGTCTGAAAATATCTCAGAAAACAACTGTATAGGAGTCGGCAGGGCAAAATGGTAATTTTGCCAAAAAGAGTGCCGACCGGCACAATGTAGTGCCGATGGCAACACCAGCCAGCCGGTGGCCTCTAGCCACAGCCGGTGGTATGTGGGGATGCCTCACAAAGCATTCCCTGCCCCTCCAAGGCAAAACACAAGTGTTTGGTGCAAAACCAAACACAAAACAGTCAAGTTCGGAGGTCCTGAGGCAGGGCGCATAGCCGAGAACTCCGGGAACTCCAAACGAACACGAACATGGATAATCACCGAGTGTTCCAACGGTGACGTCCAAGTCTTGAGGACGGTCAAAAATGGGGTGTCTACAGCCACGTGTTCGTCATCACCAAAGTTGACTTAGCTCGGGAGCTTGGGTATGATCGTGGAAGGTCAGTTATGAGCACCCCCTTTCGCCTGGTCCGAAGACCGGCCTCTACTAACCGTGATATCCGATTTTGAAAACATTACATGCTCTTATTCCAATTATTAGCCTAGAATTACTATGTTATGCGCACAGCAAACAAGTATAGACTAGATCGCCTAATTTGGAAACAAACATTGCATATCCGTTCGTTTTGAAAATGCTTTGGAATTTGCTACTCGCAAGTAGGCTAAAACACAGATTTCAATGAGTTTTCCCAACTCAAGCAATCCAACCTCCACCCACAGTCATTTAAACAGTTTATCTCACATAAGCACTTAGCCGCATGGTAAGCATACTGTCATGGCAACATTCACACGCATGTGGTATGCTAAAGCATAAAAACTTACCTAGTACTCCAAGCCAAAACAGAAACCAGTTAGTAATCATATGTATGACCCTAGTTTCATGTTGAGTGGCTAATGCAACACAGGCAAGGATGCAATTTAGAGTAGGCTCGGCTAACCCTAAAATGGCACGTGAAATGCAATCATTTGATGCACGTATTCAAGTTGGAATTTAGAATACAATGCAGTTTGTATGATGTACCGAGCCCGGTGCATGTTTAGACAAATGCATGGATGCACGCATGCATTGCATAAGGTATGCTAAAATAAACGTGCCCTAATCTACCATCATAAGCAGGTAAATAAAATGGAAGAAAGAAATAGGGGTTGGAAGACATACACACACTCACCCACACTTATTACAAATATGCCCTCTCTCGGAGGGACCAAAAGAATATACAGTCCAAAAATAATATAGTCCGAATACGGAATAAATAAATTATTACAGACTTTCTAATTATCAAATTAAATTCAATGTAAAAAGAAGGAGGCTTCAGCCTTGCCTCGGGATATGCGAATGATGCATGCTCGAATCCGACTTGCCCGGAAAGTCCGCACCATGCCACTGTTGCCTCTGTTTTACTGCCTTTTCTTCTCTGAAAACTGTCAAAGTCCCAGATAACCTTCTATGAGCATTGCAGAACATCATCGGCTGGGAGGGATGGCCACCGGCCGTGTACAATAGTCACCGGCTGTCAATGATGTTATCGGCCACCCATATAGTGCCGGTCGGCACTATATAATGCCGGTCGGCACAAAATTCCTGCAGGAGACAGTTTTGACAGCAGCAGCAGACAAGCAGTGCATGGCATGAATTTTTAGGCATATGTAAGCATGGCCAATGCTTCCCTATCATGTTTAGGACTCAAGGGAGCATGACCCTTGGTTCTTGGGCCATCAATTATGCATCTTAGTGCATGATAGCCTAAGGAACCGAGAGTGCATTTCAATGTCAATATGCATGCAACACACAAATGAGAACTAAGTCCCTATCATGTCAAGATCAAGAGCCTTAGTGACCATGAGTTGAGACAAGTTGCATCACTTGTAATATGAACTCATCTCAACCCTTACACTTGGTTTGACACCCCAAACCAAGTAATGCAATGCATGTTATGCAAACATGGCTCCATGATGCAACCTAATACTAAAATGCCAACATGCCAAATGTAATGCAACATGCAAGGTGCAAATGCAATGCAAACATGGGCAATTTAGGTGATAGGACTAACATGTAGCAACACTTAATGAATCAATTAAGCAACAAGCATGAGGCAAGCATGCAATAGTGGATTTAACTACAATGGGGCAGCCCTCAAACCAACCCAAAACAGTGGCAAAACATGCCCAAAATGGTGACCAATTGCCTATGCAAACATGCAAGTCAAAGGGCCTAAGGTTAAGGCACAAAGAGAGCACTCCTTGCTACCATTAACATGGCCACTCATGGCATATATTAGACCACCAAAAACAGATTTTAACAAATGAAATGAGCCCCCAAAACCCAACAACAAGGCAGCCCAAATGCTCTAAACATGCAAGCATGCACAATGCTCACTTCAAAGCATAAGAGACCAACATTTCAAAAGATGGAAGAGATGATACATGGAGGCATATAAGCATGGCATAAGGACTGAGATAGCATATTAGATGATTCCAAATCACTAAAATAGCCTAACCAAATGCATGCTAAGAACTCACATCTTAAGACTAACAAGCCTTAATGCAAAACAACTTTGTCAAACATACCAAACATGGCAAAATCAGTGGCCTACAGCCTCTAGACATGGCAAAATGATGCTAATATCTTCATGAAGTAAGGCTCATGCATGCAAGAAACATGGCCTAAACTCATGGCTCATTTCTAGGCAAACTAGAGCATTACAAAGCAAGTATAAGAAGCATACTAAGGACCACAAAACCAACCAAAAACAGAGATGATATATGATCCAAAACACCCAAATAAGCTCTGAAATGAAGGCATATAAGGTTAAAAATGCATGCTACTATGTGAGCCAAAGTAAAGACCAAAGAGAGACAAAGGGGAGGGGGGTGTCCCTCCCTATATCTGACTCAAAATACCTCCCTCACCACTGAAAACCCACTGGTTTTCAGTGGTGAGAAGACCAAAAACACCAAGTTAAACAAGGCTTCAAGAAAAGGGGCTAAAATAGCCAAAACAAAGCCTAAGAGGGTGAGTTTGTGCTCAAAGCCCCAAGTGACCTTAATGAAAGTTCTAAAGTAAGAAAATATAAGACTTTTTTATGTTGAACACAAAGCCAAAAACACAAAGCAAGACAGGTAGAAAGCTAGTGCAAGTTTGGGGAAACTAAAGCAACAAGCTTACCCTTGAAGACTCCTTGAAGAACAAGTGATGTAGCCCTCCTCTAATGATCAAAACTAGTCCAAAACCATCACAAACGACCCTCCAAGTCCCTCAATCTCGGAGCTAGGTGTAATAGTGTGTGTAATGGTGTAAAAGTAAGGTAAAACACACTATTTAGGTCTAAAACACACACACAAGGATGAGAGAGATGGAAAATATAGAGAGAGGAAGTGTATAGAGATATATGAGCTCTGGTTTTTTCCTCTCAAATGGCCAACACCTCATCCAAGAAGACAAGGCCTCCTTTTATAGAGAAGGCAATCTTGTAAGGTTAGCAACTAAGCAAACAAGAGGCTCATCCCTCCATACACGTGTATGGAGGAAGCAAAATGCTATCTGTTGCTTCAAAATATCTCAAAAAGCAAGCTGAGCAGTGGTCAATTTGGGCAAAATGTCATTTTGCCATAATTGATCTTGGCCGGCACAAAAGTGCCGAGGCACAATATAGTGCCGATGGCAACACCAACCACCGGTGGCCTCTAGTATTCTTTGGTGGTGTGTGGGAATGCCTCACAAGGCATTCCTGCCCCTCAAAGGCAAAGCGCAAGTGTTTGGTGCAAAACCGGACACAAAGCGGTCAAGTTCGGAGGTCTGAGGCAAGGCGTGGCGAGAACTCAGGAACTCCAAGCGAACACGAACATGGATAATCACCGAGTGTTCAAGCGGTGGCGTCAGTCTTGAGGACGGTCAAAATGGGGTGTCTCTGATTGCCCTCTTTGTGAGAACTTCGGAAGTCATAACAATGGCGGGAGTGAATGTCAAAGCCGAGGCGACCCATTTTGACGGTAGAAGACTTAGACAAACATGCAAGACAAACAAGGTATGCGCCCGAAGGCCGGGGCAAAATGCAAGACAATGCAAGAAGCCGAGCATAACTTATGATCATGCAAAGGAAGCTGTAACGAAGCACGCATGCGATAGTTGTAAGCTAGCATATGCCAATCTACACTACAATGCAGAAATGATGTAAGAGAATTATGCAATTCTCATTACGTCTCACTCAGAGGATACAATACCTGTGCGGCTCGTCCGGTTGCACCGGCCTCAAATGAGCCGTACATACAATATCGTGCCTGCAAAGAAAGCAAACTTAACAGGTATAATATTGTTAGCAACATGCATGACAAGGCAGTCGAAAGTGCGTGACAATGCATGCAATGTGTACAGCAAGATAGTAGGATTTGAACACATGTGAGTAAAGCAATGCACGTATGCACGCAATGTGTATGGAAAGAGAACTTGAACACATGTGAGTAAAGCAATGCACACGTGCACGCAATGTGTATATAAAGGAACTTGAACACATATCAGTAAAGCGATGCACACATGCACGCAATGTGTATAAAAAAGGAACTTGAACACATATCAGTAAAGCAAAGCACGCATACAATGCAATGTGTATAAAGGAACTTGAACACATATCAGTAAAGCAGTGCACGCATACAATGCAATGTGTATATAGGGGAACTTGAACACATATCAGTAAAGCAAAGCATGCATACAATGCAATGTGTATTTAGGGGAACTTGAACACATATCAGTAAAGCAAAGCATGCATACAATGCAATGTGTATAAAAGGGATCTTGAAACTGATCATGATAAATATGATGCTGGAATGCAACGTACTGCAACTCGGTATGATTGAAATGATTTAGAGAATTCACAAGATATAAAAGGATACGGGAAGGGACGTCCTTCGCATGTCCCGAGCATCGCTCACAAAAGTTGTGGTACGAGGTCAACTCGAAGCTCCACTTATGTTCTGAAGGCACAGTTTCTTGGACTGCCTTAAGTGATGAAGGTGCCAAATCGCATGGCTGACCCGAACAAGGGCGCAAAAGGTACGAGGACCGAAAGGGGGAGGTTACCGGTGTCAAAACCCAGCACTCTACTACCCTGATATTCTTCTGCTTTACTTTCCTTTTTACTAGGAGTTTAAGCACATTGCACTGCCTCGGGTAGGTTTTATTTCTCAAAAGCGTGTGTTTTTTGCAAAACATATGATGGAAATGAAACAGCTGTTTGTTCAAAAGGTGTTACATTTGCGTGTTCTATGCATCGCATCGCAAGGCATCACACAACAATGTGACTGAAATTGAAACTGCGTTTTGAAAACAAAGCATTGCATCGTAATAATCAGGTAGTAAACCAATTACAACTCGATAAGCAAAACAGGAGGACTCGGCAAACTAGCCAAATGCGAGTACACCTTGATAAACATTACAAAGACTTAAAGAGAGTGAAATACAACTTGATAAGCAAATATGCAACAACTCGATAAGCAAATGGGCGCGCCCTCATAAGAATTGATCACTGGAGGATATTGGAAGTGGTGGGATTTTCCAAATTCCTAGCATAAACAGCTCAGAGGACAAGGGAGAGAACCACCGGCCCAGCAGAAAGGCTACCGGCCTTGAGGAATGGCCATCGGCCGAAAGGGTGATCCATCGGCCAAAACAGATGGCCGGTCGGCACTATAATTGGCCGGTCGGCACTAAACTGTCGACCAATGAGAATGTTGACATCTGTCCTTCACTCAACCTTATCTTCTTCAAAAGGGTCTCAACTTCGTGGTTCTCTTCATTTTCACACTGACTTGCTCCAAATGGAAGAATTTCTTGCCCAAAATCTCACAACTTGGATTAATAACTTGGATGGCTCGGAAAAGCTGAATTTCCGGGCTTTCGGCATCAACGCACTATTCACTTTGCGCCGTACCCCCTGCATTCTCCATTCCTCCATGCCGCGGCAAGGTTTTGGAACCCGGTAACACATGTCTTTAGCTTTAGCGGGCAAGAGGTGTGTCCCACTTTTGAAGATTTCCAAGCTCTAATGGAATCTGGGCGCAATGAGGAGATCCTGCCCCAACTTCGTTTTGGCCATGCTCAAGCGTTAGGACAAATGTGTGGGCTCTCAATACCCGATGTTCGTTCTCTGATTTGTGACGGGACATTAGATGTTCCGAGCTTGGTTTGTCGTTTTTCTGAGACTAGTGATCGCGGCGACCATTACTGGCAAGGCTTTCGGCGACACGCCCTCTGTCTATGCATGCTATCTCATTTTCTGTTCGTCTCCGGTTCTGGAGGGCCTAGTGTCCGGTTGATTGAGGTTGCCCAAGGCTTGAAGGAGGGAAAAAGCTGCATCACCATGATCCTGGCTGAGACATTGCTGGGCTTAGACGCCTTTTATTGTCGAGAGACGACCAAATTAGCAGGGAGTCCACTATTACTGTAGGTAATGTTTCCCACCCAATCTCACGTTTATGTTTGCTCACATCACTCGGCTCTCGAGCTCGATTTTTCTCACAAAACCCTTGTCTCACTTTTCCTCTCATCATACATCTCTCTATTCTTTATTCTTTCATTTTTCATCCCTCCCCAGGTATGGTTGATGGATAAACTGCGGGTTGTGAACTCTTGTCCGGCTTACTCAGCTCGCGGTTACTTCTTTCAGCAACGCCTAGTCGACGCCCTTGATGAGGGCTGGTGGTTCGAGTGGATGTGCGGTTTGTCATGAACCGCATTGCTTGGCGGTGCCCTTGGCTCAATCTCCCAATGATGAGTCTGACATGACCCGTCAACGGGATCTAATTGATTGGCTTGACTCACTTGTGTCTTCTACTTCCCATTCCGTATCTGCGCCGGTTTGGTCATAATCGAGACTTGTCATGGGAAGGATAGAAATACCGATTACATTCGATTCGGCGCCTGGTGGCGGTATGCCTGACATGGAGGACGAGAGAACTCCTGGCCCCCGCTCCCGCTTTCAGTTGCACTTTGTTTGATGAGTGCTTGGATTGGCTTAATGAAGAGGCACAAGAGGGGCCCACTTTGGCATCGAGGCCGACCCGGCTACGGGAGGCGCGGGGACATTTGACTTGACCATGCCCCGGATTTATTGCTTTATTAGTACTTTCAAGTTTTCTTTATGAATGTAATAAAAAGCAACTTCAATTGTATGCAAGAGCAAGAGAACTCTATTTGGAAATCAATGAAATTGAAGGTCGTGGTACTGAAAATTTTCCGTTTTGGTCCAGAAATGGTCTTAGTTGTAAAAAGACTTATTTGAACGAAGTCAACTTTATTAAAACTTTTCAAAACTATTTTCGATATGGATCAGAACTAGACACATTTGAGATCTGTCACTGAGATGCACAACCCCGGATCCTAGCAACTGGAAAGTTGCCCCTTGTTTGAATAATACCGCGGCACTGTACGGCAACGGAAAGTTGCCCCTAGTCTGAATAACCTTTGTCTGGGAGATTGCGATAAATGCTGATGGACAAAGATGACCAAGATGATCAAATGGACAAAGTTGATCAGGGAAGAGTTTATGGCTGAACTTCGGGATGAAGCTGCCTACGTATCCCAATGATGGGAATCAAGCCTTACGTAGTTCAGGCTTGGGTTCACTCGAGTATTTTCATTCTCCTTTTGTGCTCTAACTTTTGCCAAGGCCGCCCTTTGCGGGTTTTCAACCTTGCGAGGTCAGTTTTTATACTTTCTAATTTTTTGTGCTCTGAATTTTGCCTAGGTCACTCTTTCAGGTTTTCGGCCTAGCGAGCCTCTCAGGGGTAATATTTCTTCAACTTGTCCATGTTGATCGGTTGGGAGAACTCTAGGCCATCTAGGTCCATCAGAACCACAGCTCCACCTGACCAGATAGACTTGATGATATAGGGACCCGTCCAATTAGGTCTGAACTTGCCTCTTGGGTCGTGGACGGGAGCTCGATTATCTTTGAGCACCAAATCTCCTTCCTTCAAATTTCTAGACTTAACTTTCTTGTTAAAAGCCCGGGCGATTCTGCGTTGATATCCTTGGACATGGTACAGTGCTTTTAATCTCCTTTCATCGAAGAGCATGAGTTCCTCGAATCTGCTCTGCTGCCAATCTGCCTCGGCTATCTGACACTCAGCCAATACTCGTAGAGACGGAACCTCAATCTCTATAGATAGAACGACCTCCATCCCATATACCAAGGAATACGGAGTCGCCCCGATAGAAGTTCTAATTGAAGTTCGGTAGCCCCACAAAGCAAATGGCAACTTATCTGGCCAGTCCCGATAGGTTTCCACCATCTTCTGCAGTATGTGTTTGATGTTTTTGTTGGCGGCCTCAACTGCTTCGTTGGTCTGCGGCTGATACGTGGATGACTTATGAAAAGCCACATTGTACTTCTCCAACAAATCAATCACCTCCTTCTTGAAGTGAGAACCATTGTCCGAAATGATCTCATTCGGGACTCCATAACGGCAGATAATGTTGTTTCTGATAAACTTTGCGACATGCGAAGCCTTCAACCTGACATAAGATTGGGCCTCGACCCGCCGTAAAAGTAATCTATTGATACCAAGATAAACGATGCCCATTCGACCCTTGAGTAATGCGGCTCCAATCCCATCGATCCCCCAAACTAAAAATGGCCATGGCGACGTCATTTTTTACAGCTTTGACGGCGGGATGTTCATACGGTTTGCGTGAATCTGGCATTTGTGGCATCGTCGAACAAAGCCGATACAATCTTCCTCCATGGTAGACCAGTAGTAGCCTTGTCTGAGGATCTTTCGTGCCAGCATTACCCCATTCATATGTGCCTCACATTCTCCTCCATGGATGGCCTCCATCGGTAACCGACTCTTGCTTCCACACAGCTTGTGCATTCCCAGATGACCTCTTTTGTACAACTTACCCTTGCAGATGATAAACTGAACAACCATTCTTCTGATTGCCCTCTTGTCCTTGGCATTTGCCCCTGGTGGATATGCCTCATTTTCCAAGAAGTTCCATATATCGTGATACCAAGGGTTATTATCCTGTACTTCATCTATGGCAGAGATTGACTCGTAGGCAGGTGCAAATTTCTGGTCAATAATGACTGGACGCATTCGGACCCCAGATGGGATGTCTATCATGGAAGATAGAGTTGCTAGCGAATCTGCAAACCTGTTGTTCTCTCTTACTAGGTGAGTGAAATTTAGCTTTTCAAACCGAGGAATTAACAAATCCAAGGTCTGGTGGTAAATTATCATCTTTTCCTCTTTTACTTTCCAATCTCCTTTAGCTTGAGACACAACTAGGTTCGAATCCCCAATGACGTCCAATCGCCTTGCCCCTAGTTCTAGGGCAGCTTCTAGACTGGCAATACATGCCTCATACTCTGCCTCATTGTTCGAGACTTTGAATCGAAGCTTGAATGCTAAAGGGATACGGGAATCGTCAGGCGCTATTAGCAACACCCCTATCCCATACCCGTATTGATTTGACGCTCCGTCAAAGTACATCGTCCAAGTTTCATCGTCGATATGCAGAATTGATTCATCTGGGAACAAGTACTCAACCGCTTCATCCCCTTCAACCGGGTGGTCGGCAAGGAACTCTGCTACCGCTCTTCCTTTTATTGACTTGCGTGTCACATACTTGAGATCGAATTCGGAGAGCAACAGCAACCAACGAGCTAGCCTACCCGTAAGCGCTGGTTTCTCAAAAAGATATTTGATGGGATCAAGTCATGAAACCAACATTACAGAGTGAGCTAACAGGTAGTGCCGCAACTTCCTGGTAGCCCATACCAAGGCCAAACAAGCCTTCTCCAGCGGAGTGTAGCGGGTCTCGTAATCTAGCATCTTCTTGCTCATATAGTAAATGGCCCTTTCCACTTTATCTTCCGACTCTTGTGCGAGCATGCAGCCCATTGTAGTTTCAGTTACTGATAAGTACAGTATCAACGGTTTTCCCGGCTTTGGTGGTGACAACACGGGTGGATTCTGTAGATATTCTTTAATCTGTTCAAATGCAGCTTGGCATCGGCTGTCCCATTAGAACTTCTTTCCTTTCTTTAGAAGACCAAAAAGTGGTTCACAAGTTAAGGTTAGTTTTGAAATAAACCGCCTTATGAATTGCACTTTACCTAGAAAGCCTCGCACCTCCTTTTCAGTCATTGGTGGGGGCATTTCTAAGATGGCCTTGATTTTGGAAGGGTCGACCTCGATGCCTTTGTGTGTCAATCCCAACATTTTCCCCGCTGTAACACCAAATGTACACTTCTGAGGATTCAACCGCAGCCGAAATTCCCTGATCCTTTAGAAAAACTTTTGCAAGGCGGTGTAGTGGCCCTCTCTTTCTTTGGACTTGACAATCATGTCGTCCACATACACCTCGACCTCTTTATGGATCATGTCATGTAATATTGTGGTTGCAGCCCGTTGATACGTAGCCCCAGCGTTCTTTAACCCAAACAGCATCACTCTGTAGCAATATGTACCCCATGGGGTGGTAAAAGCAGTCTTCTCTCGGTCTTCGGGTGCCATTACTATCTGATTATAGCCTGAAAAGCCATCCATGAACGAGAGCAAAGCATTCCCCGCTGTGAAATCTACCAGCTCGTCGATATGCGGCAAGGGAAAGTCATCCTTCAGGCTGGCTCTATTCAAATCCCTGAAGTCCACACATACCCGGATTCTGCCATCCTTCTTCGGCACTGGAACAATGTTGGCCAACCAAGTCAGGTATTCGGATACCAGCAGGAAGCCTGCGTCAATCTGCTTGGTGACCTCTTCTTTGATTTTAATGGCCCAATCATGGCGGATCCTTCTAAGCTTCTGTTTGACAAGTCGGGCCTCGGGGTCAAGAGGGATCCGGTGCTGTACAATCTCAGGATCGATTCCTGGCATGTCTTCGTAGGACCACGCGAAAACATCTTTGAAATCTTTTAATAAAGCGACTAAGCGCTCGCGTTCCTCCGAAAACAACGTGGACCCGATCTGGACGGCGGGTCCTTCCGATACTAATGTTCACGGTAGTGATTTCATCAATTAAGGGTTTAACAAACCTCTCTGCTCTTGTTCAATTAATCGTTGCAAAACCGGAGAATTTCGCCCTCGTCGTTTTCATCAAAATTTTGAAAGTCCCGATTTAAGCAATAAACCAAAGGCCAGAAAAGTACTCGGAAACCACAGTCACCTCATTCTCATTAGATACTTGAACCGTCCAATTCTTCTATATAACAGACTCAAAGAGAAAGAAAAAAACGACACAGGACAGATCAGGCATCGGGTTATCACCCCAGAATACCGAACTTCAGACTTCAGACGAGTGGAACGATTAGACTCACAAGACTCGGTGGAATCAGATTCGGCTCACTACTGACGGTGTTGCTTGACAAAAATCCTCATCGTCTTGCCGGTGAGGAGGTGCGATGGATGCATCCAAAATAGGCGATGGTAAGCCTGGCCGTTTCATCTCCGATCATGGACACCGAGGAGTCATCCCCAAGCACACTGGTCGATCAAAGGATCCGAAAGTAGACATGCGATTGCTACCCCCATTTCAAACTACGTGCAGATTCCACTTCCTTGTTATGCTCGATCTCAAGCTGTTGGGTGCATGCCTTTTCAACGACATCATCCCCAGGATAATCAGAGGTCAAAGAAAATTTCGAACCCGTCGCCTCTTTTCTTCATTCACCATGGCTCGGAAAACCACGAATGGAAAGTCTTCCCCCTCCGGACGAAGCGTCCGCTCGAAATTCTGGATGGGCCGATGCATCAATTCAAAAGGTTTCCCCATCTGTTTTGCTTTGGCTCTTCCTGCCATCTCTTTTCCATTTCTTACCCAATCTTCCTTGGTGGGCAGATATCCCAAGCCGAAAGTATGGGGGTTGTGCTTGACACTTCGCCAAAGAATGCCCTTACACCGCTCTTCCTAATCCCATCCGGGGATGTATTGAGCTTGTTCATGAGGTACCTTTGCTTGAGCAGCGTATATTCCTTCGTTAACGGCCATGATATTCTGTACAACCTGAGCCTCGGTCAAGGTAAAACCTGATATGAACACATCTTCCATGCCGTGCTCGATCTCTAGAACAGGCGTAGATACTTCCGGTGGTGGGTGGATTGATGAATTCCCAAAGACAATGGCTACTCCCTTCCCATAGGGGTATTTCACCATTTGATGTAAAGTAGATGATACTGCCTTCACCTGATGCAGCCACGGCCGCCCTAAAAGCAAATTGAAAGTTGCGGGAACTTCTAGGACATGGAAATCTATCTCGTCTTTCGCCCAACCTTTGTCGAACTTTAACTTCTCCATTACTTCTCTACTTGTGTTGTCATATGCCCGGATGACTTGGGCTGTTGGTAAGAAATCTGCAGTTTTCAAGCCAATTGCATACGCCGTCCTCGCTGGGCAGACGTTGATGGCAGACCCGGTATCGACAAGTACCACCGATATCCACTTATCCCTACATTCCACGGAGATGTAGAGGGGTTTATTGTGATTTACGCCCTCAGGCGGAAGTTCTTTATCCGAAAAGGTCAATGCCGGGGAACCTCCTCCCGGGAAGACCAGTCCAACCAGCTGCTCTGGTGTAGTCTCTATGGAGAGTTTGGCCTTATCCATGGCTGTCAACACACTGCTGTGTACTCATGAGGCCATGAGCGAATTCCCCAAATAGAGATGTGCCTTGTATCTTTTTAATTTGTTTGAGTCTGACTTCTTCCTCAAGTTGCTTCTCCTTTTGCTTCTCGGCTTCCTATCCTTCCCCGAGGCCTCTGGTTGATCCAAGTGTGGGGTTTGAAATATCGCCACTCCTCGTCATGTGGTCGACCTCTCCAAGGTACCAAGTGTTATCGGGTTGGTTATTCCCCAATCTTCATCCGTGTGGGCAAGACATATGTCCTCATCTTCCCACCACATTCTATCAGCAGCCGACAGACACCTGTCCGGCTCTGGTATGATATTGTTCTTCTTTCATGACATCTTTCATCCACCGCCTCAGAGCATTCTCGTTTCTGTGCACCACAGCTTCAACTTCCACATGGGCCTTTGCTTTCCTGATTCTCTCGGAATCTTCAAAACTTGCTTGTTCTGACATGACTGACTGTTCAATCATCTCCGTACTCAAAATGTTCCAATCTCGAGCGAAATTCTTGACACCGGCGCCCTCCGGCGATGTGTTCTGCTCTTCGACCCTTCCGGCCGTCGCTGATATTCTCATTTCTGCTGAACTCTGCTCTGCCTAAAATGCTCCTACCACATCGGGCTGATCGTCCAACCACCCGGTAACTTCCGCTGAATCCTCATAATCGAACCACGCAACTGCCGCGTCCTCTGGGTATTGGTCACTGTAAAATTAGAGGTTGGCCAGGTCCTCCCCTACAGCTGTTACATCATCTGTTCCCTGTCCCAGACTATCTCCTTGGATCACACACAACTCTCCCCCTGTTGGCAATTCTACTCCGGGCCCATCTTGGCCTTTTGATGAAATGTAGTCACTCGGACTATATGTCTTCCCAACGTAACTCCCAGATTCCGCAGACTCTGACTCAACAACCTGTTTCTCCTTTGGAATCTCCCTTCCCCTGTTCTTGGCGGTCACCGCCGCTGGCTTAGATTGGGTCATGGAGATGTCCATCATGCACAAGTCGGTGCAATCGGGGAGGAACACCTCTGGTTTAGGCAGGTGGGTAGGTGTGATATAGATACTAGGGTCGTAGGACACGGTCCCAGTATGGATAAAATTGAGTCTTTTGGGTGGTGGAGCTTGGTTATGTGTGGGGAGGGGATTTGTAGTAACATTGGGTTTTTCGGGAGGCAAAATCACCCCACTGTTGATGAGATCCTGGATCTCATGATGCAACCGGAAGCACAGATCGGTGTCGTGACCGTGCTATTGGTGAAATGTACAATATTTGGCCGGGTTATGGGTAGGAGGGAGTTTTTCTGGTAAGGGCCGCAGCTCCAGGGGCTTCAGGTGTCCTTTTTTGATCAAAACCCCCAGAGCTTCGGATAGGGGCATATATAGTGGGGCGAAGGTTCTGGTGTTTCTGGGTGGGTATTTGGTTGTTTGCGGGTTGCTTCCGGACGCGTCGGAGAATGGTGCAGCTGCCGTATTTCTTGGAGGGGGGTTGGCGGTGACCATGCTTACTTCGGTGGCTCTCGTAGTAGTAGTGCCACTCGGGCCTACATTGCTACCACGATTGAAAGTTCGTCGGGGTTGCTCCCGGTCGTTATTAATCGCCTAGTCGTCTCGAGATCACGGGTCGTAATCTCAATCTGTGTATTATACGAATACTGCGTGATGAAGGCCTCAGCTATTTCGTCTCAATTCCTCTTGACATCATCTTCTAGCTTGGCATACCATATGGCTGCCACACCCGACAGGGTCCGGCCAAACAAAGACAACTTCTGAAGCCTACTGAGGCCCATCGGCCTTAGAACATCTGAAAACAGTCTTAAATGCACCATGGGGTCCCCGGACCCGTCAAATCGATCAATATGAGGCATTTTGAACCTCTCGGGCAGCGTCACGGCTGTATCGGTGTATCCATCCTCAATATCGGGGATAGTCTTGACCCCTTGGGATCTCTTGAACAGCTTTTCAAGCTTGCTCAACTTTAGTGCGGTGGGATCAGTCTCGAACTCAAAGGGAGAGTCCGGTAGGTTGGTGGGTGTTTTTGATAGCTGAGGTTGGATTTGAGGTAGGGTTGGAGGTGGGGGTGGTCCTGTGGGTAGTTCTGTATCAGTCTGAACATTGGCTGTCTCCCCGACATTAGGAATTCCTGGTGGGGGAGGAGCTTGATCTGGCAGAGATGCTCGGTTCTTTGCTCTAGCCTGGCAATTGTCTCTGCCTGTTCCCTCACAACCGTGGCCTGTTGCCTGGCGAAATCTGCCTGACGGACGGCATCCTGCTGCATTGCTTTCATGCTTTCTTGAAGGTGGCGCACCATCTCCTCCAAACTAGCCATGCTATCCTGCTCTAGTTGGATTACTGGTATATATTCTCTCTCTGTTGGTGACACAGAATCCTGATCTCTACTGAACATAGGTGGGGTAGATAAAGCCCTCTGAACTGACTGCTGTACTGATGTCCTCTGCCTGACTGACCTCCGTCTAGTAACCGGGGGTAGTGAGTAGTACACTGGTTGTCCGTCTATCAGATCCTCAGATCGAAGGAGTCGACGTCCTCTAATCCAGGGTGCTTGGGGGATATCTATCGGGTCAGAAGCAATTGTGCTCAACTACCTAATAAAAAGATAAATAAAGCGTATAAATAACAGAAAATCGGACAGCATAACGGCATAAAATAAACAACACACGGTTGGATAACACGCTGAACTCGATACACTGTTCCTCAAATACTGATCACTGTTTCTAAATCATTGCCCCCAAGCCTGAATTTTGTACCCACAGATAACTGATTTCCCAAAATACTGTTACTGGTGCCTTCAGGCCTGATACCCAATCTTGCAAACTGACATGTGGGTTCCTGTAGAGATACACACTAAAAGCACATAACAGGTAAAAGAGAGCCAATACACCCCTATGTTGGGGTAGGGTTTCCCTGTCCTATTTTGTCAGGAGCTAGGGTTTCACTACGCACGCAGCGATTTCAAACAACCTACATTGGGTAAGCAACCTGTCCTAGTTTGGAATGGTCACTATGGATTTCGACATGCACTAGGTCGAATGGTCAAAAAGGGTGCCCCGATAAAACCGGGGTTTGTGTTCCCATACTGGCAGAGCCCGCAACCGATCAGCCTTATGGACATGCCTTGACAAGACAAGCCTCCGGCAAACCGCTCAGGAATAGCAGATGGCCAACACGGTGTCCTAGGCGCACCAATGCACATGCAATGCAAAGAAACACATAAGTGTAGTAGAAAACGGATATCACGAGTTCAAGTCAAGCTCTCCAAAATCCCCAGCGGAGTCGCCAGAAACTGTAAAAGCGCCCGCGTGGGGGGCCTTGATGCTACAGTTCGGACTCTCCTTTTTTGTTGCGGTTCTAAATCTGAACCAAAGAGTCCAACTCTGGCAAATTGTTTTGAAGAAAAAACAGATTTTTTGAAAAGTAGTGCCAAACATGGACTGCTTTGCCAGATTACAGAGTCGCCACCTAAATATTTTAAAATGGGAAATTTAGGAAACCCTGACTCGGTGCCGAAGGCCACGTGTCCGTCATCACTAAAGTTGACTTGGCTCGGGAGCTTGGGTACGATCGGGGAAGGTCAGCTATGAGCACCCCCTTTCGCCCGGTCCGAAGACCGGCCTCTACTAACCGTGATATCCGATTTTGAAAACATTACATGCTCTTATTCCAATTATTAGCCTAGAATACAGCAAACAAGTATAGACTAGATCGCCTAATTTGGAAACAAACATTGCATATCCGTTCGTTTTGAAAATGCTTTGGAATTTGCTACTCGCAAGTAGGCTAAAACACGGATTTCAATGAGTTTTCCCAACTCAAGCAATCCAACCTCCACCCACAGGCATTCAAACAGTTTATCTCACATAAGCACTTAGCCGCATGGTAAGCATACTGTCATGGCAACATTCACACGCATGTGGTATGCTAAAGCATAAAAACTTACCTAGTACTCCAAGCCAAAACAGAAACCAGTTAGTAATCATATGTATGACCCTAGTTTCATGTTGAGTGGCTAATGCAACACAGGCAAGGATGCAATTTAGAGTAGGCTCGGCTAACCCTAAAATGGCACATGAAATGCAATCATTTGATGCACGTATTCAAGTTGGAATTTAGAATACAATGCAGTTTGTATGATGTACCGAGCCCGGTGCATGTTTAGACAAATGCATGGATGCACGCATGCATTGCATAAGGTATGCTAAAATAGACGTGCCCTAATCTACCATCATAAGCAGGTAAATAAAACGGAAGAAAGAAATGGGGGTTGGAAGACATACACACACTCACCCACACTTATTACAAATATGCCCTCTCTCGGAGGGACCAAAAGAATATACAGTCCAAAAATAATATAGTCCGAATACGGAATAAATAAATTATTACAGACTTTCTAATTATCAAATTAAATTCAATGTAAAAAGAAGGAGGCCTCAGCCTTGCCTCGGGATATGCGAATGATGCATGCTCGAATCCGACTTGCCCGGAAAGTCCGCACCATGCCACTGTTGCCTCTGTTTTACTGCCTTTTCTTCTCTGAAAACTGTCAAAGTCCCAGATAACCTTCTATGAGCATTGCAGAACATCATCTACCGGAGGATGGCCACCGGCCGTGTACAATAGTCACCAGCTGTCAATGATGTTATCGGCCACCCATATAGTGCCGGTCGGCACTATATAATGCCGGTCGGCACAAAATTCCTGCAGGAGACAGTTTTGATAGCAGCAGCAGACAAGCAGTGCATGGCATGAATTTTTAGGCATATGTAAGCAGGGCCAATGCTTCCCTATCATGTTTGGAACTCAAGGGAGCATGACCCTTGGTTCTTGGGCCATCAATTATGCATCTTGGTGCATGATAGCCTAAGGAACCAAGATTGCATTTCAATGTCAATATGCATGCAACACACAAATGAGAACTAAGTCCCTATCATGTCAAGATCAAGAGCCTTAGTGACCATGAGTTGAGACAAGTTGCATCACTTGTAATATGAACTCATCTCAACCCTTACACTTGGTTTGACACCCCAAACCAAGTAATGCAATGCATGTTATGCAAACATGGCTCCATGATGCAACCTACTACTAAAATGCCAACATGCCAAATGTAATGCAACATGCAAGGTGCAAATGCAATGCAAACATGGGCAATTTAGGTGATAGGACTAACATGTAGCAACACTTAATGAATCAATTAAGCAACAAGCATGAGGCAAGCATGCAATAGTGGATTTAACTACAATGGGGCAGCCCTCAAACCAACCCAAAACAGTGGCAAAACATGCCCAAAATGGTGACCAATTACCTATGCAAACATGCAAGTCAAAGGGCCTAAGGTTAAGGCACAAAGAGAGCACTCCTTGCTACCATTAACATGGCCACTCATGGCATATATTAGACCACCAAAAACAGATTTTAACAAATGAAATGAGCCCCCAAAACCCAACAACAAGGCAGCCCAAATGCTCTAAACATGCAAGCATGCACAATGCTCACTTCAAAGCATAAGAGACCAACATTTCAAAAGATGGAAGAGATGATACATGGAGGCATATAAGCATGGCATAAGGACTGAGATAGCATATTAGATGATTCCAAATCACTAAAATAGCCTAACCAAATGCATGCTAAGAACTCACATCTTAAGACTAACAAGCCTTAATGCAAAACAACTTTGTCAAACATACCAAACATGGAAAAATCAGTGGCCTACAGCCTCTAGACATGGCAAAATGATGCTAATATCTTCATGAATTAAGGCTCATGCATGCAAGAAACATGGCCTAAACTCATGGCTCATTTCTAGGCAAACTAGAGCATTACAAAGCAAGTATAAGAAGCATACTAAGGACCACAAAACCAACCAAAAATAGAGATGATATATGATCCAAAACACCCAAATAAGCTCTGAAATGAAGGCATATAAGGTTAAAAATGCATGCTACTATGTGAGCCAAAGTAAAGATCAAAGAGAGACAAAGGGGAGGGGGGTGTCCTTCCCCTATATACGACTCCAAAATACCTCCCTCACCATTGAAAACCCACTGGTTTTCAGTGGTGAGAAGACCAAAAACACCAAGTTAAACAAGGCTTCAAGAAAAGGGGCTAAAATAGCCAAAACAAAGCCTAAGAGGGTGAGTTTGTGCTCAAACCCCCAAGTGACCTTAATGAAAGTTCTAAATTAAGAAAATATAAGACTTTTTTTTGTTGAACACAAAGCCAAAAACATAAAGCAAGACAGGTAGAAAGCTAGTGCAAGTTTGGGGAAACTAAAGCAACAAGCTTACCCTTGAAGACTCCTTGAAGAACAAGTGATGTAGCCCTCCTCTAATGATCAAAACCAGTCCAAAACCACCACAAACGACCCTCCAAGTCCCTCAATCTCGGAGCTTGGTGTAATAGTGTGTGTAATGGTGTAAAAGTAAGGTAAAACACACTATTTAGGTCTAAAACACACACACAAGGATGAGAGAGATGGAAAATATAGAGAGAGGAAGTGTATAGAGATATATGAGCTCTGGTTTTTTCCTCTCAAATGGCCAACCCCTCAGCCAAGAAGACAAGGCCTCTTTTTATAGAGAAGGCAATCTTGTAAGCTTAGCAACTAAGCAAACAAGAGGCTCATCCCTCCATACACGTGTATGGAGGGGAAGCAAGTGCTATACAGCTGCTTCAAAATATCTCAAAAAGCAACTGAACAGTGGTCGGCTGGGCAAAAATGTCATTTTGCCATAATTGACTGCCGACCAGCATAAAAGAGTGCCGACCGGTACAATATAGTGCCGATGGCAACACCAACCAGCCGGTGGCCTCTAGCCGCTGCCGGTGGTGTGTGGGAATGCCTCACAAGGCATTCCCTGCCCCTCCAAGGCAAAGCACAAGTGTTTGGTGCAAAACCAGACACAAAACGGTCAAGTTCGGAGGTCCTGAGGCAAGGCGCGTAGCCGAGAACTCCGGGAACTCCAAACGAACACGAACATGGATAATCACCGAGTGTTCAAGCGGTGACGTCCAGGTCTTGAGGACGGTCAAAAATGGGGTGTCTACAGAGAGAAGCTTGATAGATTAGAGGCTCATGAGGTAAAAAAGTAATGTGTAATTCCTTTGTGTCATTGATCTTTTATAGAGAACTTATGATTTTGTGTATTGTTTGTACGTTATTTTTTATCCATATATTGGTAAACGTGAGAACGATCAATTTGCTGAAGTTGCTTACTACACTATATTGCTAAAATGCATGGATATTGTTGAACCCTATTATCCAGATAGGTTTTTGAGACAGTTTAGAAGGGTGCAAAATATTCCCCCGCCTCCACGTGCTCCATTTTCACGAGGATCTACCGTTGGCAAGTATTGTCTTTCATACAAATATGTGGATCAGATTACAGAGTGGAGTGCAGTGAGCCAGTTTTACATCCATGGGATTGCACGTCCAATTACATGGATTGGTATTGTCACATTTCCCATGTCACTATTCAAAATCCGACACAGCGATCTACATACGACCCTCGTTCTGAGGCATCAATAGCTGACAATGACTCACAACGCATTGCAAAAGCCTTGATTATAGCACGTCCAATAATGCAGTTGGATTACGTTGAAGTCATTAGTGCTCCGGAGTCTCTGTACAATGCATTCAAACAAGTGACGCAATTATTGAAGGGCCAACACATAGATGAAGAACAACACTCCCTACCAGAACATCACTCTCCACCAGAACAACACTCCCCATCGGAACAACAGCAATCCGTTGGAGAAAGTTTGGTTTATCACCGTCACCTTCGTCCTCGTCCTTGCTAAACTGACACTAGACACAATTGAAAATTCATGATCATTTGTAGGATGCCATGGATGTTTTGTTATTACAATAAATGTTTTGTTATTACAATGAATGTTTGTGTGTATTTTCGTATTAGTATGCATGATTATGGACCATCCTTTTGACTTAGTAATATTATGGATGATTTTGTCATGGTTGCTTTTGTGTACGATAGAAGTTATGTTTGCATCATGGTTTTCAGTTAGTAATTTCATTAATGCTTTTGAGTTATATATGTCGTGTTTGATTGTTATGATTGCTTCAAATTTGTTGTTGTGTTTTTATCATTATATATACATTATCATTGAGTTTAAGAAATTTCCATGTTCGGGCCTATACTCCCAAACATTACTTAGTTGTTCAGGAACTCGTTACCGAACATATAAGTAATGTTCGAGCCTGTACTCCCAAACATAAAAGAATGCAAACTTTTGGGAGCTTTAAGAATTTTGATTGTTGAAAGTGTTAAGAAGTCTCTATGTTCGGGCCTATACTTCTAAACATTACTTAGTTGTTCAGGAACACATTATCGAACAAATAAGTAACGTCCAGACCTGTATTCCCGAACATAAAAAAATGCAAACTTCTGAGAGCTTTAAGAATTTTGACTGTTGAAAGTTTTAAGAAGTTTCCATGTTCAGGCCTGTACTCTCAAACATTACTTAATTGTTTGGGAACACGTTACAGAACAAATAAGTAATGTCCGGGGCCTGTATTCCCCAATATAAAAAAATGCAAACTTTTGGGAGCTTTAAGAATTTTGACTGTTGAAAGTGTTAAGAAGTCTCCATGTTCAGGCCTATACTCTCGAACATTACTTAGTTGTTCAGGAACATGTTACCGAACAAATAAGTAATGTTCGGGCCTATATTCCCGAACATGAAAAAATGCAAACTTCTGGGAGCCTTAACAATTTTAACCGTTGAAAGTGTTAACAAATTTCTATTTGGTCAAAGTTTAATATTTTTGATTAAGAAAGATAAGTAACACCAACCAGTTTCATAAATAAATAAAATTGGAATTCTTTAGATAATAAAAAACATGTTATAAACATGCACTAAACATGCACATCTACTTCACTAGAACTTCATATGTCTACATCTAACTTTATTGTCTCAGTTGTCGCTACACTTGATCCTACGAGTAAAGTGAGATGCTGCACTTGGGCATTGTAAGCTGTCTCCCATCCTGCTGCAGCAGGTAAATGGTAACGTCACCAATTCGTTGCTATAGATGGCACTAGATGACCATGCACTAAGAAGACCTACAAATATGAAATAATGGTAAATTACAATTTACTATTGTTTTGCTAATAACAAAAACAAATTTGTTTCAATAATGGGCCTCATAATGAGTACCAGAACAAAATGGTTGTTGTTGATGAACCCGATACATATCTCCTTGCGAGATGCAATCGGCATTGGGATTGTTCTAAGAGGGAGAAAAGTGAGGCATTGTTGAGAACATAAGTGAAATAACACAACATTGTAAAAAGATGATATCAGACGACCTATGTCAGGCATTGTCATCCAATGACTATATCAGCATTTGATTCAAAATATGGTAAAGTATTAGTTAACTCATCAACTCTTTCCTGGCCCCTAAAAAAACGCTTCTAGTGATCTATATGGGCATGTAATTCTTGTAGTAAATCTTTCCTCACTTGTAACCATCCATCTTCCCCAAATCCCATCAATCCAGCAATGGTTCGGAATTCACAATTATCATCAACATCAACATTCTTCAAGAGTTGAATATATGGCCTCAGACTTGAAGGAAATTCACCTACAAAAGACAAATTGGTTTTTTTGTTGATCTATGTAGGTATACCTACACATGTACAATCGATTGCCAAAGTTACTTAATACATGTTGTTATACAGGTATAAACATAATTAATCGGATTGCAAACTCACGCCTTCGGTTGCTGCATTGATTTTAATTTCTTTGGACACATATTTTTCTTCAAACCTATATTTGGTGAATAGTTGTCCCATGCAGATGAAACAAACTCAAAGGCAGAGGGCTCAAGACGAGTAGAAGTATCAATCTTCAAGGATGGTCGACCCTGTGGGTTAAGCTTTACTTCAGGTTCAATCAAGAATGTACTCTCAGGTGTATGTATCTCCATAAACTTTTTTAACATTGGAACCTGCATAGTTTGATTTACCTCTTCGTAATGTTGAACAAACATACCCAACTCTAACTTGCAATCCAAAAATGAATTTAATTTTTTAGGAGTATTAAGCATGTCAATCTTGGACCAATGTGGATCTACAGAAGTTAGAGGAATTGGTCGGTTTTCTCTCATATAATTTGCTATTTCATGCGCACATGGTAATCCATGTGTACGCCGAACAACACAAGCACATGTAACAATGTCAATGCCAACAAAAGATGCTCGTTTAGACTCTGCTAATATCATTTCCAATGCTGCAATAGACATGTTCCCACGAAGATCTTTAAATTGAGCAGGCTATAAATTATGTTACACAGCCGTCTTGCTCTTCTCAAACAATGATTTGATGTCAGTGTGTTGCAACTCAAGCAAATTGTGTATCCTTGACCAATTTGATTGAAAACTCCCTTGACTTGATCCAAGATATCTCTTGAGCTTTGCATGTGAACTCTCTACCCTATATATGTAAACCATTATAATGGTAAAATAGGAAAATATGAAATTTTTTTCTGAAAATAATTGAATTTACCTGTTCGTTGTTGAATTCCCCAAGTGCATACATGTATCTGTACATGCAGCTACAAATCTCTCCTTATATTTATCAAACCAAGAAGACATGACATATTGAAGTGCCTCTGCATAAAAGGCGAACTCATTTTGTAGCAATACGAGTCGTTACATGTACACTTCTTCAGAAGATGACATAGCCTACATATTCCAACTTGTTATAAATATATCCCATTTCTCCTTATTCTCAAACAATTTTTTGCATTTGGCCAACACATTTTTATTAATATGCTATCTATATAACAGACTTGTAGCTTGTGGAAATATCATTGCAATAGCATTCATTAGACTCAATTCTTTGTCTAAAACAATAACATTGGGAAGACTATTGTCATGACCCGAACCCGCCCCTATAAGTTAGGATCATAACCGGCTAGTAATCGTTAGATTACCTACGGCCTCAGATAGAAAATAGATTTTTAAATAATCATATGGGGCCAAAAACAGAAGCAGACTTAAAAATTTTGTCCAATGAGCTGTGCTTACATGATAAAGCAAAACATTTCATAAACAATCCAGAATAACTCACATATAAAAATAGAGTTAATATCTTATACATCCAGGAACTTCTGGACATGCAGTCAACCAAACAAAACAAACTTATATGCATTGATGATCCAACATATTCACCGATAAAGCAAAAGTGTAAACACATGAACAAAAATAAAGTCTCGTGCGTGAGTCGTGCGTGAGACGTGCGGGTTGACTCCACAAAACTTAACTTCTTCTCATATCTTTCACTGAGGTTGGGTTTGGACATCCCTTTGCTCACCTACACACATATAAATGAGAGTGAGCGATAGCCCAGTGAATAATATCAAAATGAAGAGGTTACATGAATAAAATTCATAGCAAACATATCTAACGGCCTTAGGCCCATTCACGTTTTTATCTAATATATCAAACGGCCTTAGGCCCAAACATATCAAATGGCCTCAGGCCCAATTCGCTCTTATCAAACGGCTTCGGACCCAATTTGTTTGTGTCAAACGGCCTTTGGTTCAATCATTCATGTCAGACGGCCTTTGGCCCAATCATTCATGTCAGACAGCCTTTGGCCTAATCATTCATATCAGACTATCATTCATGTCAGACGGCCTTTGGCCCAATCATTCATGTCAGACAGCCTTTGGCCCAATCATTCATATCAGACTATCATTCATGTCAGACGGCCTTTGGCCCAATCATTCATGTCAAATGGCCTTTGGCCTAATCATTCATGTCAGACGTATTTATGTGTGTTTCATACTCATGATCATGATCGTATTTGTATTCACTTAGTCTTAAGCAAAAGACTGACATTTTGAATACTCATTCTTAATTCAAACATACAAATCCATAAGGCATATACAGAAGTAACGTTTGGGAAAACAACATACTTGAACATATCTTTACTAAGATATTACTCACAGTATTCTGCCGGTGGATTCGTCCTTATGCTCGACCCTATACAATTCATAACACATATTGGATCACAAACAATTCAATCCGTTCTTTAATCTATTTATTTCTCTTAGGCTTTACCTTTTAGGTCATTTACAAAGCTCAATGTATTCCTAAGAGTGCTTAGAAATGAAAGAGAACGGAAAACAAAACACAAAACCATTTTTCATAATTTCAGGAACAGGACTCTCCGCTCGAGCGGACCCCTTTAGTCTACAAAAGTACTGCTTACTACATTTCTACGCTCGAGCGTGACTCTTTCCACTCAAGCGGATATCAATGTCTGCAAAAGTTCTGGAAACCAACATTTTACACTCGAGCGACGCTTTCCTCGCTCGAGCGGACATGCCGAATCATGGAATTTCTAGAATTGCATTTGAAGCTCAAACTTAGCATTCAAAGGGTCGAAAACTCATGTTCTTGATACAAAATCATGGAAATCTTTATACAATATGAGGCCATAAGAAAATTGAGTCTAATTTGTCCAAAATCACAATTAAATTCCCAAATTATTTTCACATTTTTTTTGACAACCCATACCAACTTCATATCTTTAAAACTCATGCAAATTAATTTCTATATCATTTTGAAATATACATGCATGTGAAATATAGGCTTCACTTTCAACTTAAATAGTACAATTGATGATTAACTTCATTAATTCAACATTATCATGCTTACATGTGCCAAATAGCCTTCAATTCATTATAAAATGCATGTTTGTACTCAAATATGGAAACTCATGACAATCCTTCACATGCATGTACATACAAACTTTAAGTTCATCAAATTCAACTCAATTTATGTTCTTCATATCAAACCCAATTCCAAACTCACAAATTCTAAAATATGAATTAAACTTTCAAAATATAATCTCAAAACTTGGGTTCATACATGACTTGTCTAAAAACATACAAACTCTTAATTAATCAAGAAAATATGATCAATTTTAGATCATTTACATCAAAACTCCTTTAATTTAAAATTGAACTCGTTTGTTCATGAACTCATAATTTTCCAAAACTTAGTTCTCATTTCATCAAAATATGTAATCAATTATTATAAATCCATGATGCATGTACAATTAGAGTATTAAAACTTGTAGAATTTGTCCATACATGTAGAAATTAGACTCAAACTCATGCAAGATATTCCAAAATCAAACCCAAAATAATTAATTCCCAATTTAACTTTCATAAATTTGAACCTAACTCTATTTCGTCATCATTTTGCTAATTTCATTTTAATTGCATGGAATTGAATCTACTTCTTTAACTTCTAGATAATTTATCTACAAGATTTGAGCTTTGATTCCTCATCTAGAGCTCTTGATTGATGAGTTTCTTACGCATGCAATTTCAAAAATTAAATTAAAATGATGAAACTTAACATAATTTTCCATAATTATGTATGTAACTCATTTCTTGCTCAAACCCAAATTTCTCTCTAATTTCATGAACATGATTCCAAACCCTTCTCAATCTCAAGCATAAAAAAAAAATCCTACATAAATCAAGCTTGAATTTCATACCTAAAATTTTAATTTCAGCAATTAAATTTGATTTCCCCTTTAAATCTTCTTCTTCTTTAGCTTCCTTAATCTTCTTCAAAATTCCCAGCAAGAATCTAAGGAATTGAACTCTCTCTCACTCACGATTCTCTCTGTCTCTCTCTCACGGTTCTGTCAACAATACGAAGCACAAGAATGCTCTCACCAAATAATAAATAGATTTTCCTATTCTCTCTTCTCATGCACACATATAAAATTTGAAGGTTATCAACACTTACACACACATGTTCACTTCTTAACATTGCACAAGCACGCGTGCACACACTTTAAGCTTCCAGCACAACAATAATACACACACTCTCAGACTTCTCAGCACACACACACACACACTTCTCAGCACATACACCCACATATATTCTCAAAATCTAAATCATTCTACAATTTAATTTATGGTTAAGATTAATTTAATTAAATAACATTTATTCTTAATAAATCTTGATTAACACATAATTAAATTAATTACTACTAATCATAAATTCCACATGATTTAATTTATCTAATTTGACTTACTTTAGAGCCCAATTAATTATATTTAAAATTATCAATTTGAATTAGATTTTTTTTAATCAAACTCCCAAAAACTCCAAATATTAAATTAAACTTATTGTCATCATCAATTTCGATTTCCCAAACCATTTAGGCCTTCAATTTCTAACCAGACTCCAAATTTTCATTAATAAATTACATATTCAAATTGGACACCCCATAAATAAATTTAATTCGTAGTAATCACAATTCTCAATCCTCATAATTTAACTAACTTAATTAACTCCAATTCGGACTTAATTAATCGAATATTTAATTAACTCCCAAATGGATCCGTAATTAAAATTAAATTGATTCAACTTTTTAGTTTCACTTCCTTAAGCCATTTGGATCCTTAAAATAAATCTTCAATAGAATCATATACGAATTAGATTCCACAATTCTCATAAATCCCAAATTAAATTAGGATAACGACTAATTAAAATCTCAAATCTACTTAATTAACCAAATATAAAATATTATACGTGACGGGGTCATCATAACTATTCTCATCCATTAAACTACGCAAAAAACCAAGTGCTCATGCATAATTATCCTCCCTCTCATACTGGAGGTATGCAAAACCTACAGAGAAAGTCTTTTTAGTGGATGTTACTCCTACAATCTCTAAAAGTGGCAAACGATATCGATTGGTCTTATATGTACAATCCATTAGTAACACACGTGGGAATGCGCACATGGTAATCCATGTGTACGCCGAACAACACAAGCACATGTAACAATGTCAATGCCAACAAAATATGCTCGTTTGGACTCTGCTAATATCATTTCCAATGCTGCAATAGACACGTTCCCACGAAGATCTTTAAATTGAGTAGGCTTGAAATTATGTTGCACAACTGTCTTGCTCTTCTCAAACGATGATTTGATGTCAGTGTGTTGCAACTCAAGCAAATTGTGTATCCTTGACCAATTTGACTGAAAACTCCCTTGACTTGATCCAAGATATCTCTTTAGCTTTGCATGTGAACTCTCTACCCTATATATGTAAACCATTACAATGGTAAAACAGGGAAATATACATTTTTTTTTTTTCTGAAAATAATTGAATTTACCTATTCGTTGTTGAATTCCCCAAGTGCATGCATGTATCTGTCCATGCAGCTACAAATCTCTCCTTATATATATCCAACCAAGAAGATGTGACATATTGATGTGCCTCTGCATAAAAATCGAATTCATTTTGTAGCAATACAAGTCGTTACATGTACACTTTCTTCAGAATATGACATAACCAACATATTCTAACTTGTTATAAACATATCCCATTTCTCCTTATTCTCAAACAATTTTTTGCATTTGGCCAACACATTTTTATTAATATGTTATCTACATAACAAACTTGTAGCTTGTGGAAATATTGTTGCAATAACATTCATTAGACTCAATTCTCTGTCTAAAACAATAACATTGGGAAGATTATTCTCATCTATCAAACTAACGCAAAATACCAAGTGCCTATGCATAATTATCCTCCCGCTCAGACTGGAGGTATGCAAAACCCATAGAGAAAGTCTCTTCAGTGGATGTTACTCCTACAATCTCTAAAAGTGGCAAACGATATCGATTGGTCTTATATGTGCAATCCATTAGTAACACACGTGGGAATGCACGTAGCAAATCCAAACTAACTAGATGTGCAAAGAACAAATCGGTAACAGTAGTTCCTATGCCGTTTTATGTATTTGTTCACCGCTAACTGACCCAATAGTAGCTGCATTTTCAGATCTCCCAATCTTCTCAAAAACTTTATGCCGTTGACATGCATTGTAGATTGTTTTCATTGTGGAAACATTTTCACTATTGCGTTGTTTAAGTGTGACTAATATCTCATTTGGTCGTACCATACTCTTCGACATATCAACCAACAAAGAAGTTTCCTCATATGATAACCTTCCAGCATAAGAATGACCTTCAAGACAAAATCGCGACAGGATGATTATGCGCACCACATATCACGATCAATGTCCAATCATTGTTTGTATCTAATTTTTTAGCTTTTAACATAAAAGGACAGTCACATTTTTTAGTACCAGTAAGCTTTAATTTTTTTTTCCTTAGGTCTAGTGTTTTTCCTAATGTCCCTATAACATCCACTCCTCTCACAAGCAAGAGTTGGTCTTGGTTTCTTACGATGAGTACCACCTGCATCTGATTTCTTCACAACAGTAACCAAACCATTTTTCCTCCCAACATCACGTGCCCACCGAATTAATTCATCTCGAGACTTGAATATCTAAAATTGTAAAATTAAAGTAATGATTTTGTTACCAATATACACATAAAGAAATAAATTAATGCACATTAAAAATATATATGTGAAAAATATTCATATACAATTTTCAATATGTTCATATATTACCTCGTGAGTCACAAATTCATTACTATAATCTGTTATGAATTCTGACCCAACTTTGCTACTTTTATTTGACTCGCCATCATCCTAAAATAAATAACAATACAAATTAAATTTCAAAATTTGATTAGGAAAATAAGTCCGAACCTATGAATAACGTTTGGTTACATGCTTCCGAACAAATAATAAATGTTCGGTTATCGATTTCTGAACAAATAAACAATGTTCGAGTCTGTGCTCCCGAATTTCGGTCAAATATTCGGGAATTCAGTTTCGAAAAAATGACGAACATATTTTATAATTTTTTTCATTTTTTTTAAGAAACTTTCCTTTACAAATCCAATCTCCTCTGATTAAGAACAACATCAAAGTTATGAATCTCCTCTGAGCTTTTATTGTCGTACTCTTCTTGTTTTATGGAATTGTAGTTGTCTCGAAAAATCAAATGATTGCCACTATTAACGCCAGAATATTGTTGCCAAAGAGTTTTCAAGGTTTTGAGAGTAGATAAGTTTTGAAGGAAGGATTTGAGAAAGATGAATGAGTGGTGATAGAGGTGGGTGTTTACATAAATCCTAATTCATGATATATAGTGGGTGTGTAGAATTAATTGTAAGATAGGTGTGTCAAAATTAATAATGTCATTTTTAATAATCAGTCGTGATAGAGGCCTCGAAATCTTTGTCTCGAATTTGCCTCGACACCAAAACGACGTCGTTTTGGTGTCGAAATTTTTTTTTTTTTTTTTCCTCTGTTTGTTGCAGAGAAGGAGAAGGGGAGAAGAAGAGAAAAGGGAGGAAGAAAGGAGGGGGAGGAGGAGGAGGAGGAGGAGGAGGAGGGAGGAGGAACTGGAGGGGGCCATCAAAATGGCAGTGGGAGGCGAGGAGCAGCGGCGGAGGCGAGGCAGAGGCGGTGAGCATGGCAGCGGCAACGAATCTGGCGACGATGCAGCTCCTCCCTCCTGCGACGATCGACAGTCGACAAGACGGCAGTCGACGAGACGCCGAGGCGACGATCGGGCGACGGCGGCGTGCGACCCTCTCTTCTCTCTCTCTCTCTCGGCATTCGAGCCTCGACTTTGTCGAGGCCTCAAACATTTTCCTTTAATAATTTTATTTAAAATTATTATTATAATAAAAAAAAAAAAACTAAAATTTAGGGGGGCCAACTTCTAATATAGCATCACTCATTTATAATTTTACACTACACCGCGCACACGCCGAGTCCCGACCCGAGCATCCAAATCTTCAAAGCTTAGGAATTGAGGTGAGATTACTGGTGTCATAAATTTGGGCCCTTATCTAGGGTTTGCACGCTACAGAAATCGGCGGCCTCTCTGGTCAATCTTGAAATACAAATACATACACACGCGCGTTCGAGTAACACCGACCATGGGAACTGCAGTAACAGCAAGAAAGCTCCTATTACAGTACCCACTCATCAATCTCGCATCATCAACATCATCATCATTGTGTAAACCACTATTACTACAATGGCCATTTTCACGTCTCCACTCTCTTCTCGGTGTTACCAATTTATCAGCTACTACTGGCAATTACCGCAATAAAAAGAACAAAGTGAAGCAAAAGATGAAGGAAAAAGCAGCAGCAACAGCAGCAGAGGCGGTGGTGAAAAGGCGAACGCGATCGGGAAAAGAGTTTGACGAGAAGACTTTTATGCGTTACGGAGACAGTGCCACCCATATCCCGGTGATGCTGGGGGAAGTCTTGGACGTCTTCGCCTCCGTCCCCCTCTTGTCCTTCGTCGATTGTACCGTTGGCGCCGCCGGACACTCCTCCGCTGTCAGTACTACTACTACTACTACTTCTATTTACTTTCCTTCGCTTCATTTTCTATCTACTTTCCTTATTGATTCACTATTAGTCACTCACTCAGTCCCTCAGTCAATTTATTTGGACTTGGGTGTCTGCTATGCATGAACTGGGATATTATTAACTGCATTTCATTTCTTACACTTGTGAAATATTCTGGATGAATAATGCGATATGTATCAATTAGTGTACTAAATGATGAGACATCATTTTAGAAGTTTTGGGAATTTGTAATTTGTATAATAAATAGGGTTAGTAATAATGTCATAATACTAGTTGGTATACTAATTAGTATGCGTAACACCACCGATTCTTGATTTCTGCCAAAACCAACCATTCTTTTGTGTGTACAGAATTTTGGTATTTGTGCTCAAACTAAATTGTTGTAGGGGGCAATATGATACTTCTCACTAATTTAGGGGCCTATTTGTATAGGGGTTAAAATGATACCTCTCAATAGTTTAAGGATTCTTCATGTAAATAATCCATTATAAATCATTTCAATAAGCACAATCAAATATAAAGAAGTCATTTTTTAAAATGCTATCAAATAGGATAAAAAACAAGAATGGTCTAACAAAAGGACAAAACAAGAGTATATATGTATATATGTATGTAACACTAATAGAAAAAGAGTAGCAACCAAGAACTAGCAAAATAAAAACCCATAGCAATGTTAAAACTGGTGCAAAATTAAACCCGCCCCAACAAGGCAGCAATTGCCAACAACTTCAATACAGAGAAACAAAAAATGAGAGAAAAGAAAGCAAGACTTGTGTAGGTACACTAGTCGTTAGAATTTTTGAGTAAGAGAGGAGTTCAAAGTAATAGAGAAGTCTATGTACAAAGCTACCCTTGAGTATTTTTATTAAGGAGTTGGACTAATTGACCATTTTTTAATATTTTATTTAAAAAAAAAAGAAATTAAAATAGATCTTTTATATATTGGAGATAGCTCGACATAAATACAGTGTTATTAAAGGCACGCCTAGGCATGTGTTTAGGCCCAAGTCCCATCCAGGCCCAAGATTTGTGCCTTGTAATGTTCCAAGCCAAGTGACTTCGATAAGGTGCGCCTAGGTGTGCGCTTAGGTGTGTGCCTAGGCCCAAGTCCCATCCTGGCCCAAGGTTTGCGCTTTGTAGTGTTCCAAGCCAATCAACTTTGATAAGGTGCGCGATTGGTCCAAGGTGTAGTAAGGCTCAAGGCTTGTGTCTTGAGGGCTTTTTTTTATAAACTAGGATTGCAGCACAACTCATTTCCCTTAAGCATGACTCGTCTCACGATTTGTATATACAAGCAAGCAAAACAGTTGTATGATCATGCATTCTTGATCACAAAAATCAAATACTTAAATCGGATGAAAACGTTTCTTGAATAAAAGATCCTTAACAATCACATAGCGATTATCCAAATTCAAAAGAAAAACTAAAATCACAATACTTTAATATAAGTTATTTGATTAGGATTTTATCTCAATTCTCAAGAAGAAGATTAGTTGTCTATGGAGAAGGTGAAGAACACCATAGGTATGGAGAACTCCATCCTTGGAACCTTGGATTTTCTGTCTCTTGCCTCTTGTGCCTCTTTTTGATATCTCTCGAATAAGACCCTATTTTAAGAAGGCTAAGTCATCCCTTTATATTCCCATGACTATTAGGGTTGGAATGGGCTAAAAAATAGTATCAAAATATACTTTTCATCACAAAGGTCCGTATAACCTGCACAATACATAAACTTATTAAAATCATTAAATAATAATTGATATAGATTTAACTAGTGTAGTTTAAGGAACCTCAATGTAGGTATTTTGGCACTTATCACTATGGAAGTCTGTTTGGTATTATTTTGGTTTTTGTAATTTTAAAAACAAAACTGATGAAAATTTTAAAAATGTTCATCATTTCATATGATTTTCATTTAGGGATAGAGGGTTAGTATTTGAGAGGTACAATACAACAACTAGGTAGAAGTGCTAATCAGTTGCTTCAATCGTTGAGGAGAGATGATTTGTGATGAAGGTTTGGGTGGGTGGTGGTGGTGGGATGGGAGAAGGTGAAGGAGAGATGATTTGTGATGAAGGTTTGGGTGGGTGGTGGTGGGATGGGAGAAGGTGAAGGAGGAGTGGTGGGAGAGCATTTTCAAATTTTCAAATTAAATGGAAAAATTTGTATTTTTAATAAACTTTAAGAGTGTAATTTTAATTTTAAACTAAAGTTATTATAAAGTAGATTTTACGTTGATCCCGTAGAATAAATATCCTAACCAATTGTGCAAGAAAAAAAATATGATAATAATGTCTCATAATATACATGTTAAGAGAGCTTGAAAGTATTATATATTTTTTTGTGGTTAACCAAAGAACTTAATTTAAATGTAGATCTACTTTGTTTTTGACATTCAGACTTTTATGTAATGAACATTTCACTAATCATATAATGTACTTTAGTTTATAGTGTAATTAAAACTTCATTATTGAATTAATTCAGTAGTTCCAATGTTCACTTCAATTCATAACTAAGCATAACAGTGTAACCAACAAAAACATGAAAGAAACAAGAAAGCTTACCATCACTATCTTTTTCGTCTCTCCTAGATTTGCTTCCATCGTTGTTAACTTTGATCTTGAGAAGTCATAATCATAGTTATCACTATTTACAAACCTTGGCTTCTCGACAGCTTCATTTGCAGGAGTAATAGCTTCTCTGTTTGGCATCCATGTTGCGGTAATTGTATTACACCATGCCCAAAAATTACAGCCTTTATTCTCACGACATACGTAATGTAGTTTTCCATTTGATGTCTTTTCAAAATCTTACCACTTTTATTGTTACCTGTCTCCCACATCCACATATTCTTGTATCGAACCTACGGTCAAGTGTTTCCCCACCGCCCATGTTGGTTAAAGAAGGCACCAAGGTTTGTTCTTCCTTTTTTCCAACTTCTCACAATTCTTTTTATCACACCACTTTTGGAGGGAGAAGCTTGTTTCCATGCATCATGAGCACATAAGACACATTTTGTCAGTTTGCGTGAAAAATGTAACATGGTGGCACTTCAGTCAAAACCATATGACAAAAAATTAGCTATTTTTAGAAGGCATGTTAGTAATATACTCCTAGACCATACCACTAGGGGTAAAATAGATTTTGTCCATTTATTTATCTATTTATATTGTCCATTTCCTTCACAACCACAAGCAAACCTCTGTATAATTTAAGAAAGATATAGAAAATGTAGCAAAAATCACCACCATCTCCACAAAAAGGAAGAGATGACTAAAAAAAGGGGGATGAGAATTGCATTGTGCATATCAAACTATGGTACAGTGGATGTATGACGGCCTAGTCCTTCTTTGGGGTGTACAAGTTTCGCTCCCTCAGAACAATCAATTACAGTCCTGTTAGTAAAAATTATGCTAGGTTTGGATCGACAGCAACCAAGCAATAATCTTAAACTAAACAATTAAATAGGAGCAATCAAACAACTGTGTTATTTATTCGAATGCCTCAAAAGAATGAGGACTTCTTTGGATCAACTGATGGTAACAAAATAAACAAGTAAAACAGACTTTTTTTTATATCAACTAATGGTAACATAGTAGATTAGACAAACAAAAGTAATTCCAGATTGAAATCATCAGAGTTCACCCAATTACAAAGTACAAACTACAAGAAACTACTCCTAAGTTATAGCTTGAATTACTCCTAAGTCTAAAAACTAAGTTGTTGTATTGTTGTTGATGTTCTTCTCCTTTGCAAACCTTCTGGCCTTTATAGTTCTTTCCCACGCCCCCATGATTTCATCAATCTACAATTGTTGCTGTATAACTGCTGTAACTGCTCTCTCACTTCCAAGCCTTCAAATCATGCCAGACCTTCACTTCTATCTGTCGAACTGCCTTCCTTTCAAGTTGCCATGTGTCTACAAGTCTTTCTAATCTTCCCTTGATAGTGAAAGACTCCCACCTTGTTCATGCTTCCTTTTGGAGGCCACCCACTAAGTCCATGATCTTTGTCAGTAATTATTCTTCCATTCAAGTTTACCCACATGCAATAATCAACTTCTAATCGATGTCTCTTGCCTTCTGATGCTAACAACACACTCTAAACTTGGCCACGTGTCCTCAATCGACTGGACCACCCGTCAATAGGATCTGGCAAAAATAGGTGCAAACAAGTCCAGAACAATGACTAGAAATTACTAGCCCATGTCATTCCTATATGTATCCTAAGCTTCCATACAATCTTAATCAGAGAAATTGGTCTTAGTTAGGGTGTTTATGTTAGCAAAACTATGAACTTATGAAAATTTGGAAACTACATAATACTACAACTATACTTCAATTAAGGTTTGAGCAATGAAATTACATAAGTTAGATGGGAAAAACTAGACTAGATACTTCATAGCATCTACCGCTTTTCATCAAGGATGCATGGGTGTGCTTTCCAAAAGCTCTGCTCAATTATATTACAGTGTTCCATGACAACTCACTTCCACAATTTCCTGCGAGGACCATTATTGTACATCACAGCCTCATCTCCCTGCATACAAAATGAAATTCTCAGCTCTCTACAGAGTTGTAAAGTAGTTAACGGAGACTGCCAAGCTAGGAGGTTCCATTCACTTGGTCCCATTTCAAAGCTTGGTTAGTTTCGGCCAAAAACATTTTCCTTTCTTTGGTTGCAATCTTGAAACTAATGTGTTTGTGGTGATTTTGGTGTGGCGGAATGGCGCTAGTGGGGTGGTGGTACACTGGTAGTACAGTGGTGGTGTTTTTTGAGACTGTTTGGAAAACATTTTCCACCTTTGAGAAGTAGATAAATAAGCTTGTTTTCCATTGATCATGACCTTGTGGCCAAGTGGCAGGGAGTTAGCACTTTGGTGCTTGCAAAGGCGAGGTAAGGAGTTGAACCCCCCCATAAGCCAATCTAGCAACTGACTTTTGCCCTGAAAGAAAAAAAAAAGTTTTGCTTTGAGTTAAGCTCAATTCAGCCTTGAACTAACTTTTTGGATTTTGCAAAGCATTTGGATTAGTTTGATGCATAGAAGTTTTGCTTTTTTGCTTTGTACATGAGTGACACCCTTCGTGCCTCTTTTTGAATACAATATACTTTTTACACATAAAATTTAAAAAAAAAAAAAAATTCAAATCTATCAAGTGAGCAGGTGGGAAACATTGACCTTGGCATTGGATTGATAATGTACAACATTCAAATCTATCAAATGAGAAAATAATAAAAACCTTATTCAAAAAGAGGGGGAGAGAGAGAGAGAGAGAGAGCTTGTCCCAGAAAACAGATGATCCTTGATAGAACATGATTGGTAATGTTTGGTAGTCGATATTGAAAAATCTAAAAATCCCCAAGATGTTTATTTGTAATCATGTATCAATTTTAACCAGTAAATAACAATTTCAATCAAACAATCAAAAGACAAATCAATACAATGATTTAACGTGAAAAACTACAATTAGTGCGTCTCCAATTGTGATAAAAAACCACGGACAAAAGTCACAAAACAATCTACTAAGAAGACAAAAAAGAATTACACAATTGTACCCTCAATTATCTAGTGAATCCACGCCCAAATTGAACAGACCCCTCTATGCTCTTCCACCACCGTCTTCATCTCGAAATTGTCTTGTCCAACGTTGAATTCACAACGCCAATGTGGAAACCACGATGATGAGTCACTCCAGGATTGACCAAAGCTTCAGGTCCAAATTTCACGGAATCCACCAAAGAACAACGCTCGAGCGGACTGACTAAAATATGTGTTTTAGAACAAGGGTCCACGCTCGAGCGCAGGCTGCTTGTGTGTAAAAATACAACTCCCAGTACTTTTGCAGGCGAGTAAAACTTCTGAAAGGATTGCTTTTTTGCTCTAGCGCATAATCGGCTGCTTGAGTGGTCAAATAACTTCGATTGCAATTTTGCGTTTTGCTTCGGGGGTGCTGCCCCTCGACCCCACCTAGGCGCTACATCAGCCTCACCATGGGGCACTACCCCCTGGAACCCCGCGAGTTGACCGGGGCAGCTCGATCCCCAACATAGTCAGCGAAGTGGCAAACAAAATAGGATTAAGATCAGGCACAATTCGGGTTGGATTTGCATCTAAAAACTTATAGCCTCACTTACAACTGAAAGGAGTTTTGTCAAACGGGATTACCAAGAACAAAAACCTAATAGATACCAAATTGCTGGACAAGCAAATTATTTTTCTCTTGTGTTTGAGTATCCTGTGGATTAAGAAGAAAAATCCATGATTAAGTGCACTTCATTTTTCATGCCATTTGTTCACTGGTTCTACACCAGTATGGACGAAGCTACAACTTACATGAATGCTTCTAATATCATGTATAATATAAGTGGCATGACACGATATCAAGGTGATCTAGATTTTTAGGAGATTCATACTAAATTACAATCTATCTTGTTCTTCTTTATTTGTACATACCTTCCATTTCATCCAACAAATTGGAGGAATATCTGTTTGTCTTTTGGACAAATTAACATTCTGGCTAATTTTACTTTCAACCTCTTATGTTTCAACATGCAACCTTTCATGTAGAGCATGGATCAAAGGAAAGTATGACTTGTTCACCCAAAAAAGGATCAAAGGAAAGTCCTCCTTTTTTCATTACATGTAACCATTTTGCATGGAAAGTAGAATATTTTATTTTTTTGGGGTAATAAAAACTATGGTTTACTAAATTAAAATATAAAATGAAAATAGACATCCAAGGCTAGAAGAGTATGATATCATTTTGATGTAATTGTTTGGTCATGGAGTCGTATTGGCACAAAATGAAATTGTTGCATAAAACCACTGTCTAATTGGGAATTATTTTTAGGTTTTATTTATTTATTTATTTTTTGAGAACTTTTTTATTTATTTATTATTATTTAAGAACATAGAAAGTAGTTGTATTAAAATAAAAGCAAACAACAAACAAATCAAGAAAAGAAAATCAATAAGACCCTATAGGGTCAAACAAACCTAACAAGAATTACAAACAACAAAAAAACAAAGCTGCTAAAAAATAGCTATGATCTAGGGAAAATTACCGATCTACTCAAGATGTGATTTGGAAAAGCAAGATCTACATCGAATTAAGCATGATTTGCATCAAACTTGCTGTCGTTGTCAACGTCGTTCCTATCACTGTTGCCCAACTCTGCCACCACTGACGCCAAACTTTGGACAAATCTCTTCTTAAAAAATTTAAATCTAAATATAATATTGTATGTGGGGGTTCGAGAAAGTCGTCGAAAAACTTCAAGGCTCGTTGGAAAACTTGAAGTTCGCCGAAAAACTCAAGAATTCTCTAGAAATAAAAGTGAGGCTTAGATTCTTCAATGATGGCCATATAAGAACTCAAGGGATGGAGATAATGGATGATAAAAGATTGGGTGAAGAAGAAAGCAAAGAGGTTAGAGAGAGAATAATGGCATAGCTCCCATGGATCTCCCACTTCACCTTTTGAAGAACTAAGAATTATGAAGAGTTCTCTAAGTGAATTCTCATTCTATTTTGAAAGCTATGGGTGAGTGCTTTATATAGGTAACTCCTTCACGAACGCTTCTCTCAGGTCACACCTAACCACTAATTCCTAATCATCTTAAAGGGTCAGGGGTAGTCTGAGAGGACACCTTGTTGCAGAAGGGTCAGGGGTAGCTCAAGAGAATGCCATGCCGCAAATATTGCCCAGTCTCATGGACCCCCAGGTCATGCCAGCTAGACCTACGTATAGGCTAGTTTAATTGAAGAGTGAATTTATCTTTTCTAGATTGTGTCTGAATCTGTTCAAAGCCAAATGCTTCGGATCTCTAGGTTTTCTTAGAACCCTTTCGAGTTCGAGCTCAATAAATCTCTAGGTTCGTGGATTCGAGCCCTTTTGAGATAGAGATGGGTCTCCTCCAAGGGTTTCATTTCTTCTAAATGCAATGGTTAATTCTCTTGGACGCCCATATGCTCCGGGTCTCCTTGGATAGGCTTGTTGGGCTTTTCTTAGAGATATAATCTTGTTGGGCCTCTCCGGCCCGTTGGTTGACTTTCTTTCAGACCCATTCTGATGAGATTTGCTTGGGCTCATTTGGCGATAAATTCTCTAGGCCCATTGGTTTTGGACTTTCTGACTGGACTTCGATTGGGCCCACTTGATTCCGAGCCTCAAGTTATCCCCTCTTATAAATCTTAATCTTTTGAATTAGGAAAACGATGAAGCCATAATGAATCCCTTATACAGACAAGTTAAGATCTTCTTGAGTGATTTTTTGTATAACTGTTGTATCTTCAACTTTTTACTATTGTACCTTCAATTTTTATAAAATTAAATCTCAACCATTCTAAAAATCACACAAAGTCTCCATTAGAGGAGAATTCGAAGAATGGAGGCTAATAGAAGAATCTAGAGCTTCTTAGAAGCTCAAGAAAATATGAGAATATTGTATAGAATTCAAAAAAGTGTATACAAAGTTTTAGAATAGATTCTAGAGAGTTTTTGTAAGCTTATAAAAGGCTGCATGAAACTTCTACATGCCATATTTAAGAAGTGTTCTAGAATACTCCCAAAGTTGCCTATAAAATCATATTTAACAAGTGTTATAGAATACTCCCAAGGTTACCTACAAAAAGAGTGAGGGCTCATTTACTTCACATTCAACTTGGGTGTAAAGTTCTTGATGTAGCTGTTATAGTGCATATTTTGTACTCTTAATTTATACTTTATTTTATATTATATTTTATCTTATTATATTTATTTTTATGTTTATATGTATTCCAAATAGAGAGTTGAGTAGATCACTTATACAATTGTATGTATATCCAAAAAAAAAAAAAAAAAAAAGGTCAATCCGATAATCATAACATATTCAATTTGCTACGTTTGTCAACAAAAAAGTAGACGACAATTGTGTTTTTAAAAATAGACCATTGATTTTTTTGGTGACAAATGTAATAAATTGAATAAGTTACGATTATCAAATCGACTTAATTTTTTATTTTATTTTTATGATTAATATACACCAAAAGTCCAACAAAATAAATGATTCGAATCATCAAAATATGATCCGTGATAAACTTCATGAATCTGAAGAGTGCCCTCCAAACCGGATTAAGGACGGGAGAGAATCCACCTCCTAAAATTAACTACTCTATTTTTTTATTAAATCTCAAATGAGATGAGATGAGTTTAATTTATTTTATTTTTTTTACCTTGCCCTAATTTGTTTGAAATTGTCACCGTCGTCTATCTTTGGAATCATCCTCGAGTAGTGTGAGTTGTCTTGTCAGTTCACAAAGACAGTGACTAGGATTTCAATTATATAGGCCATATTTGCTGTATTTCTTGCTCTAGGGGAGTGATTTGTGTCAACTTACTCTCATAGGAGTAGTTTAAAATTTAGATGGTTATATTTTGGCTTCTATCATTAACTTTTTGAATTTGTGAGTTTTGGAATTATGTATAAAGGTATAAGGGTATAAGTGAAACCCTAAATTTCACCAAATTCACCCGCTGCCGCAGCTCTCTCTCTCAGACATTTGGCTGCCATGGCGAACTTCTAGATTCATACATATCTCTGTTTTCTAGATTCATACATAACTGTTATTATTAGATTCATAAGAGTTAAATTGCTCATTTTGAGTTATTAGATTTCCTTTCTCATGTAGTTGATGTTTTGTGTCATCATTTTGTTTTTCTTTAATTAAGAGGATCACTTTGTTTACGGTCGTTGTTTTTGATCTCTTCATATATCTGTGCTGAAGAATTAATTAACTCGTTTTGGCATGAGAAGTTTAATTTTCAGAAGTTTTTATGAGTGAAAAAGTTCTTGATCATTATGAAGCTTTTAACTGGTAATCCGAAGGGTTTATCAACATAGGTTGTTAGGTTTTAATATACAAGTGTTGAACAGAAATGTTTGCAACTTTAAATAGAAGGTTGTGGTGTATATAAAATCTTTAGTTTATTGGCCTGTCATTGATTCTTTGTAGACTATGACTGTAGTCCGCACTTATGTATGGAATGTTGACTTGTCTTCTTTACATGCAGCAATTGCTTTCCCAAAATTGAACAGGGCAGTTGCTTAGTTCTTTTGTTTGTATTTATGAAAATTTTTGTTAGACCTCGAATATTTGATGTCATTGAATACATGTAAATACTTTTTCGTGTAATTTTATGGATGATTGCCTCCTATGTAGTCTGTCTTTCTATGCACATGATTTTACCAGGCATTGCTTCTTTGGATTTTGTATTTAATGCACAGTGTACACTCCGTGTGGGTGGGAACCTCTTGTTACCTGGTGAAGGTACCTATTGTAGTTGCTATTTTTAGACTGGCTATGTTATTCGATTGTCCTCTTTTCTCGGTTATGTGTATGTGATTACATGTCAGTTTGGATTTGGAGTTTTTAATAATTTTGATGATAGTGGCATGTTTGTATGTTGTATAATGTGATGATAGAGAGTAGAAATGTTGTAGAAAAGTAGCTATTTGTATTTGTTCTTTATACTTTTTATACTTCTTAAGCAGTATGCATGAGCTTGTGGTGTTCTACTTGCATAAGTCCCTTTTGTCTTCATTTGTTGCATGTAGTGCCTTTCGTATATGCTTTGTTAACAAGGCAAAATACATGCCATTTCTGCTGTAGTGTTATTGTAATGGTGTTGACTGTCGAGGGCCCTTGCAATTCAAAAATCATGTTTTTCCATGTGAAGCTGTGTCATAGAATGAAAAAATGAAAAATTTGCTTTATTAATCTTATTATTGGAATTGTTTTAGTTTTCAAATATCACTTAGATTACTTTTTGATTAAAATAATTTCTGAGTTAAACTCAACTAAAGACAGATTAATAAAGCAAATTTTATGACATAGCTTAACAAGATTAATAAAGCAAATTTTAAAACTATTTTAATAAGACAGATTAATTATTTTACTTAAAAAGTAATCTAAGTGATATTTGAAGACTAAAACAATTCCAATAACAAGATTAATCAAATTTTTCATTTTTTTATTCTATGACATAGTTTGACATGGAAAAACATGATTTTTGAATTGCAATGGCCCTCGAAAGTCAACACCATTACAATAACACTACAACAGAAATGACATGTATTTTGCCTTGTTAACAAAGCATATACGAAAGGCACTACGTGCAAGCAAATGAAGACAGAAGGGACTTATGCAAGCAGAACACCACACGCTCATGCATACTGCGTAAGAAGTGATAAACAGTAAAGAACAAATACAAGTAGCTACTTTTCTACGACATTTCTACTCTTTATCATCACATTATACAACATACTAACATGCCACTACTACGTCAAAATTATTAAAAACTCGAAATCCAAACTGACATGTAATCACGTACACATAACCGAGAAAAGAGGACAATCGAATAGCATAGCTACTCTAAAAATAGAAACTACAACAGGTACCTTCACAAGGTAACAAGAGGTTCCCATCCACACGGAGTGTACACTCTGCATTAAATACAAAATCCAAAGATGCAATGCGTGGTAAAATCATGTGGATAGAAAGACAGACTACACAGGAGGCAATCATCCATAAAATTACATGAAAAAGTATTTGCATGTATTCAATGACATCAAATGTTCTAGGAGATTATGGAGGTCTAAAGAAAATTTTCATGAATACAGACAAAAGAACTAAGCAGCTGCCCTGTTCAATTTTGGGAAAGCAACTGCTGCATGTAAAGAAGACAATTCAATATTCCATGCATTCTTGGAGTGCGGACTGTAGTCATAGTAAACAAAGAATCAATGACAGGGCCAATAAACTAAAGATTTTATTTACACCACAGCCTTCTATTTAAAGTTGCAAATATTTTTGTTCAACACTTTTATATTAAAACCTAACAATGTATGTTGATAAATCCTTCGGATTACCAGTTAAAAGCTTCATAACGATCAAGACCTTTTTCACTCATAAAAACTTCTAAAAATTAAACTTCTCATACCAAAACGAGTTAGTTAATTCTTCAGCACAGATATATGAAGAGATCAAAAACAACAACCATAAGCAAAGTGATCCTCTTAATTAAAGAAAACAAAATGACTACAAAAAACATCAATGAAATGAGAAAGGAAATCTAATAACTCAAAAGGAGCAATTTAACTCTTATGAATCTAATAATAATAGGTATGTATGAATCTAGAAAATAGAGATATGTATGAATCTAGAAAATAGAGATAGCTGCTACATTGGGTGAATTTGGTGAAATTTAGGGCTTCTCTTATACCCTTATACCCTTATATATAATGGTATTTTGAATTTGTCTTTATTATAGATTCCTTCCTCACATTCTGGAAATTACATTGATCCCCTTATCAGTGTTTGTCTTTCAATGGGAGTATTAGAAAAATTAAATTTATGGTATTACCCTTGCATATTTATGCTTAAAGACATGAATACCCTTACTATATTTATTGTCTCTTTTCCTTATCTACACCTTAAAATCTCTCGTGGTTACTAAATTTAGTTGGACATTGTATTATTTATCATTAATCCACTAGTTTAAAGAATCTCACATTTCATGTCCCTTTCTAATGCATTTATACACATTCGACAGTACCTTGGTTTTGTTTGAAATCTGACCATTGATATGAGGCAGCTATAGCAGATAACTCTTATTACACATGCCAATACATTGGGCATTCAACTCCGAATCAATGGTAGAAGAAAAATTAGCCCTAATTCTTAGTCTCTGAAGAACACTTTGTTGCTGCATGCTTTCATCATCCAGTCAGGCAGCTCCAAAAATTCTTCTTCATGTTGTTTTCTTCTTCTTTTTCTCTTCTTATGTTTCTGTCTCATTCTCTTCTCTTCTCTTCTTCTTGTCTATGTTGTTGTCTTCTCTACTTCTCTTCTCTATGTTGCTATCTTTTTCTTCACATGGCTATAATGTCGTTGCCTTCTTCTTCTTCCATCTTCTTATGCTTATTCTTCGGTCTCCTTTTCTTTCTCATCATTTTTTAGACTGATCTATGTTTTTCCCCCTCTTCTTATTCTTCTTCTGCCCTCTCTTTTTATTCATGTTTTATGTTAAATTTTGAATATTGTTTGTTTGTCTGTTAAAATAGTATTATTTGTTGGTATTTATATTTTTAAATGTTTAACATTTCATTTTGCTTATGTTGAACTTTAAATTATTTGCTTATATATTAAATTATATATTTGTTTACATACAAGGTGCGCCTCACTTCAATGAAGCTTGCACCTCGCCTTACGCCTTAGGACCCAGGAGACCTTGCCGTCTCGGTGCGCCTATCGCCTTTAATAACACTGCATAAAGCAATATTTGATAAAGCTCGATTACAAAACTACTACTAAATTTTGTCATATAGTTAATTTGAGGGGGTTGAACCCTCGGGTGCCAACCCTATAATTTATCTTACTAATTGCTATATAATATGGACTTTTTTCCTTCAATTTTTTGGGGGAGTATCATGGGACTTAAGGATTGGCTTGATTAGGTTTGGTTTTTGGGGTTGCATTCACCCCCTTATGCCTCTCTTGGATCCATCATTGCATTCATGAAAAGCGTGAAGTGCTGCTGTGGGGGACTCACCAACTATGAATAGATCTTACTTATGGGTAAGAGTAGGAACATCTAGTAGTTTGTATTGTGTGTGTACTTGTTACAGAAGGCAAAACATCCCCTTCCAAAACATTCCCCTTGCCTGGGTGTTGGTTTCTTGTGGGTCCCGCTCTATTTACATCATGTTCAAAAAAAAAAAAAAAAAAAAAAACAGTGAGCTTGAGACTGATTTTAATCGGGTTTTATGGTTGAAGTTGCGAAACAAGTATAGGGGGCGAGTAGGGCTTGTATAGGGTAATAAATGGGTAAGAGTTTAAGTATGAAAATATGAGATTTTGGAATTGCTTTGGGCGCTGTTATAGTTTAGAAAATACGAGAGGGAAAGTGGGAGAGGAAGAAGATAGGTCTAGGAATCACTCGAATAAGATAGGTGTAGGAATTACTCCTAGAATCCCTTAGGCATCACACTTAGGGTTTGATTGCATCTCATAATTCATAAGAAAAGCTTAAAAGCTCTAAAAATTCTGTAAATATCAATTTTATTGAATTAGAAGCATTACATGAGCTTATATAGACTTGGAGACTTCTTTTTTTCAATTAGGACTCAAAAATAGGAAACTACTAATATTTTGACCTCCAAAACCTATCTAAGACCAAATAAAAAACTAATTAAATAACTTGACCCACAAGACAACCCATGGGCGACCCCTGCAGTCCATGTCAATAGATATAAAAATTATCAAAATACCCCTAACTTAAAAACTCTAAAAAAACATAAAAAAAATTATAAAATAAGATTGTAATAACACAAAAAACATAATTATATAAGGTTCCTATCAATTTCTCTTTGGAATCATGCCAATGTCCAAATATCATTGCTTCTTTGAATTTAGCCTTGCTTGCTTGTTTGTTTAGTTGACTAATTGAACAGCAACTACAAAGACAAATATCCAAACAGGTCTGGTACAAGAGAACCAAACGGCATGGGAATCCAACAAGATATACATCTGAGATAAACAAAACCTTGCACAACCCGCAAGGGAAGGAACTAAAGAGAGAGAAAACCACTGAAGTAAAAACCAACACAAAACGAACTCCCTTTGCACAGCCCACAAAAGGTAGGCAGCAGAGATCAACAAAGAAAGATGTGCAGCAGAGACAACAGAGTGGCATTGATAAAATAAAAATATATGCTCACTTCACTCAATCCTCAATATATATGCCCTCACTGCACTCAACCCTCAATAGACTTGGCCATGTAACTGCTTCAGACAAGACACACAACATATATTGGGCTAATATCACTTGACCCTCAAATGGTGACAAACATTTCCTTACTATTTCCTGCAAAAATGAGAGAGAGAAGCAGTTGTATGATAAAGAATGTATCCTCACTACACTCAGCCCTCAATATCTGGCCTCTCTTCATTCAACCAACTAGCACAGACAGAGTTGTCCCTTTGTACAGAGGATTGTACTGGGGCTGTGATTTTTTAATCTTCAACAGCTCCCAGGTTTGGGCTGTTGGCCATCTCCAACCATTATCATTCCTAATATCTTTAACTTTAGCAAAAGGTGACATCCCTGCATCATAGATGATCATCTCCCCAAACCTAGGGAATAAGGTGTAAGATATCTGAATGAATGAGTATATTCAATTGTGTATCATACGAAGAGTACATCATCTTATATAGAACTCTAGTCCCTAAGACTAGAAAGGAAATACGATATTTACATAATCACAATCATTCTAAATTCTTAAAATAGAAGATATACAATATATGCAATATATTCTCACACCTCCACTCAAACTCAATGTGTTTTAGCAGAAAACATTGAGATTTTGTCAAGAAGATACTGAAACCGAGTAGTGGTGTGATTTTTGGTAAAAAAGTTAGCAAGTGATAGAGCTGAAGTGACAAAAGGAAGCGAGATAGAACCAGACTGCAGATCCTGACAAACGAAGTGACAATCAATCTTAATGTGCTTCGTTCGCTTATGAAACACAGGGTTGTGGCAATTTGAATAGCACTTTGGTTGTCACAGTAGAGAGAGGTTGGAAAGGACTAAGGGAGTCCAATAAGAGACAACAAAGCCAAACAATTTCAGTAGTAGCATGAGCCATAGCATGGTACTCGGCTTCGGCAGTAGAACGACAACAACAGTTTGTTTCTTGCTTTTCCAAAAAAACATGGAATCGTCAAGAAACATATAGAAACCAGAAGTGGATTTGTAATAATTAATATCACCAACCCAATCAGTATTAGCATAAGCCACAAAGTCTAAGAAAGAAGTAGAAGATAACAATAAGCACTAAAAGATAGTATTGTGAAGATAGCGAAGAATCCAAATCAAAGCAGCCCAATGTGTAGAGTGAGGATCAAAAACAAACTGGCTAACCACATGAACAACAGAGGCAAGATCATTATGAGTAACCGTCAGATAGACTAAGCAACACATAAGCTCTCGGTATAAAATAGGATCATCCAGAGGGACACAATCAGTAGTGTTGAGTTTTGCATTAAGCTCAATAGTGGTATAAAAAATCTTAGTGTCAGTAAGACCGGCATAGTGAATAACCTTATTGGCATACTTGGCCTGAGATAGAAAGCAGCCATTGGGAGAAGAAGCGACCTCAATGCCAAGAAAATGCTGCAATGGGCCTAGATCCTTCATTTCGAAGGTGCGGAAGAGATGTTGCTTGACTTCAAAAATAATAGAAGAATCAGGGCTAGTGATGATTATATCATCCACATGCAGTAATAGGGTAACAAAACCAACAGAGGTGTAGAAGAGAAACAAAGCAGAGTCCTGAACACAAGGATGAAACCCAAGCTCAATAATAGCTGTTTGAAGTTATTATACCAAGTACGAGGAGATTGTTTCAAACCATACAAAGCACGCAGAAGACGACAAACCTGTCTAGAGGAATGGTGGAGGTCAGGGGAAGGATGCATGTAAACTTTCTCAGCGAGATCAAACTAAAAAAGAGGCCAATGACGAACAACAACAACAACAACAACAACAACAACAGAGATCAAAGTAAGGACAGTAGTCATCTTGGCAACTGGGGAAAAGGTCTTCTCATAATCAACACCATACTCTTGTGAGAAACCTTTAGCAACCAAGCGTGCTTTGTAGCGCTTGACCATCAGAATGAGTCTTTACTTTATATCCTCATTTGCAACCAACCTTGTTAGCAGGCAAAGGAACCAATTTCTAAGTAGTAGTCTTATGCAATGTAGACAACTCATCCTTCATAGCTCGAATCTAATTAGGATCCTAACAGGCTTCTTTGTAAGACCGGGGTTCTGAAAAAGAGTGAGTAGCATACAAAACTATGTAGTATAAAGGAGAAAAATATGTTTTAGCAAAATCAAGTTTGACTACTTGTTTACGGATGCGAAGGAGATACTTGCGGTTGGCAAGATTAGAGTTTTTAGAAGCAGGAGGATTAGTAGCAAGGGCAAAGACAATCTGTGAAGGGAGAGTCTTGCGATGAGAATAGACAACAACGGGAGAGGAGGAGGAGCCGGAGGGGAAGGGGGAGTAGGAGGAGAGACAGAACATACTTAGGGGGGTCAGTAGAGAGTACTCAGCAGGAGGGGTGGTAGGAGGAGAAAAAGGAATAATGATGCAGACAACGCTGGATTTTGAAAACAGCGGTGATTTGATGGCCTAAGCAGTGAGTAATTTAGGATTTTAAAGGTTAAATTGAAGGCTAATAGGTAAGGGAAGGGATTAGGATTGATTTGGGGGTGATTGGATAGGGTTTTGAGCTTGTAAAGTGCACTTTTAGAGAGCTGTGAATAGTAATCCAAGAATAGTAAATTGAAACTGAAAAGAAAAAGAAAGAAGAGAAGAAGATAGTTCTAGGTATCACACCTAGATTCCATAAGTATTATACCTAGGGTTAGGGTTGCATCACACAAGCCCAAAAGAGGTTTCAAAGCTCGCAAAATTCTATTAAATATCAACTCTATTGCATTAGAAGCATTACATGATTTTATATATACTTTAGAGACTTTCTAAACCAACTTGAACTAAAAAAGAAAACTACTATAATATCTTAGACTTTCAAAGCTAATTTACGACCAAATAAAAGACATAAGTAAAAACTAATTAAATAACTTGAACTATAAGACAATCCATGGGCGACCCACACAACCCATCTTTAGAAATTTTGCAAATTACCAAAATGCCCTTTGCTTAAAATTGTAGAAAACATAAATATAATTATGAAATAATTCTATAATAATACTAGAAATATAATTATAGAAGATTTCTATCATTTTCTCTATGAAATCATGCCAATGTCCAAATATCATCGCTTATTTAAATTTAGCCTTCCTGGAGCTTCTTATACTCTATATCGTTCTCCGTTAGTTGGAAAAAACTCAACCTCGAGTTTTGAAGTGTTGGAGTATAAGAATCCACAAGCTTTGAAATTTCATCCAGAACTTCACATCAAAATCTTCAAGTTGGCAACATCGTTTCTTCCTCATTGGAGGTAACAATGAAAGCAATATGATATTTTCAACTCTAAAGCTAATTTTTTTTGGAATAACAAAATCAATTGAAGTAGAAGGTGAACCCTTGAATTGATCAAAGTGTTGAATTGCCCCATCATCCATGCCATTCTCTTTTGGCTTTGCAATATGTTTCGTACAATTAATTTGAATGCTATTGCTTGCATCAACAACCAGGAATTCAATGTTCCCAACCTTTACCTCAACCAAAATGTTGTCATGCAATTCAATTTTGCAATCCTCTTGTGACTCTTCTATGTGCTGGACATCAGTTATGGGTAGAGGCTCATTAGATGAGTTTGTTGGCACCACATCAAAAAATTCAAGTAACACATTAGTGACCTTTAAAGGCATATTTTGCTCGGAATCAACCTTTGCTTGCTTTAATTTTTCATCCTCTATAGCTTGTATGGTATCCAAATCTTCAATTTGATCTCTAGCCTCTTCTTGAACAATTTGAGAATTCACTTGTAGCGTTTTTATCTCATGAATGGGAGCCTTTTTATCCTTAATAATTTGGTCTTCTTTTTGTTTTGGGCAAAATCTGATTGTTTTCTTTCACTTTTGACTTAAGTTGCGCATCTTTGACAACAATTTTTGGTTTTAGTGCTACTTGTGATGCATGTCTCACACAACTTTGTAGTAGTTGTAGCAATCCTCCTTTCGTAGTAGGCTTCAAAGCTGCAGATTTCTTCGTAAATTTTATGAAAAAATCAAATTGCATAGCTGTTTCAATAGCATTTTCGAGATCTTCCAAATATGCACGAGATATCGCTTCTTTAATTCTCGATCTCTAGCCACTTTTGAAACGAGCAAGTCATCCATTAACTTTCTACCACTCCAGGTTCGATAAATAATTCCTTGTATCTCCTTGCATAATCAATCACACGCATGTCATCAAGAGCATGCAATTGATCAAGAAAATCATCTTGAACATCCCTTAGATGAATTTTTTCTCTATGAAGCGCTTTTCCCTCTTCCCAAGTCAATCCACTTGTATTGGATTTCCGACAATGTGAAAACATCATGGCAGAACCTTAAGCTCTGACACCAAACTGATGCAGGACAACACTGGATTTTGAAAACAAAGGTGATTTGATGCCCTAAACAGTGAGTAATTTAGGGTTTTAAGGGTTGAATTGAAGGTTAATAGGTAGGGGAAGGGATAAGGATTGATTTGGTGGTGATTGGATAGGGTTTGAGGTTGTAAAGTGCACTTTTGGAGGGCTGTGAACAGTAATCCGAGAACAGTAAATTGAAACAGAAAATAAAAGAAAGAAGAGAGGAAGATAGGTCTAGGCATCATATGGAGATTCCATATGCATCACAACTAGGGTTAGGGTTGCATCACACAAACCCCAACAACGCTTCAAAGCTCTCAAAATTCTATTAAGTATCAATTTTATTGAATTAGAAGCATTACATGACTTTACATAGACTTTATAGACTTCCTAAACCAACTCGAACCAAAAAAGAAAACTACTATAGTATCTTGGATTTCCAAAATTAATTTAAGATCAAATAAGAAATATAAATAAAAATTAATTAAATAACTTGAACCATAAGACAACTCATGGGCGACCCACACAACCCGTATTCAGAAATTCTACAAATTGCCAAAATACCTCTAAGTTTAAAATCGTAGAAAAATATAATTATAAAATAATTCTGTAATAATACTAAAAACATAATTGTAGAAGATTTGTATCAGTTTCTCTATGAATTCATGTCAATGTCCAAATATCATCGCATCTTTAAATGTAGCCTTTCTTGAGCTTTTTATACTCTGCATCAAATAAGCTTATGGGGAATAGTAGAGATGTACTCATTAAGAGGGATCTTTAGGAAATGGGTTAATGTGAACCAAATTCTCTTTGGATACCGGAGCAATGATAGGAGGGAGGAAGAGGAAAGTAAGATAGACGTTTGAAAAATGCAACATAATGAGAGACAAAGGTGACAAGAAACAGGGTCGTAACAGTGATAGCTTTTATGAGTAAGACTGTAACCCAAAAAGACATACAGGATAAACTGGGCAATAAGTTTGGTCCTATCTTTATGAGGAAAAAGGATGAAACAAGTAGATCAAAAAACATGAAGGAGAGAATAATTGGAAAGTTGAGAATGGAGCCTCATAAGGAGATCAACCAGAAAAAAGGGGAGTGAGCATATTGGTTGAGAAGAAAAACAACAATAAGAACGGCTTTGCCCTAAAATAGAGTTGGAATAGAGGCAGAGAGAAGAGATTTAGTTGTCTTAAGGAGATGACAGTGTTTACGCTCAACTTAACCATTTTGGGCGGGTGTATTAGTATAGGACGTTTGGTGAATGGTTACCCAATTTGGCCAAATATTTACAGAACTTTGTTTTAAAATATTCCTCACCCAAGTCAGATCGTTACATTTTAATAGTAGACCTAATCTGTATAGTGACTATAGACTAAAAAGTATAGTATATCTGGTAGCTATGAAGCATAGATACAGATATGTGACATGATATATGGCACACAAATTTTTAAAAAATGGGAGACACGACGTGCTGGAGACACGTTCAATATATATAATTAAATTTATTTATTATATATCATAAAATTATAAAAAATTAGTTCCTATAATAAAATTAATAAGAACATATCATTAAAATTAACAAAACAAATTTGTTCTTATAAACTAATCAACAAAAAAAAGAAAAGAAAAGAATATAAATAAATAAGAGTGACAAACAGAGAGAGAAGACCAAAAAAAAAAAAAAAAAAATTTGAAGAACAAAAAAAAAATAAAAATAAAAGAGAGAGAGAGAGAGGGGTTAGAATCAACATAAAAAGGAAAAAAAGAAAAGAGAAGTTGAAGAGTGACCGAACAAAAGAAAGAGAGCGAAGAAGAAGAAGATCAAAGAAGAAGAAGATCGAACGAAGAAGAAGAAGAAGAAGAAGAAGATCGAAGACGATTGAATGAAGAAGAAGAGAATCGAGCAACATACCTTCGATAACAGCAAGAGCAGCAACCAGTGAGCAATAGAGACCAGCAAGCACCGACTAGTGACGAGCCTTTCTCTCAGTCTTTCCTCTTCTCTCTGTTTAACATCTAGGTTAGCAATTGATTTCATTGGTTTAATTTTTGTTTTTTTAACAAATTGACCCCCACTTTTTCACTCCTAGTGTCTCGAACGTGTCCGCCTGCAAAAAAATAAAAAAGGGGACACTTTTTGCAAGGTGTTGGACACGTGTCCACCGCATGTCCGACATTGATACGCGGCCCTCGGAGAGGTGTCCGTGCTTTATAGTCTGATAGAAATTAGATTTATGAGCCATAAAAATAAACCCAAGTATAGCAGGTGCAATCATCGACAAAAGAAGAACATGAAAGGACCACCAAACATGAAAGGGTCCCCAAACATTAGTATGTACAAGAGAAAATGGGGTAACGGAAATAGAAATACTTTTACTAAATGGTAATGCTGTCATTTTGGCAAGTTTACACCCTCGACATTTGGTAATTTGACTAAAGAGAAATTTTACCTAATAATCCTAACTAAGCTAATGATTGTAAATGGTCAATAGATAAATGGCCTAATCTAGAGTGCTACAAATAAAAAAGACTTGACTGAGAATTTAACTAAAAAGAGGAAAAAGCAGTTGGAGAGGTGGACAGAGGGAGATATAAGCTTTCTACCATATAGAGGTCCCTAACTCTACGACCGATCCCAATTTGCTTCTTGGACTGCCAATCTTGCACACAACAGATAGAAGAAGATCTGGATTCGTGGCCCGATCAATGCTAACATCATAATCAGAAGCATCAAGCTGACTGATTGAGAGTAAACTAACAAATAACTGAGGAGCATAAAGGATGTATGGTATAGTGATAGTAGACATAGTAAAGGGTAGAATAGACCCAACAGATAAGACAAACGTACCAGCCTCATTGGTAGCATTAATAGTAATAGGAAATGGATGGGAAATACAGTTATGAAGTATGGAGAGATGTGGAGTCATATGATATGATGAGAAGCACTAGAGTCAAATATCCAAACTGAAGGAGAAATACTTGAAGAAGAACCAAGCAAACCTGAATGAAGAGAGTTGAAAGCGGAGGCAGATGGGAATGGTTGAGAGGTTGACGAGATATGCTGAAGTTGAGCAATCTAAGCACTCAAGGAAGCCAAGTTAGGATCTGGAGCCGAAGCAAATGCAGTATAAGCGGTGGGAGGCTGAAAGGTACTATGAGTAGGAGCTTGAAATTGTGACTGAGGCTGCTGAGAAGATGTACGTCCCTTGTTAGGACAATTGTACTTCCAATGGCCCCTTTGATGGCAGAAAGTACTCATCTGAAGCCAGGGGCCCTTTCTTGGGCTTCACAGTGGTCTGAAGTTGATGAGGAGGTGGGGGTCGATAGTAGTGGAGGTTGAACAGGAGCCATAAAGACAGATGGAGACAAAGTCTAATTGGCCATCTTAAGACAGGTTTCCTCGGAGAGGAGCTCACGAACAATAGTATCCACAGAGGAAAGAGGAGATTGGTGAAGGATGCCACTACGGATAGCCTTATACTAAGGGGAGAGAGCCGTTAAGAACTGCACTAAACGACCCTTCTCCCGAAACTCAACATTAAGCATCTAGAACCTTGAGCCTAGGTGGTTCCATGAGAGCCAACTGATTCTAGAGCTTAGTAGTAGAAATCATGGAAGGGACTCACATTTCTGAGGAAGAAGCACGATTTTGCGCTTCCAAGGAAGAATCGCATAAGAATCGCGATTAGGGCTGAGACTAGGGCTTCGATCGTTTTCGTCCCTCTCTTTTCTCACTGTCAATCTCGATCGTCTTCGTCTCTCAGGGCTTCGATCGTCTTCGTCACTCTCTTCTCTCACTGTCAATCTCGACTGTGTGTCTCTCTCTCTTCTCTCAGTCTCGATCTCCTCTTCGCCTCTGTTTGCTTCTCTCTCTTCGTTGTCTCCCTCTCTTCGTCTCTGTTTTACTTCTCCCTCTCGATCCATTTCCCTCTCCGTTTTTGTATTTGTTTTATATAATATAAATATAATTTATCATATATGATATAATTTGTCATAAACAATATAATTTTTTGTCTAAAATTAAAAATTATTTATTAGAATTTATTATTTCCTAACTTTTTAACATATAATAAATAAAATAAATCATCTAATTGTTTAAAAGAGATCTGTTTAAATCATATGTAATAAAAAAAATTTTAAAAAATTTCTAAAACAAAACATCTAATTTTTATTTATTATTTATTTTAACATAATTTATTATTCCTTATTTATTATAATAAATAAAAATAATACATAAGCGCTTCTAATTTACGATTCTTCTAAGTGGCCACGTTCTCCTTCCCCCGCTCCCGCTCCCGCTCCCGCTCCTGCTTCGTGCAACTAAGTTCTAGAGACCTGCCATCTCAATATAGAAGTCTTGAATAGATTGATCCTGCTAACGAGCATCCTGAATAACTTTTTCCAACTCGTACTGTTTGGCAAAGTTGGACTGTTGATAAACACTTAGTAAATAATCTCACACCTCCTTGGCAATTCTGTATTTGGAAAACATCATCCCAATACGATCTACAAAATTATGAAACCAGGTCAGAACTTGGAGATTATCACAATCTTAAGTGTCACAAGAAGTCAGATATCCTTTTGTTTTCGGATTTGATAGACGAGGAACAAAACCAGAAACATAGCCCCATTTATTCTGACCAAGAAGAAAATTCTTCATAATGGTAGCTCAATAAGCGTAATTGGCACCAGTGAGTTTGTATATGATAGCTTGGATTTTGGTGTCCGACATTGTAATAAGCCAAAGACTAACAGGTTGAAGTATAATAATCAAATAACAGATGGGTCAAACTTTAAATAAGAGCTTTTACCAAATAACCAGCAATGAGAGAGAACCACAGACACACACACACAGAGGAGGTCCACGAGCTTTTGGTCACTCGACCTAATTGAACTAGACAATCCACCTAGATGGGCAACTGAACAAGCCCAGATGGGTCAGACGAGCAAGTAGAGTTAAACAACTCGATGGATTGTGATGAATAGATGCGACGATCAGATGGGTTAACTTCCAACGAACCAGATGCACAATCTCGAATCAGTGGGTCGAAGGACCAGACGGCAACCTCAGATGGGATGAACCAAAGAAAGAGAAAAGTCGAGCGAGAGAACAGTTCAACCAAGTTGATGTTGTGACCTAGGAGAGCGATCAAGAACGAAGAACCAGAAATCAGAGGCTAGGGTTCTTAAATTGGCTTTGATATCATGTAAGATATCTGAATGAATGAGTATATTCAATTGTGTATAATACAAAGAGTACATCATCTTATATAGAACTCCCTAAGACTAAAAAGGAAATACAATATTTACACAATCACAATCATTCTAAATTCCTAAAATAGAAGATGTACAATATATTCAACATATTCTCACATAAGGGTCCCAGATGATGCCAATTATCATACCACAAGAAGGTATTCTTACCATTGCCAACAACCTGTTTGAAGTGGGGAAACAAATGGTTCCTAAGACCCATACTTTTTTTCAAAAAAGAATAAACACAAGATTCAAAGGTATACTTTTCTGTTTAGTCTATTTTTTCATTTCTAGTTCTGAAGTAGGAATTCCGATTTTCCTCATCGACGTACTTAGAATAATAAAAGTTTATTCTTTCTTCTCTGTTTATATATCTATAAAAGAGCAGATACAAGGTCTTTAGTCAAAATTAATGAATCATTGAAACTAACTGACAAAGTTTAAAACATTTTGGTAATGTAATTTTCTGAATTATTATTTCGGTGAATCACTATATATACTTCTATATATCTCCCGCTTTCAACTCAATCTATAAAAGTTTTTAATTGCGATATTAACTATGAAAAATGTGTCAAATTTAAGTGCAGCAGTTTCCTGTAGACCCAAGAAGGGTCACTAGGCATTTTAATATTCCAAAAACATTTACCCTTCAACAATCAAGACTTAACCCATTGGCACCACATAGATTGATCCCCCCCGAGATAAAAAACCTGACATGCTTAGAAACAACAGCTCTGTTCCAAATTTCCATAGATTTGAAACCCAAACCACCCTCATTTTTAGGGAGATACATATTGACCTAGGCTTCCTTAGCCCCAGATTTCTTAAGATCAGTGCCAGACGAAAAGAAACCTCTCAGCAAACTTTCCACCTCTTTGATAATTCGATTACCTTTTTGGGGATAACAAAGAGTGAAGACCAGTACACTTGCATAGAGAAAAAGCATGGCTCTAATCATCTCAGCCCTCCCAACATAGGACAAATATATATATATATTTATTTGTGTTACTGGTTATTGCTGAACTACCTACCAAATAAAAGGTTATTGCTGAACTATTGCTCTTATTAATTTTGAACTATTTTTTCCCTCTATACTCTTGAATTGCTGGTTACGTTTTTCCCTATAATTCTGAAATACTGTTGAATTACTTGAATTTTTTTTTTTTATATTGAGTTATCTTTTTTTATTATTATATTTTTTTAATGACAATGTGCTCCTCACTTTGGTGAATCCCTTGCCTCACCTCGTGCCTAGGCTTCAAGAGACCTTGGTGTACCTTTTGCCTTGAGTAACATCTAATTTAACACTACATTACCTTTGAAATTGATTCAATTTTGGCATTCAAAGCTTTGTGTAATTGTCCTTTGTTCTGTATAGGTGCATAAATTCCATATATCTGATGTATGCTTTGGCTGAAATAAAATGCATCCAAGCACACCCTAATGTCTAGGGTTTGCTTCTTGATGGTTCGTTTAGCACATCCAAAATAAATACTAAATTGAATTCTAATTCTATAGAACAGAGGTAAGTTTAGGTGTCGATCCACAGGGACAATTGTGATATTAAACTAATTTAATTGCTAAGTTCCTAGATTAATTTTGACAAAAAGATTGATGGATGTTAAATTGAAACGAGAATTAAAATAACAATTCAAAATTAAATTAACAATAAATATTAAGGTTGAAAATATGATTTGGGAAAAATCCTAGGGTAATGAATCCGCTGCTAGTTATATAAATAGGGTTTAAAACCAAGAATCGATTATGATAGAATTTGAACCACCCAATGTTTCACAATTACAAGTTTGAAACATTGATTAAGAGTATTGTCGCGTTCAATGTACAGGCACGAATCATCTCAAGCAGTACGAGCCGTTCGCTCTAAACTATGGTAGCAGCACGACTCGTCTCTTGTAGCATGACTGTAGACACAAATTTTAAAACATGAAGTGTTTCAACACATTTTAAAATTTATGTTACAAATGTCCACTGTTTAGTTTTTTAGATTAAACAGTGTTGATTAGTTGATTATTTGAATAGCAGGTTCTTATTTCCGATCTGTATTTCAGATCGTTAATTACACATTTTATACAAATGCAACCTCCGATTAATGAAGAACAAAATAAACAACAAAAGACAATTTAAGAAAAATAAATATTTTATTAAAATTGTTATGGGTTTTGAACCCTTGAATACAAAATAAAATTCTTGGGTTTGGAACCCTTTACCTATTCATGGCCATTAGCGTAGGCTCTTGAGTTCTCTAGGCTTCTCTTCTTCTTTCTTGTAACGATTTCTTTAGCTCTCAATTTCTTTCTCTCTTTCTGATCTTTTACTTCTGATTTCCTCCGATCGATCCCCCGTATTGTGTGATGGTCCTCATATTTATGGAGGGCCATCAGGTGATAGGAATGCTTCATCTTCAATTTGAATTTTAAATTGAATGATAGCGTCTTTTGAATTTTAAATAATAATGCTATTTGGTTAATCGTATATTTGATTAGCCATTTGAATTTTGAATAATAGCGCTATCTGGTTGATCGTATATTTGATTAACCGGATTGATCTTTGGGGTTTCATCCTGTGTGGTGTCTTTGTTGTAGGCTCTACAGGTGTCATCTTTCGTAGGCTCCACGTGTCACTTAAGCATCTTGAATAACGTCGTTGAGATACAACGTCGTTTTATTTATGTACTTCAACGAATCATGTTGATCTTTTTAGGAAGTGATTACCTACAACTTTTCTATCATAGGCTCTATATGTGTCATAAATTTAGTTGAAATTTATGTGCCAGCAATGACTCGTCTCATGCTTTCAACACGAACACAATGAAAACGGATGTATGGAAAGCATTCAATAATCACAAAATGTAAAATACTTGAAGAGATGAAAAGAAATATTATTAAAAGCTTCTAAAACATCCATACAATTGTTTAAACTATTACACAAATCAAACTCAAGGAATATCCCTATTTACTTGGCTAGGGTTTCATCAAAACCCTAGAAAGAGAAGCCTAGCTGTTCATGGAGTGGAAAGATGAAGAGGTTGAAGCGACCATAGACGCATGACCTTGAAGTCCCAAGTCTTCTACAGTCTTGTTTTGGCCTCTTTGGATGAAAGCCGCATGTGCGGTAATACTTGTCCGCATGTGCGGTGTATGTTTGTTGCTCAAAACTCCGCTTTTTGGCTCGTTTTTCACTTTTGGCCTGTCCAACCTGATTCAGATAAGATATTTGTAAAATATACCAAGTTATATAAAGATGAGGGTTGATAAATCTCAATTACTGGCCTCAATGGTGTACAGTCAGCCTCAATCACTTCCCAACTATTTCTTTCATTTTTATGAGTTACTCGGCCGTTTTTCCCCCCCTCTCTTTTGCAGTTACTTTCTATTAATTTTAATTGAACTCTCACAGAATAGGTCTTATTTGTCTAGTTTTAAACTACTCTTACAGAATGGGTCTTATTTATCTACTCTTTTTGTTTGTTTGCTTGCTTGTTAGTAAATCTTTGTAATTCTTGTTTTAATAACAGATAATTCAGGCCCATACTGAAATGCAGCTATATATTGGGCTGGATGTTGATCCTGATGCACTTCAGAAGGCTCAAGCTCAGATCAATACAATATTGCATGGGGATTCTAGTGATTCGACTTCAAAATTGAAAGGACACACCTTTTTGAAGAATTATAGACATATCAAGTTTGTGCTGCGTGAGGTTGATGAGAAACTATTAACCCCCGGAGTTAATGGGATCTTAATGGACCTAGGAATGTCTTCCATGCAGGTTTTGTTTTCTAATACCTGTCAGATGTGAAAATTTACGAGTTGGTGCCATGTTCAGCTGTTGGACTTCATGACAAAGATGCCTTTGCTTGTTCTTTCTCTTTTCTTGTGTTTTATCTATTTAAATGTTTCATCTGTGTCTCGGGGAGGTGAGGGAAGGGAATGAGTTACTGATGTGTTGTTGTATTCCCATATGTTTACTGTATTTGGGGTGGATGCAGGTCTTTCAAAACATTATCAACTTGTTTTATTATTAACTTTATAACTAACTTGTTCTCAACTGTCTAGTTGCTAAAATAAAAAATGTTAAATTTTATCATTTTTGTTTAATTCACTTATTGTCTGGGTATAACACAGTTGAGTTGTGGCTTTCTTTTTGCAGTCCAGATGTTCCATCCACATTGAAACGTACTGTTCTCTTTTGATATTTCCCCTGTTTTTGTGCAGGTGAATAATGCTCAAAGGGGGTTCTGTGTACGTAGTAATGGACCACTTGATATGCGAATGAATCCTCGGGTAAGAGCTATAATATACTTTGTATATTTTATATTTGTATCTACATAATTTTCTAGGTTATCTTCTTTGAGCAAATAGACGACGAAACTGTATATATATATATTTTTTTAATCTGCAACAAAAAGAAATTTTATTAGAGACTATGAAGCATGGATACTCCAAAAAGGCTGCATACGAGTATCGGATACGGATACTAGTCCGATATGTGGGGATACAAATCGGATACGGCCAAAAAGTATCCCAATTTAAATATATATATATATATTTTAAAATTTCGGATATGGCTTGGATATGTGGGAGATACGTTCCTGGTACTTTTTGTCACATCCCAAATCCAGGCATATGACCAGCCATGGCCCACAAGGTCTAAGTCCAAGGCACACGTAAGCCTAAACATGAACCCAATATCACAAAAGAATAAATGTAACAATAGTCCAAAAATAAATAAATCAAAACCCAATCCAGTTACAAGTCACAAGTATAAACGGTAAAACTAACTCTAATCAGTACCATCCAAACAATGGGATATAAATCACCCACATAACAGAATAATCCTAAATGAACCTCAATAAAAAAACATGCACAAACTTGACATAACAATCTGAAAAATAAACATAAAAAAAAAAAAAAATGAATGTCCTAGGAGCCCTATGTAATTGAGTCCTTGTTACGCCATGAGTCCACTTTAAGTCCTTCTATCACTTGGAAATGATAAACAACTACGTCAGTTGATAGCTCAGTGAGTAAAAGTATGGATAGTAAATATAGTTTTGAAAATAGGGTTCAATTCCAAAACAAGATATATATCACAGAAACTAGATTGGCATATAGTTTTGATAAAGATAATCTGTTTCAAAAAGAAGGTTCCGCAGTTCAACAGTTAAAAATATTCATGTCTCTAAAAAACATAACGAATGACATTCTCCATTTAAAACAGATTACAACATGATCATAAATAATTTTCTGGATACCAAGAATAACAAGTAACATGCCATAAAGTTTACAAGGCAATAAGCCGTTGGATCCAATATTGAACCAAGAGTCATCATCGGGGTGGCAACCCGGGCCTTTTCTCTAAGATGATCCGATTGAAGGTCACCTAGCCTAGCTCAGGTCTTATCCTTACAATTGTTGAGCACTAGAGTCATCAAAGCCCAACCCGGATTTGTGCCCTAGTGGCCAGAGTCACCACATAGTGGAATAATTTCTCTGGATTTTCATATACAGATGGTCCCAATAATCAATACAATTCAGTTTTGCAAAACATGGTCACCATTATAAACATGAGACTATTTCAAACAGTTTACTGTATGCCAAGTTTACACGTTTCAGAAATAATTTAATTCCATTGATACTATAATAATTTTATCAAAGCAATTTAGTTTTGAAACAATAATTTAATTTTTCAATAGTTCAGGGTAGGGGAACATTTATAAAAATATGTAACATGCAACTACTCACCTTGACACAGTATTATATAATCCTTAAACCGAATAGGAAAGTTCAACTAGTGTCTTGAACCAAGTACGAAAACTAAATGCCACTAGTAACTCAAAAATACTAAAAAGAATAAGAAACCAAGTAACTCCAATCCAAGCTAAATCACACTATTACGGCTCAACTCAACTCACCCTTACTATTAAATAATATCTAAGGTCATGTTCTTCAAGGTTTAAAATTACCCAAGACATGGGTTCAGATCGAAACTTAATTAAAAGTAACTTTAAGATAAAACAGAATTTTAAACAAGTTTTCTCAATCTATTCGTTAAATTTGAAAATTAAAAACCCACTCCACGCTATTAGAAAAATTCCAAAACCCTCCAGATATCAACTAATATATCCTAAGTTTCAAACCCAATTGGTTTTAGTTGATTTGCTTATCAAAATAAGTATTTACAATTAATTATATCCAAATAGGTTACTTTCTGTGGCATTTTAAAGGAATTAATGGTTCTCTTAATATACCCAAGCAATGAACGAAAGGCCAAAAATGTAAGAAACTAGATTCGTAACTGGTTCTAATGACGTTGATTTGAAAATTTTCGGATTTATACCCAAAGAGAACAACACTTCCGAAGTTACTATTTTGTACTAATTTCCTCGACAGATTTGAATGCATCAGTTTATATGGATTTTGAATCCCAAAAATTATAAAATAATTCTGGCATGAAATTCAATATTTAATTAAGCTATTGTAAAAATTTTAGTTCAAAATTCATCCGTTTGATATGGTTTCTTGATTTTTAAAGTTTGTGTTTGTGTGCAGAATTTTTAGACTACAATTTACATCGACTACGTTGCACTCTCACAATCCAACCCATTACCACCCAAACACACCTTCAGCCCTTCACTTTGCCAAAGACACACATGCAAGCCTCCAAATAACCTTTGCACACATGCCATACACTGTACATGGGCACATTATTTTTGTTTCTCTCACGGTACTTTAAGAACAACCAAAACAGTGCCAAACGGCACATCACAATAAAGAAATAAGAAAAAAAAATGTAGAAGAAGATACAACAATTAAAAGATTAGTCTACCATGAAGAATTTGCTATAGATTCTGATGAACCCTAGTGACAACCCAACGCAGCTTCTCTTTCTTTTAATCTCACGGCTAATGCAACATACATTATACTAGGGTTTTGTTTTTCTTTATATATATAAGGGTAAATTACACTCAACTCTCCTGAGGTTTTTGACAATTATAGGGACCTCCCTCATAATTTCAATAATTGCAGAAACCTCCCTTATTTTTTCTAACATTGTCAAGATTCTCCCCTCCCGTTAATTTAAGCCAAACGATGTTAACTTGGTTGTGCAAATGACCATAATACCCTTTACACTTAATACCCTTTAATTGTAATTTAACTATATATTAAATTATCATTTTATTTCTCACAATTTTTTTTTTTTTTTTTTTTTGACTTTGTATTTTTTTTTTCCCCACTATAAGTTTTGAACTTTTATAAGTTAAAAAAAAAAAAAATCAACTATTAATGAAATTACGAAAGAGTATCCATGTTTCTTATTTGAATTAATTTTGAGATTTAATTTAATAAAAATAATTTAAATGAAAGAAAAAAAAGATGGAGATATAGATTTTAGATGTAATAAATAACAAATTATTTGAGTATTTTATTATTTTCAAATAATTTTTTTCTTCAAGTAAAATTCTATTTTAATTAGATGTAAGACATGATAAATTTAAATATTTTATTATTCTCAAATAATTTCTTTATCTTTCATTTCTTATCATCTAATTTTAATTTATTGTAACGTGATTAGATATTTTTTCACTTTTATATTTATTTTTAAAAATTTTATTATTAAGGTGAGAAATATTGACTTATTTTTTTAATGATAATTAAAATTTGAGAATAATAAAGGATTATGAAAAGATAAAATGATAATTTTTTAAAAATATATTTATGAGGTAACATTTGGAAATTTTTATAAGTCAATTTTTTTTTTAGTATAAATATGAAATATTATTATGTTTATTTTTCTTAAAAAAAATTTAATATACAAATATGTTTACAAAACAAAAGAAAAATTCATGTTTCGTAAGTTTCTATAGTATTTGGTGATGCTAGTTAACATTGATGAAAGAGAAAAAATGATGAAAAAAATAGAGAAGAGAACAAATAATAATAATAATAATAATAATAATTTTTTTTTAAATTTTATATGGTGTTGCTATTTGCTGTAGTGACACTATGAAAAAATAAATGAGAAAATAAATAGAAAGAAAAATGAAAGAAATAAAATAAAGAAAATGGAAAGAGATATAATTTCTCCAAATATGTATTTTTCATATGGAAAAAAAAAATCAAATATCTATATGTATTTTTAAATTTTTATTCAAACTATAATTTCTCAAAATAATTATTTATAAAATTTGTCTTTTTAAAAATAAAATATCTTTTATACTTTTTTTTTGTAATTTTCAAATAAATGATTGAATTTAATCTAGTATAAGGTTTAATGGTGGTTAGTTTATTAGCTCTTTTTTTTTAAGGTAAGGTAATGTTTTTGGTTATTCTACTAGATATATGCTTGTATTAACAATTTAGAATTTTTTTAAATATTGTATTGAATTTAATAATTTTGTTTACTAACATTATTAAAATAATATATGGGTCTTTATTAATTTTTTGTAAAACCTCAGGGGAGGTGAGTGAAATTTACTATTCGAATATATAAGGGCAATCTTGGAATATTTTACTCATAGTACATGACGTTAGCATATTCTGTTAAATAAATTAGTAGAAAATTAACAGTGAGGGAATCTTAATTATAGTTTCAAAAGTAAGGGTGGTTTCTGTAATTATTGAAATTACATGGGAGATCCTTGTAATTGTTAGAAACCTCAGGGAAGGTGAGTGTAATTTACCCTATATATAATTAACACCCCCCTCTTATTTATTATTATTATTATCATTGTTATTATTAGCTTTTAAAATTGTGGACTTCCATAACAAATTTATTTGTAGTTTAAAATTAATTAAATTACCGTCCAATGGTATTTAATTTGTACTTTAAGATTGACAAGCAAAATGGTTGAGATTGTAAAATTATTATTATTTAATTATTTATTTTATTTTCATATTTGGGTTCTCACACTCTTGGGATACAGTGGGGGCAGAAAACGTAATTTTGAAAACTTTTTGTGGGTCAAACCATAAATAAAAGAAAATCAGATCCTCAAATTGACATATAACCATGAACCAAAATTACCAAAAACCAGCAAGAAGAAAATCCATAAGCTCAAATTGACAAATCGAAGCTGGTTCCTTCTATCTCGATCGACAAATCAAAGAAGTATTGAAGCAAAAATCTAATCGACCATAGCGACAACAAGAAGTTCTCTCTCTCACTCTCATTTTCTCTTTCTCTGTCTCTTGTTCTCTCGCTCTCGTTGTTCTGTTTATCTGTCTCACTCTTATGTTTTTTCTCACTCGTTCTCGTTGTTTTTCATTCTTTTTCCCCTACATTGTTTTAATGTTAGTATTTCTTTATCAAGTTTTTAATTTTAGGAACATGAGTTCTTTGGGAAGTTATGGTTCAACAAGTGGAGGTAGTATACCAATTGAAGACTCTTAGTTTAATAGAATTCTCTCTAGTTTTTTAAATTTGCTTTTGGTGTTAGCCTGTATTTTAGTTTTGGGTGTTTTATGAATGTTTGAAAACTCCTAGTTTAATAGGAATTCCTTTATTTTTTTATTAATTTGTTTTAGGTTTTATTTTTATGCATATTACATTATTAAAATTATAAAAAATAATTTTTTTACCGAACATATCCCTGTCGTACCTATATCCTCCTACCTTTTCAGATTTTGATGTATCTCCATATCCATATCGTAACATAGTCATATCCCGTATCCGCATCCATGTTTCCTAGATTAGAGAACTTGCGGAGGGGCTCAATCCTTGAACAACCAAAGAAAAAGAAAGAAAGAATAAGTAAACAAGAAAAAAGTACAAATATAGACCTAGATCCCAACGAAAAGCCATGAAACATCCACAAGTACCAAATAAAAATTCAAACAAGCGTAAACTTTGCAAAACAAACTTTTCATCATTTGCCATTGATTTCCTCTTCCCTCATCCATTCTTTTCCAATAACAACATAATCAATATTTGGATAATTTTCCTTAAACTCCCTCTTGAAATTTTTGTAAAGACAAAAAAAGAACCAACAAATTTCTTTTTCTCATGTTGCCCCCTTAAAGCCTCACTCTTTTTTGAATCGTAATTAATTGACCATTGCAATGTTTTAATTTCTTTCTAATTCCTAGATGATTTGCCCCTACCCTTCTTCCATTTTTAAATCAATTTGTTCACTTTAGGAAAAGCATGCCATCTAATATTTTATTACTAACTTGTGTGCACCTTTTGATGGGGATCATAAAGGCATTGATAAAGATTTAGGGATTTATTTTGGCATTGTATTATTTTTAATGAATTTTCTTATTTGATTAAGGTTTTATTGTTTTATTAGGATTTGATTAACTTTAATTTGATTAGAGTTTCCTAGGATGCCTATATATATGGCTTTATGTAATAGTTTTTGAGATTCGTTTATTATATAATTTGAATGATTTGAATAATTGATATTGAGATTTGTTTTGGGATTGTGATACCCAATTTATTCTTCTTCTCCAGTCTTCTTGTTGCTACATCAATTTTGGTATTGGAGCCCAACTTTGATCTGTCATTTTGTTTAATCGGCTTGGTTACCTTCTTGGAATGACTTTGTTGATATAACCCCCCAAAAAAAAAAAAAACTTCAGAGGTGGCTGTGAGGAAGGGGAATATAGAGATAGGTTTGAATGGAGGAAAGGGATGAGGGCAATATAATAAATTTCTTGTAGCATAAGGGTAGTAGTAGGGTCATTTTAATTTTTTGGTTAACATTGTAAATAGATAAACTCTGAAACAATGTGCAATATGTATATTTCCAAATATGGGGGAAATTTGTATTCTAGTAAAATCTTGGAGGATGTATTTATAATTTACCGCCTTTTTAAATTGTGAATTAAAGGATGCTTTATGCCCCTCTCTCTAATAATTTTATATTTTCAACAAAATATTAAGAAAAAATGATGACTTCATAGAATTAGTGATTAAAACAGAAGCGATGAAAGAAATGCAACGTGCAAATGTTGTATACAGTCCAACAACTATGATACCATGAGTGAGATATGAAACTATGTTAGATGGACTCGGGCACTGGTGCGGGTGTGGGTGTGTATCTAATGGTTGAACCTATCAAAATTTAAGGGTATGCACACCTGGCAAATAATGGTCATATTTTTAAATTTTAATCTATTATGTGAGATAAAGTTATATTATATGTAATATACAGTGTCAAAAAGGCAATTTTACTTAAAAAATGTCCGACGGAAAGTATTGGACACTTATCTCATACCTTTGTCCAAAAGTCACGTGTTTGACACAGATATTTGATTTGTTTTGAAGAGTCCATGTAAAATAGATATGTAGTGCTACTATTGAAAGAGGAAGATGTGGACAGTGATGCAAGAGAAAACAAAAAAGAAAGTGATTATGTCTCATCTAAAGAACCTTGTATATATCTTAGGAAAGTCAATTATTAAATTCTCTTGTTTGGCTCACACTCTTTAGTGTTGTAAAACTTTTTTAGTCAATGGTTATAGACCTTATCTGGTTGTGTGAAGTCATGTTATCCTTTGACTCTCTTATCATTTTTATTGTTGCTGCAGAAGAGATGTTGTATCTTGAGCTTCACATGCGCTAAAAAAAAAAAAGTACTAATTCAAGAGTTGTGTACTTATGTGTGTTGTTCAAATAATTTGGGTAAGATATGCCTTCAATCTATGCCAAGGGCAATCTCAACAGTATTCGGGACATTTACAATGAGGCCTTTTGAGTGCTAAAAATGCATATGTATGCACATGTGATTAATGCAATAGTTAATGAACAGTCATTCCCTTTTCTTTCCTATGTTTACTATTGCTGACTCAGAAACTTGTCCAATCATCAGTTGCTAAATTCCTGTGACAGTTGCTTTGCTATTTTTAATTTTTTTCATTTTTTTTTTCAAATTTTCTTTCTTTATTTTTCCTCTGTAGCGTACTGTTTCAATGTGATATTATTATGCCCTTTTTCCTCAACTTCTAGCAGCAGAATCTCCATACATTTATCTCAATTAGCTGATTGGAACAGGAATATGACAGGCAAGTCTTAAAGCGGAAGACATACTAAATTCTTGGCCAGATGTTGACGTGGGGAGAATCCTGCGGGAGTATGGGGAGGAAAGCAATTGGCACTCCCTTCAGGATCAAATTGTTAAGGCCCGTCAAAAGGGTGGATTGCATTCTACTGCCGATCTAGTAGATCTTATTCGGAATTCGACTTCCAGGAGGAAAGGTGGGCTTTTGTCTTTTATTTTTATCTTTTTGACTTTGTAGTTTTGTTCTGCCTTTACCTATCCATATATTCCTCCTAATATTTAGATTCTTATTGTAGACATTTTCAAACACGTCACCATTCTGGGGTCTTTGACAATAGGCTAAATTAGTCAAAAAGTCAAAAATTCACAAAAAAAGTTAAAAAGCCATACAAAAATGTCAATTTCATTTTTATTCTCTATTTTTTTGCACATTTTTCCGCAAAAAGCCAAAAAACCATTCTCAAACACAAGCTTTTTTCACCTCATATTTTGGCTTGTTTTTGTGAAGATGGAAATAAGCAGCTTTTTGGCATATTTCCTCGCTTTTTGGCTTAGTCACAAAATCATTTGGGAAGTGCTAAATAAACAGCTTTTTTGTTTTCTTAAATATTATTATTATATGTTGTTACATCACTTGTAAAATTGTAAATTTACCATATTACTCATGCATTGTTAATGCGTTTTTGTCAAAAGCCATACAAATGAGAGTACTTCGGTAATTTCACTTGCTGGCTTATTTCTCACTTCCTAAATGGACTTTTTGTGAAATAAGCTGGTTTTTGGCTTTTTGGAAATAAGCCAAAAGCTTGCCTTCTTCTTTGTCAGCGAAAAAGTCACTAAAAAGGCCCAAATCAACCCTCTGGATTCTTGATTGTCTCCATGCATGGGATGGGAATAAGATTTCATTCAGTACATCATTATTTGTCTAGACATCCTACTGCTGTGCTGCTAGCACAAATTGTTATCTACTACATCCAAGATTGATGAATAAATTATGTTATATTTGAATTGCATTCAACAGGAGGGAGGCAAGGCTGGATAAAGACAGCAACACGAGTGTTTCAAGCTCTGAGGATAGCTGTTAATGATGAACTAAACACATTAAAAGAAACGCTTTATACTTGTTTTGATTGCCTTGCACCTGGGGGTAGGCTTGCTGTAATCTCTTTTCACAGTTTGGAGGATAGGATTGTGAAACAAACATTTCTCAACATTATTAACAGTGATAGAGGTGATGAAAACAAAGAAGTGAAATGCACAAGGGATTTGAGAGAAATCAATGATGATGATGATGATGATGATGATGACAAAGACGATGATAAAGAAGCATGGATTAGACAGCGGATACGAGGGTCAAATGGAATAATCCTCACAAAGAGACCCATAACACCATCTGAAGAGGAAGAGAGATTCAACTGCCGAAGTAGGAGTGCTAAACTAAGGGTGATTCAGAAAGTTTAAAGAATAGTTAAAATTTTTAGGTGCAGTCTCCAATTAGCTAAGTGAATTACCCTTTGGTTATTCATCCCGATCTATCCTCATCCTCATTCTCATTGGTATTACTTGGAAGACATCATTACAAATAAGAGCTTGTTGAAACTCGTACCTTAAAACTAACGCACACTTTTTTGTTGATATATAATTGACTTCAAATGGTCTTGTCTTCTCTTCTCTTTAACTGCTGGAATTATGAATGGATGTAAAATCAATTACGCTCTTCATCTTCGACTTCTTGAAATAGTCAATGATATTGAAAAATGAATTTCAGAAGCTCTGTAATTTGATGTGTTCTGTTTTCTTTATGGAAAATGCTATAAAAGTCCACTTTTTATATTAAATGATGTGTAAAAGAGATTATTGGTTGATAATTAGAGAAGACATGAGAGAGAGTTATAAATATTTTAATAGATTATCACAAATAATGCTTTTGATTTGGAAATTTATTTATTTTTATTTTATTTTTGATGCATTTGTAATCTTAGTTAACATATGTAAGGGGCTGATAATATCACAATCCTTGATTTAAAAAATAATAAATAAACAAAAATTGACGTCGCCTGCTATGGAGCCTTTAGGTAAATATAGTTTTCTTTTTAGGGTTTTTAACAAGAGGTCCTATATGTAAAACTTATATACTATGGTCCCATTCATATTTCATAATGGGGGCTGGGGAGGCTCAATTTACCCATCACTTTTCTTCTCAAGGCAAACCATTAATTAGTTTATTTTTTATTACAATTTTAACCTTAGGTAAAATGACTACAAAGGACAAGCTATGATACACAAAATTTGTATAATTACCATAAAGGATAATAATGAATAAAATACTCATTAACAATCTCAAAGGTATTACTTACATATCTTGTCTCTCCAGGATCCAAAAACCCTACAACAAAAACCAAAAACCCTTAAAGAAACAACCAAAAATATACGTATTATTAAACATTTTGATTGGATTCAATGAATGATTCATCTGGCAATACTGATTCGGAACAGTGGAGCAAGGAAAAGGTTATTTTTTCTTGTTTTTGTTTTTTCATTTTCGTTTTCGTTTACTTGCTGAGTGGTAAACGTTTGTATTAGTTCGGTTATCCAGAGTTGAATAATATATCAATGTTCAACTACCTAAAACCGAACAAATTGTATATGTTTGGTTTCATAGTGTCAAACATAATTCAATTCTTCGGTTTTTAAGTATCGAACAAAAACCATTTGTTCGGTTAGAAACAATCAAACAATTCCATTTAATTCGACTCTGTACTGCTGAACACTTATAACATTTTATTTTTTATTTTTTGGGGTTTTCCTAGACATGTGCATCCATAAAATGCAGCAATGTTGGATCCGGGGGAGATGGAAATAGAGAATGGAGGGGGGGGATGGATACAGAGAATGGAAGGGGAGATGGATATATCGTGGGTGGTTGGGTGGGTAGGGTGTGTGAGTGAGTGAGGGTAAACATGGAAGTAGATTGTGGGTAGGGTGTGTGAGTAAGGATAAATATGGAAGTTTATGATGTGTATTAAGTAAAACATTTATTTATCAAAATATTAAGGGTGTGCCTTGAGTAATAGCTTGCCTTGAGATAAAATATGGTGTGCAAATAGAGGCACCTTGGGGGCTGCTATTAACTTTAAAATAATTTCTTAGGACCTTCCATTTGAACTCCTATCAAACCCTCCATTTTTTCACTCTTTACTCTCATTCATTGTAGTTCGAGGCATTGTTCCAAAATTGGAAGCCATTGATCAAGTTCAAAGCATTGTTGCCCATCCAAACTTGAGATTTTTCTTTGAATCTCGTTTTTGGAATTTTTTTTGTTGTATAAATGTGGTCAGTTTTAGGGTTTCAAAAAGTGTTTTTGTCATTTTTTAATGTAAGTTTTGAATATTGCTTCTGAAAAAGTGGTTTGCAAAAGAATTGTTGATATAATTGACGAAAGAGCAATTCGGTATGGGACTGCTGAGCAAACTGGTTCTGTTTGGATATTTCCTGTCGAGCGAAATATTTTTGTTCGGATACCTTCTGCTGAACATATTAAACTGTTTCGGTACTTTGTAGTTAGAACAAAATGGACTATTTCAATAATGCATAGTGCCTAATACATTGTGTCTTATCTTTACAAAATTTATGGATGTTAGGACACTTACGCGTTTGACCAAAAGCATCCGTAATGCACAACCTGAACATGATGTTAGTGATGATGAACATGAGGCAAATGAAATGCAGGATGTGGGAGCCAGAAAAAAATTTATATCAACTTATTGGGATTAACCCAAACAAGGCTTACAATGGGTCTAACCTAAACAAATATCAGAGCCCCCTATCTATATAAAGAGGGGGGCATCCTAGAGAAGGGAGAGGTGATCTGTTTGCCCCACACAGCACAAACACTCTTCATTTCTATACATTCATTCTTTTAATCAAAGGACTAACTTTACCATCAGAGTGTCTCCGGCCTGCAACCTGGTTCGGATACATTCGTTAGATCTCTACAATCCATGTGAGAGGATATTTCATGGACTCACACAGGACGATCACACATAGATGCCTAATTATAACGACCTCGAGGACATTGCTGATAATGAACATCTACAAATTTGTATTAAATCAATAATTAACAAATGCACATAAATAATCTATAAAGCAAATAATCGTTTTGTTTTTTTTAAAAGTTTTTTACTAAAGGAGTACATTATCTTATGGGTGACAAATTCATTAGTATAAATGTGACGACCCTAACATGCATATCTTTATGTGAAATTTGAATGTTTAAATGTGTGACATGCGCTTAATTTGTATTTATCTGTTTGAATAATGAAATATCTGTTAGAATGTCTGTTTCGACTTAGAAATTGAAAGTTTAGATGACTTCAGAAATCGAAATTGGTAACTTTAATTAGTTTCACTCAATATTTAGAATTTTTTGGAAAGTTTAATTAAAATTTGACTTAGATTAAGATAATTAGAAATAATCAATTAGATATAAGTTAGATTAATACATCTTAAACTTGTTTAATTAGCCTAATCTAATTTTACTTATATATGTAAGTGTTGAGAGAGAGAGAGAGAGTTTGAACTCATTCTTGAGTATTTTGTTGGAGAAGTTTATAGAGTGAGAGAGAGTTCAAGTTCTAGAGAGAGAACGACTTGATTTTGTAGAATTGAAAGGAAAATCTTAAGATTTCGCAAGAATTCATCAAGTTAAAGACTCTAGGTATGAAATTGAAGCCTAATTCATATAGATAATCCATCCATCTAATGTATTCACGAAGTATTTGAGATCAATTGCATGTAATTTGAAAGAATTAGCTTAAAGATGATGACAAATGAATTAGACATACATGCATGCATAATTATGTAATGTTTCTTCAAGTTGAGCATGATTTTTGTTACCTATGTTGGATTTGGGAGTTGAGTTACATATGCATCATTGATTTATAAAGTTTTGAAGATTTTACTTAACGAATTTATGAGTCGAGTTCATAATTTGAAAAACAAGAAGAAAAGAGTGAAAATCTTGCATGCATGGAATTTTTAATTTCAAATTTGTTAAATTGATGAAGTTTTGAGAAATAGAATTATGAATGATCATGTATATGAGTTTTCTAAAGAGTTTTCTTGATTTTGAGCAAGTCATGCTAGACCGTTGAGTTTGAATTTTCTTTTGGACCATTTTTCATTAAGTTTTGAAAACCCAGAATTCGGCTTCATCATTCGAGTGGTGAAGTTACCACTCAAGCGCACATTGTGAGCATTCAGTATTTTTGTAGAGATTTGCTAATAGCACGAGCAACTGAGAGTCCCCTCGAGCTAACTCAGTTTTTGCTTGCATTCTGCTCGAGCGATCAAGTCTTCGCTTGAGCCTACATTGAGCCTACATTGAGACCATCTTGTATTTTTGCAAACCATGCAGATTGCTCGAACGATCAATGGTCTGCTCAAGCGAACACCTTGTTTTCAGCAAATTTTGAAGAATACTCTCATGTGCATATTTTGACTCTCATATTCTTTCGAGCATCCTTAGACATTGTTTAAGTTTCATTAAGAAAATAATGAGTTAGAAATTGTGATAACCCAACCTGTATTATGCTTAATTATGCATGTGATTATGTATATGATATGAATTTGCAAGTTTAAATGTGTGAACTATGTGATTTTGGGGTTATATCTATTGAATATAGGAATATCTATTGTAGTTATAACTTTGAACTGAAATTGAAAGCCTTAGAGGTGTAAGAAACCAAAACTGACTTTATATCTGTGTTTAGCATTATTTTTAGAGCCTATTGTGAAATTTTATAAAATTACGATTCATAATGAGTTAATTAAGTTAATTAGCCTAAGTTGTATATATGGTTGAGATCATCTCATTTGCTAGAGAGTGAGTTAGACAGAGAAGAAGAGAAGAAGCTAGGGATTTGGAAGAGATTCAAGGGGCAAACCCTAGATTTGAGCTAAGGTATGGAAATCTATTTAGAATCTTTGTAAATAACTCATGTTTTGCTTGAAATCAAGAGGAATTGGAAGATTCAACACTTATATGAGTTAGGGTTTTGGGATGTGTAATTGTTTGAACTAAATTAAAGAAATGGAACCTTAATCTCTTCAACCTTGTTTGATTTGAGTTCAATCATTCAATCTTGTGAATGATTCATGAAATAAGCTCTAGATTGTTCATATAACAAAGATTTGTTGAAAAATCATCTATGTTTATATGTATTTTGAGCTTGATTATCTAATTCAGGAATGTATGAAAAAGATGAGACCTTGATTTTGTCATTGAAGCAAGATTGATGTGTTCGAGTTGTAATTATACCTAAATCATGTTTGTATATCATGTTTTTGAGTTAGTTTTGCATGAATTTGGGCTTGAAAAGGAGTATGGAAGATTACACTTTGCGTAATTTTCGGACTGGATTGAGTTACCCAGAATAGCACGTGTGTCCAGGAGTCCTGCACGTGTGGAACACAGGGTGAAACAGGAGCTCGACTTTTGCTTTAATTGCATATGTGGCTGCAAGTGCGGCACTTTCTGCATGTGTGGTGAGGGGCTTCAGCACAAGCGGAAAACAGGGGGAAAATCTGTCTTTTTCTGTTAACTTCTCCGACCCTCTGAATTTGTTTATGAGCATGTTTTGACCCTCTGCAATGCCTAAAGATGAATGGAAAACGAATGAATCGTAAAATGAATAAATAAAGGAAAAGGCTAAGAATTGAATGAATTGTTTATCAAATTCGTATATGTGTTATGTTGTGTAGGTCGCCTACTAGAAGGACCACCACATGGCCAACATCACTGTGAGTAATAGTATTGTAAAGATATGTTCTCAATTACTTAGTTTGATCCGTGAACGGTGATTTATTCCACTATTGTGTTTGATCGAAATGAATGGATTTCAAGAATGTTATATGACATATGCAATGTGGACCTAAGGTCGCTCCGTTATATTATGATATGTTTGGGTCTAAGGCCGTTCTGTGGACCCGAGGCTGTTTTGTACTAAGTGTGGGCCGAAGGATGTTCTATTAATGATGTGATAACATATGATTGGACCTGAGATCGTTCTAAACAACTGTTAATGTGTGTGCCCGAGGCCGTTCCGTAATGTGATTATGAATATTGTGGGAAACTTATGCTCATTCATTTAAGCCTATTTACTGTATTATTACTCATTGAGTTTCGCTCACTCTATATTATGTATGTATATGTAGGTGATTAACAACATGGAGCCTAACCTTAGGGTCTGCTTCAGGAGTTATTTTGTGAACCTGTTGGTCGAGTCGAGTCTCTAAGATGGAGCTTTTGTCTTTGCTTCACATTCTGATATGACTTTTGTTTTGATTTTGCTATAATGGTCTTGGGATATGTAAACCATATGTATAGAGTTTATTGTACATAAGTTTTATATGGGTACGTGAATGTGCTATGAGATAAGCAAAGTATGTTCCTTTTTGATCATATTGGCACAACTCAGTGGACTTCTTCATTTGTGATATGCTTCCGCTTATGGCCTCATTATTATAATTATTCTGTATGTTTGTATGAGGTCATAGGTAATCAAGTGATTACTGGCCGGTTATGGTCTAAACCTCTAGGGACGGGTTTGGGTCATGACAGACACCCACCTAAGGATTTGAATTAAAGAGAAGGTATTTGTTTGAATGGTGTGTTTCAATCTGTGTTTGTTTTGTGTTTTTGTGTAGGTTGGACACCCGAAGTCTAGCATTATTCAAGCCCACAGTGAGTAATATCTCTATAAAGATATGTTCGAAATGTGTTTTGAAAATTGTTACATGAATAGTATTATGAAATGTTATTTTATATGAATGAATGTTGATCCTTTTTGTTAAATGTATTCGTGGCATAGGGGATATAATACCATGGCTCTTTGATTATTGGATTTACAGAGATCTATAATGTTAGACCTGAGTGGTCCCTTTGTTAGACCTTGATGGCCCTTTGTTAGATCTTTATGGTCTCTTCGATAGACCTTGATGGTCCCTTTGCTTAGACCATGATGGTCCCTTTGAATGAGGCCTTTGGCCCCTTTGTTACTCTATTGGATGTTACCACGTATAATGTTTTGATAATGGATTTCGTTATGGCAAATGCTTTGTTTGAATTCGTTATATGATTTGTTTTGGAAGATAAGACATGTTTTAAATATGTTGGATTCATTAACCTCTTTATTTTGGTATTACTCATTTGGCTTTAGCTCACCCCCTTCCCTTATATATATGTAGGTGCGCATTTGGATGGTCAAGCTTAGAGTTGCTTTCAGGAGTCCGCCTTTTGACAAGCCCATTGTGGAGTGCCTCCGTGTTGAGGTGTTTGCTTGTTCTCAAGAGTAGTCAAGCTTTTGTTAATCTTTTTGTTTAATTTTTGTTTTGTAAGATGATGGACATGTTTGTATGTATAAATGTTGAAGTTTAAACTTATTATAAATATTATGGGTTATGGATGAGATGTTTATATATATTGAAGTTCATCATGTAAGCATAACTTAATGAACTTGTTTTATTATCGTTGAATGCTTCCGCTATGCCCCATTTATTAATAAATGATTTGCTTTTATCTTTGAGGCCATAGGTAATCTATGATTACTAGCCCGTTATGATCTCTAGGGGCGGGTTTGGGTCATGACAATAAATGACAAAATCAGAACAAGCCTTGCTACATTGAAGCATCACTTTAAAAGATCATACATTAATGATCATTTTTTTGGGGGGTAAATAAGTTACAAAATAAAATAATGAAATATAAATGTTTACGAGGGCCATGTCCTAGGTTACTACAATGCCATACAATTTGCAACGCCACCCCCTTAAATTTGGGGCTAACAAAACAAAAACAAAGATGCTAACGTAATTCGTTGCCAATGTATTTTAGCCTCTAGTTGCTTCTACCATCAAGAATGCAGCCAAAGAAACTATGAGCGATACATTGGCAATACCATCAAGAATACTAACAAAGAAACCAAAATTACTCTTTTAATCATAGTCCATCCAAACAAGAATGTGAGAAACTATAATCATTTATTTTCTTTTCTCTCCTAAGCAAGAAATTCTAATAATTTCTTTTTCTCATCTCTTAATCCAAACGGAGTATTAAGGTTAGCATGTGGTAATTTTATAAACAATTAGTAATTAAATTTTTAATTGCAAATAGTATAATTATGATTATATATATATTATTTTATGCCACATCAGTGCCATGTCACACATCACATCAACCTGGCTAGTCACTTGGGGACACTTCGGAGGATGTGTAGGATCTCCTGGAGGGTATCTGATGCACTTGACAGTTTGCCCTCTCGTCTTGTTCATAAAATGTGTAGTGTGAGGTTTAAAATCTAGCAAATTGTAGAAAATCCACCAATGAAATGAAATGCTTTGATCACATTACTAGATTTAGAGTTGCAACCTAATCTTTTTGGAAAAACTAAGAAACCCTGACTCCTACTAATGTAGGCTACTGTTTGTGACAACTAGATAGTTCGATTTCGGAGTTTAGGTATGAGAGCAGAAGGTCATGAATTGAGCACCCTTGCTCACCCGATCTAAGATCGGCCTCTACTAAATCTTAATACGAGATTCATTGCTAAGATATCTCCATATTCTGATTATTAATGCTAACCTTATTACGTGGAACATACAAGTATAGACCAAATCACATATTTTGGAATATTTCAATCTCTTACATTTTGAAACGGGTTTTGAAAATGATAACCTCAAGCAAAAGGAAGATAACTCATATGCAAAGATATTGAAACAATTCTAAGTTACACAAAATGACCTCCAAACAACAAGCAAACATAGAGGTATCTCAAATAAGCACAAAGTCTCATGGTAACATGTTGGATCTATTAAAAAGAAAGAATGCACAAAACGGGATGCAAAGATAGAAAGGAAGCTCACCAGTACTGCTCAGCGTCAAGCCAAGTGCAAAAAGGGTTAGAAAACATGTGTAGCAACCCTAATTTTTTTAAGTCATTATTTATTATTATTATTATTACCTTATTTTATTTTGGACTTCATTAATTGCGTGGTTATATGAGAATTTAATATGGCATTTAATTAATTTAAAGTGTTATTTAGTTATATATAATTAATTCAAATATTTATATTTATATATATATTGTATTTATATAATAAAATATAATATAATGTTATTAGGTTATCATATATTAAACTTAGGTTATTATAATCATAAAAATGTGGGAGAATTTTCAAGATTTGTAGTAGCAGAGAGAGAGAGAGAGAGAGAGAGAGAGAGAGAGAGAGAGAGATTAAACCAAAAAAGAAGAAGAGGGTGCACTTTGAGAAAGCAGAATTTCTGAGAGAAAGAGAGAGACGGCGTGAAGAGGAGAGGAGGAAAAGAAAAAAAAAAAAGGTTAGGGTTTTGTTTTGGTGGTTTCATTAATTCTTCAAATATTTCTTCATCTTCAAAAAAATAACTGTGAGTGAAAAACCCACTTCCCTTTATTTATGTTTATTTCGTTGTTTTTATTTATTTGATATTGGTTTGATATTGTATTTGCATGAAGATGATGGATTGATTTTAATTATTTTGATTAGTTGTGTATGCAAGGTTTAGGGTTTTTATATATATTTATTTTATGGTTGTAATCACACTCATGGTTGTATGAAATTAAAATAAACTAGGAATCCATAGATAAATTTCGAATACTCCACCATGACTCCATGAATTGTTGTTTTATTTGAGTGTTGGTAAGAAAGAGTGTATATAAAAAAAAGTGAGGATTATGAGATTGATTTGAATGCCTTAGGTTTAACATTGTTATGTTTATTCTCATGAGTAGATGAGGGATTGCATATATATATATATATATATATTGTTGCCTCGTTCTCAGGAGTTGACGAGTTCTTTAATTTACGCGCGTACGTATATGCTAGCCATCTGAGGAGTGTGGGTCAAACTCAGGACGATATCCCCATGCAAGTTTGGCTTCAGAGTGATGTTAGGTATACGAGAGGCATATAGGATATATGTGTAAGCTGAAAGTGAAGGGCCGAAGTGGTGGAGTTAAGGAATAAAGAATTAAATATGAATTTATTGGTATAGTTTGATTTTCTTTGATTTGTACATCTCGAAAAATAGTAAATGACCTCAATAAATTACGAAATTTGAGCAGAGGCATGTATACGTAATTCTAGACAACTTTTGTATTTTAACTTTTTACTAAAAAGATCAATTAGAACTTGTAATCGGATGATTTTGGTTACAATAGTTTTTATTCATTCTAGCAATGCATATTTTAGATGTTGTTTTAACCCACGAAACGAGCTCATTTTTATTAATTTTGTGTAAACTGAAGTAAAACATTATTTTGAACATTTTTTGTGTTTTGAACTTTTTCGAAAAAAATCATCTTAGGGTAGTTTATTTTCGTTTTTAGCTGCAGATTTTTCGGTTCAATTCTGTCTAGGTTCTTCTATCACATTTTTCTGTCAACTTGTTCAGTTTTTACTAAATTCATTAGCGATGCCTTTTAGGAAATTTGATTCTGTACAACTTTTGTTCTTTGAGTTTTGGTCAATTCGAATGATTTAAGTATAAAACGGTGTATTTGTATACTTTTTCAGCAATTTACTTATGATTAAATTATACTAATTTTATCTTTTGCAGAATGGTGGATCTTACTAACTTTTTATGCAGGGTTAACCCACCATATTATTTTTAATTAATTAATTAATTTATATTTGTTTATACTCAATTTATGTTTAGTTGTGTACGGGCAATAAACTAAATGTTACCATATCTCGGAAAACTACCCATTCGTTTCGATGCGGGTGAAACTACTTGTCTTGTCCCGTGACAAGAATTAAATGTACTTTTGTTTGTTTGGTGGACACGTGGGTGTCAAATATTTGTACTCATACTAGTATACTTGTATACTAACCCATTTTGTCTCTTGGCATCTTCGATGCGTTCTATTTGAGTGTAGCCGAGCTTCCTTTGCAGGATTAGTTGGGGCTACGGGGGTGACGAGAAATAACTATAGTTGTTGGACATGTCTTTCGGATTTCTTTTATTTTCTGGAGTTTAGGGTTGATATTAGTTTATTTATTCATTTTTTTTATGACCTTAGTATTTTGATAATTTGGCATCGTGGATTATTTTCTAACTTTACATTATTTAAGTTGTTTTGACTAGCTGTTGCTACTTTAATGTTGGAGGTATTGGATAGTTATGAATTTATGATAGATATTTTGGTTGGCATTTGTTAATTTTTTTTATCTCTTGTATTTTTTTTTGAGCATTGATATTTACTTAAACCTTATGGAGATGAGAACATTTCGATTTTGTTTCATCTCTAGGATTTGGATGATAGAATATTGATTGGGGTTTAGTCCTAATTTATTATTTAATTATCCAAATTTTGGGGCGTAATAACATGTATGATCCTATATGTGAGAATTTAAAATGCGGGATGTGAAGAAAAGAAAAGACTTATCTAGTACTCATCCACATCAAGCCAAGTGGAAAAAGGGGGTTATAGAATGTGCATGATCCTAGATGCAAATATCTAAAAAAATGCAACGATACTCATAAAATGAATCCTATAAGGCTAGTTGCCACTAGAATGTCATGTGAATAATCTCAAGAATAGGAATACGCACAATCCACATAGTACCAACATCTAATAAAATATAATGTACTAGACTCCAATGCATGAACTATCCTATGATCATAAGTAAGAAAAGAAAATGAAAAAGAAAGAAAGAAAAGAAAGATATATGAGAGAAAGAAAAGAAAGAAATACAAAAGACAACTAACAATAATAAGAATCATAAGTAATAAAGGGGAGAGAGAGAGACAGAGAGAGAGTGAGAGAGAATCTAAAGCATAATACAAGAAATAGAAGCAAATAAGAGAAAATGACTAAAGAATAAAGAATAAACAAAGGAAAGAAAAGGTGTGAATTCATGGCATGAATCTATCCCGAAATCCATGGAAAGAGGCATGAAGAAAAGCAAAAGGGCTTAATCCATGAAATATAATCAAATAGGATAAATCTAAGCAAAAGCTTGGGAAACAAAAGGGAACAAATGAAGAAAATGATAGAAATCCATGCCTCTACGAAAAACACCCAAATCCATAGGGTAAATGCCATGACCCAAACCTATTGCTAACAGTTTGGACATGACCGGCCTATACTTAGGCCTCAAACAACATAATTGAAGAATATCTTATATAATACTGGGGTCAAAAATGGAAGCAATTATATTGACAAAATAATACGCTGCCCATTGAGCAGTGTCTAAATGCCAGGATCTCAAAACATTTTTCATCACATGTCCATAGTACATACATAACCCACATATATATACAAGCCCAATTCGTGGGAATATAGCCAAAACGTTGAGGATTCAAAAGTTATACACATTAACAGAATGTTTGACAAAATCACCAATGACCCAACAATGTGTGCTATAAAAGGGAACTCCACAAAAAATAAAAGGCTCCCCTTTAATTGGCTTGACACAACAGGGTCAACAAAAGGCTCCTGGAGCTAAACTAGGGTTGGCCTCCGGGTTCATCACCTACATAAATATAGAGTGAGCAAGGCTCAGTGAATAATAACAATGTAAGGAGGTTTATGTGTATGAGCACAAATCATGTAGAGCATAATCATAAGTCATAAGTCGGTCTTATTCATATTCTCATTTCTGAACGGCCTCGGGCCCATATAAGATAGAACGGCCTTAGGCCCAACACAATACAAAACGGCGTTGGGCCCATCATACTGTAGACGCGCCTTGGGTGAGGGCCTTCGTGCTACAGTTCGGACTCGAATTGTCACAGTTCTTAATCTGAACCAAAGAGTCCAAATCCGGCAAATCGTTTTGGAAAACAGATTTTTGTAAAGAAATGCCAAATATGGACTGCTTTGCCAGATACAGAGTCACCACCTAAATATTTTTTATGGCGGAATTTAGAAAACCTTGACTCGGTGCCAAAGGCCACATGTCCGTCATCACCAAAGTTGCCTCGGCTCGGGAGCTTGGGTACAATTGGGGAAGGTCAGCTATGAGCACCCCCTCTCGCCCGATCTGAAGATCGGCCTCTACTAACCGTGATATCTTATTTTGAAAACATTACGCGTTCTTATTCCGGTTATTAGCTTAGAATTACCATGTTATGTGCACAGCAAACAAGTATAGACCAAATCGCCTAAATTGGAACAAAACATTTCATGTTTGTTTTGAAAATGGTTTGCTACTCGCAAGTAGGCTAAAATATGCGTTTTGCCACCCTCGAGTGGGCTTTTAGAAAAGATGGTTTTGCCACTATCTAGTGGGCTTAAACTCACAGTTTTGATACATTATTCCAATTTAGGTAATTCAACCTCCATCCACAGGCATTTAAGCAGTTATATCACATAAGCAGCTAGCCTCATGGTAATCATGCTATTATGGCAACACTCACACGCATGCGGTATGCTAAAGCATAAAAAGCTCACCTAGTACTCCAAGCCAAAACAGAAACTAGTTAGCAATCAGATACATGATCCTAGTTCATGTTAAGATGGTTAATGCAACACATGCAAGATGCAACTACAATAGGCTCGGCTATCCTAAAGATGGCATGTGAAATGCTACAATTAACAAGTACTCAACTTGGAATTGAAATACAAATGCAGTTAGCATGATGTATCGAGCCCGGTGCATGTAAGACAAATGTATGAATGCACGCATGCATAGCATAAGGTATGCTAATTTAACTATGCCCTAGTCTACCATCATAAGCGGGTAAATAAAAGGGAAGAAAGACGTGGGATTGGAAGACATGCACACACTTACCCACACTTATTACACAATTGCCCTCACTCGGAGGGTCCGAATAAATATTACATAACCGAATAAATAATTAACTACTTAATTAATTATTACAGAACCCTTATTTAATTAACAAATTAAATGCAGAATTAAAATGGCCACAGCCCCGCCTTCAAAATATTTGGATGATGCATGCTTGACTCGTACTGCCTGGAAACTCGCTGCCATAGCATTGCTGCCTCTGTTTACACTGCCTAGCTCCTCTGAAGACTGCACAAGTCTTGGGATAGGTTCTCTGCACACTGTGGAACACCACCGGCTAGTAGGAATGGCCACTGGCCATGGGAAACGGCCACCGGCCACTAATGAAGTTATCGGCCATTGATGGATGGCCGGTCGGCACTGGAGATGGCCGGCCGGCCAAAACTTCCTGCAGAAACTGGTTTTTGACAGCAACAGAGGGCAAGCAGTGTATGGCATGGAATTTCAAGCAAATGTAAGCATGGCCACACTCCCTATCATGCAATGGACTCAAGGAAGCATGACCCTCGGCCCTCGGGCCATCAATTAGGCATGATGGCCTAAGAGGTCAAGTTTTGCAAATCAATGTAAATGCATGCAACCAAAAGAGATGAATGCCAACACCCTATCATGTTGGGGTCAAGGGGATTGGCGACCGAGGGTTGAGACGTGTTTTGTCACTTAAAGTACGAACACTCCTCACCCCTCGAGTTTGGCTTGACACCCCAATCCAAACAATGCAATGCATGTATACAAACTTGGCTCAAAGATGCAATATGCCAAACATACAAGATGTAATGCCATGTAACTCATCATGCAAACTATGACATGAAATGCAATTAGCTAACAATATGCAAGCATGCAATTGTGATACTAGGCAAGCATGAAATCAAAGCAATGCAATATGATCATGCAATGCAAAGGGGCAGACCTCAGCCCACCTCAAAATAGTGACAAAAGATGCCTAGAATGATGGATAAACACTCATGTAAGCACGCACACCAATAGGCCCAAGATTAAGGCATAACAAAGGGGCATTCTACTACCACTACCCCCAAGCAAACATGGCATGAACTATACAACCAAAACAGAGTTTTAAGGCACCAAAATAAGTCCCAAAACCCACTGATATGGCAGCCCCAAAGGTTTAAACACTTAAGCATGCACAATGCTCATTTCAAGGCACAAAAGGACACATCTTCAAAGCAATAAAAGGAGAACAATTCCAAGTATAAAAGCATAAAAACATGGACTGAAATGGCATGGCAAATGATTCCAAATCATTGAAATAGACCAACTAAGGCATGTTTATGACTCACTTACTTAGGGCTCAGAAGCCAAAATGCATAGCAACCATATTAAATATGTCAAACATGACCAAATCAGTAACCAACAGACCTCAAGCATGGCAAAATATGACCAAGAACTTCACAAAGCAAGGTCAAAACATGAGAGCATGGTGGTCTAATGGCATGATGCACTTCTAGGCAAAATGAGGGAATACAAAGCAAGTGTATTAAGCGTGAAAGGGACCACTAATCCGACCAAAAACAGAGATATATTATGACCTAACAACATATAAAACCCTCTGAAATGGGACCAAAAACACCTAATCATGCATGCTACCCCTCATGAGCCAAGAACATGCTAAAATAATAGACTAAGGGAGAGGGGTGTCCCTCCCATATGCAAGACCTCAAGACCCCTTCTTCACCGTTGAAAATCCACTGGATTTCAGTGGTGAGAAGGCCAATACACAAGAGTAATCAAAGCTTAACAAAGAGAGCACCAAAAGGGCCAAACAAGGCCTAAGAGGGGGAGGTCGACCCCAAACCACAAAACAACCTTAATGAAGTATCTTAAGCATGAGAATACAAGACTTTTTTCAGTTATACACAAAGTCTAAAACCACAAGAAAGATAGGAAAAAATCTAGTGCAAGATTGGGAAATCTAAAGTAAGAATGTTACCTTTGAAGAACCCTTGGAGGGCAGCAAGATCAGCCATCTTCCTCTGATCAAAACCAGTCCAAAAACTCAAGAACAAACCCTTAAAGCCTCTCAAGGTCGAAATATGGTGTAATGGTGTGTGTCTTAGTGCAAAACTAAGGTCAAAACACACTTTTTAGGCTTCCAAACACACACAAAGGACGAGAGAGAGGGAGAGAGAGAGAGAGAGAGAGAGAGAGGGAGAGAGAGAGAGAGAGAGAGAGAGAGTATATGATACATATATGTATGTATAAGCTTTGGTTTTTTGTTCAACCCCTTACCATGGAGGAGGAGAGGCTCTATATATAGACAAAGCAAAGGTATGAAGCTTCTCAAAGAAGCTAAACAAAAAAGGGGCAAAGGGGGCAACGGGGTCAAGGCTTCCTGAGGAAGCTGAGACAGCTGGCAAGCTTCTTGAGGAAGCTAAGAAAAAGGTCCAAGCTTCCTCAAGAAGCTAGACCAAAAGGGTGCAAAAGGGGCAAAACAACCACACTTATGCACGGGGACAAGGTTAGTTCATTCCAGCTGGCACAGCTGGCATGCACCATGCTTGAAAAAGTCAAAAAAGTGCTATCGGCCAGAAAGGAGGCCACCAGCCAAACATATGGCCGGCCGGCTACACTAAATGCCGACCGGCCAATGGTATACTTTACCAATGGCCAGTAGCCTCAAAACACGGCCGGTGGCCTCAAGCCATGGTCGGTGGGTGCCAGGGGTAGCTAACAAGCTACTCTCCACCCTCAGAAACAAAAACACAAGTGTTTGGTGCAAAACTGAACACAGAACAGTCGAGTTGAGAGATCCTGAGGCAAGGCGCGTAGCCGAGACCTCCGGGAACTCAAAACGAAACACGAACATGGGTAATCACCGAGTGTTCAAACGACGACGTCCAAGTCTTGAGGACGGTCAAAAATGGGGTGTCTACACATACCAACAGCTGCTCGGAACATTATAGGGTAGATAGAACATTAGCATGTCTCCATCTCTATCGGCTTGAAGCCATGAGACATAGACAATCCATATACTTACAGGGTAGATGGAACATCGACATGTCTCCATCACCCTCAGCTTTAGGGCCATGAATAACAAGTAGTCCATATCATAACGGCCTTAGGCCCATTTTTCACAGTTAAAGCGGAACGACCTTGGGTCCATGTCATATATCATTGTTCAATCATTCCTGTTATTCCAATCAAAACACAATTGATATAACGTGCGCCATTCACAAGTAGCAATAGAAAAATCATAATCATAATACATAAATGAAACATACCATTACACTATTATTACTCACAGTAATGTGGCCGTGCAACGGTTCATTCCGGTATGTGACCTACACATGACACACAACTTGTAAGTAAGTCACTTTTCATTAGCCTTTTTCTCTTTATTCAATGTCCGATTCATTTAATTCGTATTCAATTGTAAGCATTTTAGAAGGATCAAATGTACACATTAATCATTTTAGAGGGTCAAATAGAGGCAAATAAGCTGATAGAAATTTCCCCCAATAGCCGCATGTGCAGAAGTCCCCCACCGCACGTGCAGGAAGGTGTGCCGCACATGCTTTTATTTCAGAATGCTCAATGTGGCTCCCTTGTTTTTTGCCCATGCGGTTGTGAGCCCCGTACGTGTGGCTGTGCATTCCGCATGTGTGGCTCTGGGCTCTGTTTGAGCAGTCTAAAAATTCAACAATTTCAGCTTTTGAAAGGCATTTCAAGGCCCTAATTCAGGCAATCACATTTCAAAAACATAATACATGATCACAATAAACATAAATCTCAAGCCCAAGCAAATCATAACTCATCTTAATTGCACATTTACAAATCAATTTACCACATTTCACTCATTTCTTCATCTTTTCATGGTTCATCAAAATAGGTACAAACATATATGCTTATAGGAGCCAAAGCATGCAAGATTAAAGATTAGAAGTTAGTTCCTTCCAAACTAAATCAAAATAAACTCCAAACACAAGGATCAATTCCCAAGTTAACAAAGACAATGAGTCTTGATGATTTCCATGGATATCTCCTGAAACAAGCTCTTTATTCCAAAACCGTAACTTAGATAAGTGTAAAACTTCATTCAAATGCTTGATGTCAATCAATTGAAGAGAGCTTTAGGGTATTTGAGTTGATTTACACTCACCTTGAACTTCAATATTTGAATCCCCTTCAAAATTCTTCAAGATCTTAGTTGATCTCCTCTTTCTCTCTCTTTCTCCAGGAGATATTTTTAGTGTTGATGAAACTAAGTCTTCTAGGCACATATAAGTGCCTCCTTATATCTATCAACCTTGAGTCATGGGTCTAAATAGATTAATTAAGGCTTAAACCCAAATTAAGTCAATTTAATTCATCACAAATCAAATTTTTATAAAAATTTATATTATGCTCGAAAAATCATGCTAATCATAATTGTAAAGTCAATTTCGGGTTATTGTGCTTCTAAGGCTTTCAATTTCTAGTCCAGATGTCTTAATTTCAACAGATTTTCTTATAATTGACAGATATAATTTCATAATCATATAATTCACATAATTAAACAGAATTTTACATGGAATTTCACATAAGTATATAAGTACACATATAATTAAAGATGTAAAACATGTAAGAGGGTCGGGTTATTACACTCTCTCCCCTTAAATAAGTTTGGTCCTTCAAACTTGTTTGATCTCAAGTTGAAAATAATTCCAGATACTGCTGTTTCATTTCCTCTTCTCTTTCCCAAGTAGATTCCTTCCCGTAATGCTTTTGCCATTCCACTTTTACCATTGGAATTACTTTGTTCCGTAGTTGCTTCACTTGTCGGTCCAAGATTTGAATTGGTTTTTCTGCATAGATCAAATTGTCATCTAAGGCAATTTGACTCTATAACATGGGACAGATCTTGTAGGTAACCCCCTAGCATCTATACATGAAACACATTATGTATTTGCTCCATACTTGGTGGAAGAACAACACGATATGCTACTGGACCCACCATTTCCAGAATTTGAAATGGACCAACTTACTGAGGTGCTAATTTACTTTGTTTGCCGAACCTTGTGTGTCCTTTTATCGGTGTGACTTTCACAAAAACATAATTATCCACTTTGAATTCAAATCCCTTCGTCGATGATCCGCATAACTCTTTTGTCTGCTTTGAGTGGTTTTCAACCTTTCTTGAATAGTTTTAATTTTTTTTGTCGTCAATTGAACAATCTCAGGCCCAGACAATGATCTATCACCGACTTCAGTCCAGCACACGGGGAGAGCAATATTTTTTTTCCATAAAAGGCTTCATAGGGTGCTACTCCTATGCTTGAGTGGTAACTATTGTTGTATGCAAACTCCACCAATGGTAGATAAGTTTCCCATCTCCCTTGGAAATCCAAGACACACGTCCGAAGCATATCTTCTAATGTTTGTATTGTTCTTTCGGATTGGCCATCTATTTGAGGGTGGAAGGCCGTACTAAATTTGAACTCTATTTCCATAGCATCCTGTAAACTCTGCCAAAATCTTGACACAAATTTCAAATCTCTATCGGACACAATCAAAACTGGAACACCATGTAACCGCACAATTTCGTTCACATAAATAGTAGCAAGTTTATCTGCATTGTATTAAGTTTTCACAGGTAGAAAATGGGCTGATTTAGTTAGTCTATTGACAATAACCCATATGGAATTCATACCTCTAGGAGTTTGGGGTAAGCCAACAATGAAATCCATAGTCAGATGTTCCCACTTCCACTAGGGGATCAGAAGGGGTTGAAGTAAACTCGTCGATCTTTGGTGCTCCGCTTTTACTTGCTGACATTGTAAACATTTTGAAACAAATTCCGCAATTTCTTTCTTCATACTTGGCCACCAAAAATTCTGCTTTAAATCTTGGTACATCTTAGTAGTACCGGGATGCATTGAAAATTTCGATGTATGTGCTTCCTCCATAATTTTCCTTTTAATTTTTGGCACATTTGGGACACATAGTCTATCTTGAAATTTCAACACCGAATTTTCAATTGTGAATCCGGGCTTTGGCTTTGTTTCTATTTCATCACAAATTTTCCTTAGAAACTCATCTTTTACTTGTCGTTGCTTGGTTTCTTCAATAAGTGCCGGTTGAGCTGACACTGCTGCCAATATTGCATCTCGACCATGTAACACAATTTCCACATTCATTCTTTCCAAATCAAGTAGTAACTCTTTCTGTTCTGTGAGCAAACTTGCCAAATTCCCCATACCCTTTTGGCTAAGAGCATCTGCAACTGTATTAGCTTTGCCGGGGCGGTAATGGATTTGCAGGTCATAATCCTTAATAAGCTCTAACCATCGTCTTTGTTGCATATTTAACTCCTTTTGGGTAAAGAAGTATTTGAGGCTTTTATGATTAGTGTAGACTTCACATGTACCATACAAATAATGTTGCCATGTCTTCAAAGCAAAGACCACATGTAGCCCTAAGTCATATATGGGATAATTCTTTTCATGAGGCTTGAGTTGGCGGGAGGCATATGCGATGACCCTTCCATTCTGCATGAGTACACAGCCTAATCCTTTGTAAGAAGTGTCACTGTAAATCATAAATCCCTCGGTACTAGATGGTAAGGTAAGAACTGGTGCTGTAGTTGACCTTGTCTTCAACTCCTGAAAGACAGATTCTCTTTGTTCTGACCACTCAAGCAAAACACCCTTTTGGGTCAATTGGGTAAGCAGCACAGCAATTTTAGAAAAGTCTTTAACAAATCTTTGGTAGTATCCGGCTGAACCCAAGAAGCTACGCACCTCTGTCACATTAGTAGGAGTTGGCCAATTCACAATAACTTCAATCTTGTGTGGGACAACAGAAACACCCTCCTTATTTATTACATGTCCCAAGAATCCCACTTCATGTAGCCAAAACTCACATTTCTTCAATTTTGCATACAATTTCTTATCCCGAAGGGTCTAAAGAATTAACCGTAGGTGGTCCTCATGAGCTTCCATACTTTTTGAATAAATGAGGATGTCATCAATGAACACAACTACAAAGTCATCTAATAAGGCTTAAAAATATGATTCATTAAATCCATGAAGGTCGCCGATGCATTGGTAACCCCAAATGGCATAACCAAAAGTTCATAATGTCCGTGTCGGGTTCGGAAAGCTGTCTTCTCAATGTCTTCAGCTTTTACCTTTAATTGGTGATACTTGGATCTCAAATCTATTTTTGAAAAGACTTAAGCACCTTGTAGTTGATCAAATAAATCATCGATTCTAGACAATGGGTACTTATTCTTGATAGTTACTTTATTAAGCTCCCTATAGTCCACACACAACCGAAGGGTGCCATCTCTCTTTTTTACAAAAAGAACCAGTGCGCCCCAAGGAGGAGTACTCTGGCGAATGAACCCTTTGTCAAGTAGATCTTGTAACTGGACCTTCAACTTTTTCATCTCAGCCGATGACAATTCTATAAGGAGTTTTGGAAATGGGTTGAGTTCCCGACACGACATCAATTGTAAACTCAATTTCACGATCCACTAGCTCTCCCGGTAACTCCTCTGGAAAAACATCTAGAAATTCATGAATGATTGGAATTATATCAACACACCTATCCGCTGGTTGTCCATTCAAGATGCTACATAAATACCCCTGACAACCCTTTTGTAATAATTTGCACGCTTTCATTGTGGAAATCAAGTAAGGTGGAGGGATCACCCCATGCCCCTTAAAAGTAAACTCAGTCTATCTCGGAGGTCGAAAAGTAACTTGCTTGGACATACAATCAATAGTCATATGATATTCACTTAACCAATCCATCTCCAAAATTATGTCAAAGTAAGCCATATCAAGAGGTAACAAATTGACATTTACCCGAACATCCCCAATTAAGATTTCACTTGCAAGATAAATAGACGTACATACCATAGAATCCCCCGATGGTAAAGACACACACAGCACATAAGGTAATGGTTCCATAGGCCTATTAAATGACTAGCAAATGTTTTTGACACAAATGAGTGGGTAGAGCCCGAATCAAATAATACGTGAGCGAAGTGACCATTGATAGAAAATGTACCTGATACCACAGCCTCCGTATTCTGCACATCACCCAGAATTAGAGCAAACACTCTTCCTTGTCTAGTAGTGTCCCTAGAATTGGTGGGTTTTGCAGCTATCTTTGTGGTTGGAGTTGAGCTGGCTGAACTTGTGGTGGTTCTATTCCCATTTTGTCGATCTCTTTGAGGGCAATCCCTTACTAAATGACCCGTCTTGCCACACTTGAAGCATGCCCCCGTTACCCGGTAGCAAGTCCCATGGTGTCTCTTTCCACAATCCGAACAAATTGGTGCCGAGTCACGAGTGGAGGTGGAAGTGCTAGAGGTCCCCAAATTCAGTTTCTGACGCAGTGGTGCGCTGATCCCCTTGGTGCTTGAGTATTCTGCCTCTGCCCTTTCCACTCGGAGATCCAATTTTGAGCAACAATATTACCCTCAGCCATTACTGCCCTTTCCAACATATCCACATATGTAGGTAATTTTAACACATTGATCCGGTCGAGAATGGCATTCCGTAATCCTCATTCAAATTTTCTTGCCTTCTTGTAGTCTGTATCCACCATATGTGGTGCGAAACGGGCTAATTCTACAAATTGAGCTTTATACTCTGCAACAGTCTTGTTCCCTTGTCTCAAGGTCTCAAACTTGGTCACTTTCTTATCTCACATACATTGCGGAAAATATTTGTCATAGAAAAGCTCTAGAAATTGGGTCCAAGTCAACCCTTGATGTTCAATTCTCGTAAGCATCCACTATCTACGTGCTTCATCTTCAAGAGTGAAGGCGGCGAGTTGCACTTTCTAGGCTTCGATGCAAGGAAAGACCTCGAACAACTTCTCTATGCCCAACACCCATGCCTATGCTTTCATTAGATGAATCCCCCCCTTAAACAAAGGCAGGTTCATCTTCTTGAATTCGTTTGTAAGCGTAATTGTCCGGTCTTCGGCCTGATGGTCTTGCCTCATTGGCAGTGGTATAGGCACTGGTGATAGCGGTGGCTATTGTTGCTGTTGCTGCCTTAGAGTTTTTGCCATTTCCATAATCATCCTTTCCATTCTATCCAGTCGTGCAGAGGTAGAATCCTCCGAATCATCCATCATCGTCCATGATCTACATACCAATAGATTATAATACACACAAAAAGAAACACAAGTAGACATGGGTAATATTCATTTCATAATCCATGTCATTGATCATTGCATATACAAATCTCGTTGCTATATATCATTTTATATGCATTAAGAAGTACCATGCATGTAACCTACGTCTTTTCTAGACTCCGTAGAGATCAATGGACTTGTGTGTAAGATAGCAACTCGTGCTCTGATACCAACTGTCACGATCCAAACCTGCCCCTAATAGTTTGGACATGACTAGCCTATACTTAGCCTCAAACAACATAATCGAAGAATATCTTGTATAATACCAGGGCCAAAAACGGAAGCAATTATAATGACAAAATAATACGCTACCCATTGAGCAGTGTCTAAATGCCAAGATCTCAAAACATTTTTCATCACATGTCTATATTACATACATAACCCCCATATATATACAAGCCCAATTCATGGAAATATAGCCAAAATGTTGAGGATTCAAAAGTTATACACATTAACAAAATGTTTGACAAAATCACCAATGACCCAACAATGTGTGCTGAAAAAGGGAACTCCACAAAAAATGAAAGGCTCCCTTTGATTGGCTTGACACAATAGGGTCAACAAAAGGCTCCTTCAGCTGAACTAGGGTTGGCCTCCGAGTTGATCACCTACATAAATATACATAAATATAGAGTGAGCAAGGCTCAGTGAATAATAGCAACGTAAGGAGGTTTATGTGTATGAACACAAATCATGTAGGGCATAATCATAAGTCATAAGTCGGTCTTATTCATTTTCTCATTTCTGAATGGCCTCGGGCCCACATAAGACATAACGGCCTTAGGCCCAACACAATACAAAACGGCCTTGGGCCCATCATACCAATAGCTGTTCGAAACGTTATAGGGTAGATGGAACATCGACATGTCTCCATCTCCCTCGGCTTGAAGCCATGAGTCATAGACAATCCATATACTTACAGGGCAGATGGAACATTGCCATGTCTCTGTAGACGTGCCCCAAGGACTCCCGAAGCTTCGCGCTTGCAAAGGCGCGAAATCTCGTTTGCTCTCTAGCATACTACAGTTCGAACTCAATGTCACGGTTCTGAATCTAATCTCGCAAAGTGCAATGTGTAGACGCGCCCCAAACGTCAAGGGCTCCGCGCGCGAAAATGGCGCGGGATTCTGTTTTGTCCATTGGGATTACTACAGTTCGGACTCAAATGTTACGGTTCTGAATCTAATCTCACAATGTGCAATGTGAGACTGACAAATCACCAAAGAGTCCAAATCTGGCAAATCGTTTTGGAAAACTGATTTTTATAAAGAAGTGCCAAACATGGACTACTTTGGTAGATACAGAGTCGCCACCTAAATATTTTATTTTGGGGGAATTTAGAAAACCCTGACTCGTGTCTAAGGCCATGTATCCATCATCATCAAAGTTGCCTCGGCTCGGGAACTTAGGTACGATTGGGGAAGGCCATATAATGAGCACCGCCGCTCGCCCAATCAAAGATCGGCCTGTACTAAGCATGATATCTTGTTTTTGAAAACACATGTGTTCTTATTCCGGTTAATTAGCTAATCTTACTATGTGATGCGTACAGCAAACAAGTATAGACTAGATCGCCTAATTTAGAACAAAACATTGCATGTTCGTTTGTTTGGAAAATGGTTTGAAGTTTGCTACTCGCAAGTAGGCTAAAATGCGGATTTCAATGAATTGTTCCAATTCAGGTAATCCAAGCTTCACCCACAGGCATTCAGGCAGTTATAACAAGTAAGCAGTTAGCCTCATGGCAAGCATGCTTTCATGGCAGTCAATAACACACATGCAGTATGCTAAAGCGTAAACACTCACAGTGTACTCTGAGCCAAAACAAAGAACTAGTTAGAAATCATGCATGATCCTAGTTCATGTTAAGATGGCTAATGCAACACATGCGAAATACAAGTAAGATAGGCTCGGCTATCCTAATCATGTCATGTGAAATGCAACTTGATACATGTATTCAAATAGGTATTGAAATACAATGCAGTTAGTATGATGCGCCGAGCCCAGTGCATGCAATACGGATGAATGGATGCACGCATGTGAAGCATAAGGTATGCTAAACAAAATATGCCCTAAAACTAACCATCGTAAGCGGTTAAGTAAAAGGGAGAAAGAAATGGGGGTTGAAAGACATGCATCACACACACGCACACTTATTACAACAGTGTGCCCTCTCGAGGGAGGGACTGAATAAGAAGCTAACTAGCTAATCTAAGCTATTTAAACTAATTATTACAACACAATTAATTAACTAATTATTACAAAACAAATTGAATAGCTAACGCATTAACTAATTAAAGTATAAACTAAAGCAAAAGCTAGCTATCTAAGCATGGCAGCTAAGGAAAGCAATAAAAGCAGGAGGTTCTAGGAGGGAGAAGACTAGATGCATGCAAGCCCGATCGCCTCGTTCGGAAATCCAATGCGATGCCCCGATTTGCATCTATTTTCATTTGTTCTCAGAAACTTGCACCAAGCTCCAGAAAGCTGAAACTCCACATAGGGAAACTTGTGGGAGGGTGGCCGACCACTTTTGGTCTCTCCAGACACCTGCCGACCACTTTTGGTTGTTGAAAAACCAGAAAAGTGGTCGGCCAACTAGTTTTTCTAGCTGGCCGGCTAGTTGTTGTTGCTGAATTCCAGTTTGCTGCAACAGAGAGCAAGAAAGGGCATGGCAATGTATTTGCAAGATATGTGTGCACAACCACCCTCCTTATCATGTCATGAACTTAAGGGAGTGTGGTTCTTGACCCTCGGGCCATCAATCGTGCATTTCAATGCATGATGGCCGAGAGGCGAAGTTGCACAATTCAATATGAAATGACTGCACAAGTAAACACATAAAGCCTAAAACTCTATCATGTATGATCAAGAGCGTCGGCGACCGGGAATCAAGGTACGTTTTATCACTTTAAGTATGAAATGTCCCTCTTTTCCCATGTTTGGACTAACACCTATTCCAAACACAATGCAACACGTAACGTGGCATGCACAATGCAATGTAACATGGAGTATGCAAAAATGTAATGCAATGAAACAAGCATGCAAACAACATACAAGGCAACATGATCAAACTACCAATGCTAAGGGCATGCATACTCAATGCAAGGCAACATAAGCATGCACAATGCAAACAACATGGTATACATAATGCAACTACATGGCATACTCGATGCAAAGTGACATGATCAACTTAACAAAGCTAATGACATGCAAACAATGCCAATGCATGCATACACAATGCAATGCAACAAGGGCAACTTATCAATGTTAGGGACATGCATACTCAATGCAAGGCAAAATAAGCATGCAAACAACATGATACAATGCAACTAGCATACACAATGCAAATGGACATGGCACACACAAATGCAATGAACCAATATGGCATACTCAATGCAATATGATCATGGCATACACAATGCGACACAATGCGAATCAAGAGCATGGCATACGCAATACAAACAACATAACATGCACGGTGCGATGTGACATGGCATACACAATGCTCAATGGGCTTGAACCAAATGTGGGTAGACCTCAGCCATGCCAAAAACAGAGGCCATAATGTTAAAATGAAGGCACCGAAAACACATACAAGCATGCATGCCAATTGGCTCACCAATTAAGGCACTAAGTTGCAACTCTCAAGAACACTTAAAGAGTGAAAAAGCATGGAAGTGTAGCAACACTAAGTGCACTGAAATAAGGTAAGAAATTATGCTAAATCATTCAAACAACACAAGTATGGCATGCTAGGGTCCTTAAAGCATGAAGCTAGTAAAGAGGACTACAAAGGAGGCATGCAATACACGGCACAAATGCACGAAATAAGCATGGACAGAGCTCAAGTAGGTCAAAATAAGGACCTAAACATGCTGAGACGAGGGCTCAAAGGCCTAGGCATGCAAGCATATGAGCTAAGGCATAAACTAGGCAACAATGCATAACACTCAAAGGCACTCAAAGCATGATTGAGGTGGGAACATGGCAATGCTAAATGCTCTGAAATGTCATATTAAGTGATGCCAAATCATATACACAACACAAATGAAGCATGCAATGGTGCTCAAAGCTTGAGGCAAGCAAGAGCATTTGTACTACAAGTATACAAAACATGAAGCATGTGACCAAGGCAACCCAAAATAGTCCTAGAACATGTCAAAAATGAGTCTAAAACATATATGGAAGGATGCCAAAACAAGCTAGCATGGTGAGCATGAGGCATGGTGCATACAAAGTAAATAAGGTGGATTACACTACACCTATTAAGACCAAGCATGGGATGACTTGACCAATAAAAATCAGAGTTATATCATGGCAAAATAACCCCAAATAAGCACTAAAATGATGGCTCGCAAGCTATGGCATGAAGGCATACACAATGATTCATGTTAAGGCATCAAGGGGGAAGCCCTCCAACGCATTGAATGAACGACAAATGTGAGTGTATGACCATAAAACATGGACTGAAATCACATAATAAATGGTGCCAAATCATTAAAATAGTCAAAGTAATGCATGCTAGTGGACTCGATACACAAGGCTAATAAGCTAGATTGAACAAAGGCTATACAAAGCAAGTCATGCATGGCTAAAACAACTAAAATTAGAGCTAAAGCATGTTAAAACATGGACAAAAGCTTCATTAAGTTCAGCCAAAAGCATGCTAGAATGACATGTTACAACATGATGCATGTTAGGCTATTTCATGGAATTGCACTACAAGTGCATGGAGCATGCAAGGGCCAACCAAACCAAACCAAAAAAGAGTCATGACATGGCAAAACATCACCAAAAACATGCTAAAATGGAAAGAAAACAAGCTAGAATGACATGCAACTTCATGAAGCATACAAAGCTAGTTTGTGTGATTTACACTACAAGTGTATTAACCATGCATGGAGTGAACAAAGTGAGCAAAAAAAGTGGTATGCCTCAGTAAAATAACCACAAATAAATGCTAAGAACAAGCCAATGTAAGCTTAACAAAGGTGCTCAAACATGAGGCATATGAAACTAGTAAACACAATACAAGGAGAGGGGATGACCCTCTCCTATTTAGGACACCAAAACTTCCTTTCCACCACTGAAAATCCTCTAGATTTCAGTAGTAGAAAGGTCATGCAAAGGGTTCAACAAGAGCCTAAAGGGATGGCTCAAAATAAGGCCTAACAAGGCCAAAGAGGGGGTAAATCACCCCAAACGAAAAAGTGACCTTAAACAACTATTTTAATCATGCAAAAACAGAACTTTTTCTAGTTAAGAGTTAAGCTTAAAAACATATGCAAGAAGGGATAAAAGATTAAGCAAGAAAGAAGGATTTAAAGGTCAAATGCGCACCCTTGAAGACCTCCTTTATAATTGCAACTCCAGCAAGTTTTTCAAGCTCAAACCAATCCAAGAACACCAAAAACAACTTCAAGAAGCCTCAACAACACAAGCAAGGTGTTTGAGTGTGTGTTTGTGTACAAAAGTGAGACAAATCTACACTTTAAGGCACAAAACAAGAAAGAAATGAAGATGTATAGATATAGATTATATGTATGGCTCAAGGAAGTTTTTCTGAGCCTAGAGGAGGGAGGAGGAGCCTCCCTCTTATAGAAACTAAAAGGCAAAGCTTCTTGGAGAAGCTAAGCCTCAAACAAATCCCTCCATACACGTGTACGGAGGATAGCTCTAAAGTCCTCTAGCTATGCCAACTGGAGGAAAATATCTCCAAAAAGGTGCCAAAAAGCAGCCGACCACTTGAAGTGGTCGGCCTGCTAGTTAAAGTGGTCGGCCAAGGTGGGAGAGAGTCCAGGGCATGAAAGAAAGCTAGTGGTGTGGTGTCCGACCAAAAAATGTGGCTCAAAGACCAAACAAGCCAGTTATCGACGTAAAAGCCGGGTGGCGAGAAAAGTGGTCTCCAAGGAGAAAAAGTGGTCTCCCACCCTTGTACCACCTTCCAAACAAGGAAAACAAGGTTTGTACCAAAAAAAACCAACACGGATGCAAGACGAGAGATCGGGAGGCAAAGCACGTAGCCGAAAGCCCCGAAAACTAGCTGACGTGCCCCAAAAGTGGTATGTAACCACAAAAGTGGTCTCCCGAACCACAGTGTTCCTCTAGGTAGAGGCAACAAGGTGTGGTTCAAAAATCACGCCAAACGGAGAACGTTAAGCAGTCCCAAGACAAGGCGCGCGGCCAAAGGCTCCAAAAACCAGAAACTAGTCTCCAAACAGGAAAAGTGGCCTACGACCACAAAAAGTGGCCTACGACCACAACGAGATGGTCTACAAGTGTCACACCCCAAAACCGCCCCTAAAAGTTTTAGGCATGACCACATCAGAAATAGACATAAAACCGATATATGTAACGTATGGGGCCTGAACGGAAGCACTTGATAACAAAAATCTATTCCATTGAGCTATCACTATTATACCAGGATCACAACATCACATTAGGTAAATAATATACAGAAAACTTACACACATATACTTCGACTCAGCCCCACAATTGGGCATATAATAAAAATATTAATGAAAGACAACCAAAGCATAAGCCAAAAAAAACTAACAACACTTTACAAAATGCACGGCTTCAGCTAAGTGCCTGGACACACCGAGGTTGACAAGAGGGAGACGAGCCTTAAGGGTTAGGACTGGTCTCCCGGTTGATTACCTACAGAAACAGACAAAATACAGAATGAGTGAAACTCAGTGAATAATAGTACATAAATAATGTAATGCTTAACTTGAATAATAAAGCATATAACTGTAGAGGCACATGATTAACTACATTCTGTAATTACTTCCAGAACAGCCACGGGTCCAGTTTTCTTAACAGAATGGCTTAAAGCCCACTAATGTACAGAACGACCATAGGCCTAATGGATACAGAACGGCCATGGGCCTAGAAATATCAGAACGACCATCGGCCCAGAAGTAACAGTACGGTCATTGGCCCAGAAATAACAGAACGGCCTAGCGGCCCAGAAATATATATGTATGGACTCAAGAGGTGGCTCGTACGGATTCTAGAGGTGGCTCCCACCAAAGTGTAGCACTTAGTTCCGTACAGCACTTTGCTCCATACTAGAAATCATCAGAACAGATTAATTCAGCATCATATAGAAAGTACATACATTCTTCACTACTTATATATAGATCACGACATAAAGGAAACAGTAATCACATAATTAGTCTGATTCCGTATTACTTGAACAACATTGTCGGTTCCACAACTTTACAAATTGGCCATTGGCCTGATAGGTTCACATATACACAAATTAGCTTTTGGTTTCATAGATTCATCACTTATTACATCAGTCTTCGGCCTCTTGGATGCACAATTTCACAAGTTGGCCCTCGGCCTCATAGATTCATATTTCACATAGTTCACAAGTCGGCCCTCGGCCTCATAGTCATAGTTTCATGTTTCACATAGTTCACAAGTCGGCCCTCGGCCTCATAGGTTTGTAACTTCACAAATCCTTTTGATGTTTTCATAATTTCAAAATGTGTCTCAAATTCACAAGTTCATATTGGTTTCTAAGTAGCATACATATTAAACATAACATCAATAATAATAATGATTAACGTGATTGAGGTACACTGAGTACTATTACTCACTGTGTTGCGGCGGGCACTAGTTCCTCTTGACGTGCTTCCTACACACACAAAGATTCATATTAGTTCCTCTTTTTCTTATTAAATAGTTCCTGAATCACATGCTTCGAATGAATTTTCAACCATATTATCAAAAAAATATTTTAAAAATATCAAAGGGTCGAGCACGCAAAACAGAACCGACATGCTTCGACTGGGCACGACGTGGCAGCCACCTCCGCGAAGCGGACATGGATCAGACGCGGCGGTCCTCCTCCGACGAGCGGTGAGCGATAGGGCAACCCATATTTTTTCCCTCTTCTCCGCACGTGCGGCCATGGCCTCCGCACGTGCGGCCAAGGCCCTGTTTGGCAGTCCAAAAATTCTGAAAAATCCCACTTTTGGTGAGCATCAACAAGGTCTAAATTAGATCCTTTAATTGCCAAAGCAAGGTTCCAAAATCATCACACATACATGCTGATACTCAATATAAACTAGCTCTTAACTTCACAACTCAATTTGATTCATCAAAACTTTAAATTCATAACTACCATCCAATTCCTTTTCCTTGATTATTCTCACACACATATATATATATACACATAGAGCCATGTGTTTCTATATTTGAGTTCAAACATAACAATTCAAGGAAGTTAGACTACAATACTCAAAGATAGGATGATGTCATCAATTATCTAACATAAACACATAAGATTCCTTATGTCCATAAACATAGCATAATTCATAAGTAGAATTACATGAGTTTGGCATGGAAACTAAAGATTGAAGTAGAATTCTACACAACACTTAAATTAGATCCCAACCCAACCCATTGATGAGCATATCTTGATAATCACACAAGAATCACACACAACTCTCCATTACAACCCTAGTAGCTCCCATAAGAAATTGACAACCCTTCCTCACAATTGAAAGGAGAATTTTTACACATGGTTAAGAGAAAGTTTATGCAAAATTAATTTCACATACCTTGGCTTCACAAATCTCCAAGATCCTTCTAATTAATCTCACCTCCTTCCTTGTTGACCTTTCCCTTTTCTCTTATTTCGTTTTTTTTTCCTCTCCAGGAGATACTTCAAGTTTTGATCACACTTAAGAAGACTTGAACTTATATAGATTCATATATGAAGCATATAAGACAAAATTCAATCGTTTAATCATTCCGAAATTGAAATTTCGTAAACATGCTTAATATTACTTAAAAATTATGCTGATCATAGATATATAATCAATTTCAGATAATTAAGCCTCTAGGGCTTCCAATTTTTGATTTAACATTATAATGGTAACAGATGCTTTTCTTATTAAACAGATATAGGTCTCAAATCATAAGATCCATGTGCTTAAACTGAATTTCTCGAGGAATTCTTTCATTAGGCATTTAAATGCACAGAATGAGGGACTAAAAGTATACCGGAAACAGATGTGAAGGTTGGGTTATTACAACAAGACCTCTCCCTCCCTCCAGGAAGAGAAAACAAGATTCGGTTCACAAACCGAGCCGAAGCACAAAAGAGTTCAGAGGCCCGGAGGCAAGGCTCTCAACCAAAACTCCAGAGACTCGAAACGAGCACAACATGCACCATCACCGAGCATTCAATTGATGACGTCTGAGTCTTAACGTCGGTAAAAAATGGAGTGTCTACACAATGCAAGACCGATAAATCACCAAAGAGTCCAAATCTGGCAAATCGTTTTGGAAAACTGATTTTTATAAAGAAGTGCCAAACATGGACTGCTTTGCCAGATACAGAGTCGCCACCTAAATATTTTGTTTTAGGAAAATTTAGGAAACCCTGACTCATGCCTAAGGCCACGTGTCCGTCATCACCAAAGTTGCCTCGGCTCGGGAACTTGGGTACGAGAGGGGAAGGTCATGCAATGAGCACCCCTGCTCGCTTGATCAAAGATCGGCCTGTACTAAGCATGATATCTTGTTTTTGAAAACACATGCGTTCTTATTCTAGTTATTAGCTAGAATTACTATGTGATGCGCACAACATACAAGTATAGACTAGATTGCCTAATTTGGAACAAAGCATTGCATATTTGTTGTTTGAAAAATAGTTTGAAGTTTACTACTCGCAAGTAGGCTAAATTGAGGATTCATTGAATTGTTCCAATTCAAGCAATCCAACCTTCACCCACAGGCATTCAGGCAATTATGTCACATAAGCAAATAGCCTCATGGAAAGCATGCTATCATGGCAACACTTACACACATGCAAGATGCTAAAGCATAAACACTCATAGTGTACTCCGAGCCAAAATAAAGAACTAGTTAGTAATCAATGAATGATCCTAGTTCATGTTAAGATGGCTAATGCAACACATGCAAAATGCAACTAGAAATAGGCTCGGCTATTCTAAGATGGCATATGAGATGCGACAACTCGATACATGTATTCAAGTAGGAATTGAAATACAATGCAGTTAATATGATGCTAAAGCTTGCATGCAATCTGTGAATGATGCAAACATGCATAGCATAAGGATGCTAAATGAAATATGCCCTAAAACTAACCATCGTAAGTGGTTAAGTAAAAGGGAGAAAGACGTGGGGTTGGAAAACATGCATCACACACATGCACACTTATTACAACAATTGGCCCTCTCGACGGAGGGTCCGAAAGAATAATACAAATCAACTAACAAGCTAATTAATTATTACACAACTCTTAACTAATTAAAAAAATTAATTAAGCTACAAAAACAGTAAAGCGGCCTCGATAAGAGGGACAAATGCATGCTCGATTGGCTTTTCTTGGAAATCCGTTGCCATGCCTCATGTTGCCTTTGTTTGCACCGTTTTGCACCTCTGAAAATTGTGAAAAGTCCTGTGATGCTATAGAACTACTTCATGGACATGCTGAGAGGCCATCGGCCAAACAGTGAAGCCATCGGCCAAAGGAAAGGTGTCATCGACCATTTATGAGGTCATCGGCCAAACACTTTTAGCCGATCGGCACATCAGATAGCCGATCGGCCATCTTTTCCTGCAAAAAGCTGTTTTGCTACAGCAGAGGACAAACAGAGGTATGGCAGTACATTTGCAAGACAATGTTTGCAACTACACCCCTTATCATGTTTAAGGCTCAAAGGTGTGTAGTTCTCGACCCTTAAGCCACCAATCACGCATTCCAATGTATGATGGCCAAAGGAGCCAAATGTGCAATTCAATGTGGAATGAATGCACAAAAGACATAAGGGGGCCTCAACCTCTATCATGTTTGATCAAGAGGCAAGGCATGCACACACAATGCTATGCAAACATGCAAGCATGATGCGATGAAATTAGCATGCAACAACATGTAATGGAATTAGCATGTAACAACATGTAATGTGCCAAGTATGCAACAAGCATGCGACAACATGTAAGGCAAGCATGCAACAACATGCGAAGATGGACTTAAACTAAAATGGACAGCTCTCAAACATGCCCAAATCAGTGGCGAAAAGTGCTAAAATGATGGTACCAAAATGCAAAACAAACAAGTATGCTAATTGGCCCATAAGCTAGGCAACATGACACAACTCTCAAACATGAGCAAGGTGTGACAAACATGAGAATGTGGCAATGCAATAAGCTCTGAAAATATGTGAGGAATGATGCCAAATCAACCAAACAAAGCAAGTATAGCATGCAAGAAAGCCTAAAGCTTAAGGCTAACCAAGGGACTCAAACCATGGCTATGCAAGGCAAGCCGCAAAAGGGCCTAGGGCACCCAAAAAAGTCCTAAGGCAGGTCAATATAAGACCAAAAATATGCTCGAAACTAGCCAACACAAGCTAGAACATAACACCAAAAACATGAGGCATGCAAGGCTACAAAAGGAGTGCTACACTACACCTATCACAACCATACATGGCATGACTTAACCAATGAAAAACAGAGTTATGGCATGGTAAAAAAAAACCAAAAACCCACTTAGATGGCATCCCAAAGACCTAAGCATGGAGGCATGCATAATGATCCATTCATGAGGCATAAAACATCAACTCTTTAAAGCATTAAAGGAGTGATAAGTACAAGCATTTGAGCATGAAACATGGACTAAAAACACATATGAAATGATGCCGAATCATGAAAATGGTCCAAGTAATGCATGCTAGAGGACTCAATACTCAAAGCTAACAAGCTAGATTGAACCAAGGCTATACAAAGCAAGTCATGCATGACCAAGACAACCAAAATCAGAGCTTAAACATGGTAAAACAAGGCTAAAAGCTTCTTTGGGTCAAGCCAAAATCATGCTAAAAACATGGCTTAAAGCACAAAGCATGTTAAGGCAATTGAGAGGATTGCACTACAAGTACATGAGGCATGCATGGTATGGTCAAACCAAGTCAAAGTAGTGTTATATCATGGCAAAACAAAGCCTAATACATACTGAAATGAAGCCACAAAGAGGTATAAAAACATGCTAACTTAGTAAGCCAATACCACAAGCACACAAGAGAAGGGGAGGGAGGGACAACCCCCTCCTATTTGAGGCCTCAAAACCTCACTTCCACCAATGAAATTCCTCTAGAATTCAGTGGTGAAGAGGCCAAACAAAGACTAAACAAAAGCCTAAAGGAGGTGGCCCAAAACAAGGCCAAATAAGGCACAAAGGGGGTAGACCACCCCTCAACACCAATGAGCCCTCAAATAAACATGTTAAGCAACTCAAAAAAAAGCTATTTTTAGTTTAAAGCTAAGCCAAAAGAAGCATGCAAATATGGCTAAGTACTCAAGCAAAACAAAGCTTAAAAGAGGATGAGAGGCTCACCCTTGTAGAACAACAAAACGAGCTACTCTCCTATGCCAAAACCAACTCTAGGATGTTAAAACAAGTCCTATGGAACTTCAGCTCCAAGGTCAAGAGGCTTGGCTAAGGGGTTCCAGGCAAAATTCAAGAAGAATTCTTACTTTAGGGCACAAACAAGGGCCAATATAGAGAGATGGATATAACTTCTCTAATATAATTTTTCAGAACCCTTGGGAAGGGAGAGGGGTCTCCCTTCTTATAGGAATTCAATTCCAAAGCTTCCTAAGCAAGCTAAACTTGGTTGAAATCCCTCCATACACGTGTATGGAGGAGACAGAAAGTGGCTAACATGTCATGACCCGAACCCGCCCCCAAGGGTTAAGGACATAACCGGCCAGTAATCATGAGATTACCTACGGCCTCAAACCAGACCGGACATAACTCATCAGGGTAAAGGGGGCCAAACGAAAGCAAAAATTTAAATCTTTATCCATAGAGCTGTGCTTACATGGCACATCATAACAAACCATACATAGACATATTAATAACTCACAACAGAAAACACAGTAATATAAAGTTCTGTACAGACAGGATCATTGAAGTCTAAGTCAACCCATGAAAACTATATACAACAGATTCAAAGTCTTTGCCAACATGACAAAATATAAATACATAACAAAAGGGCGAATACGAGTCTTGTGCGTGAGACGCAAGGGCTGACTCTTCAAAACCTTGGTTGTTCCAAACAGACTTCACTGAGGATAGGTCTGGACCTCTCTTGGCTCACCTACAAACACATGAATGAGCGTGAGCGAAAGCCCAGTGAATAGTATCAATTGAAGAAGATGCATTGGAACAATATACATCGGACAACCTTGGGCCTAATTTATATTTCTATCTAGTATAAAAATAGCTATAGATCAAGTGACTTCGGTTCCAAACACTTCGGATGGCCTCATGCCCAATCCATTCATGTCAAACTGGCCTTTGGCCCATTTGTCTTTCATTCATGTCAGACTGGCCTCTGGCCCATTCATTCTTTCATTCAGATCATACTGGCCTCTGGCCCATTCATTCTATCATTCAGATCATACTGGCCTCTGGCCCATTCATTCTTTCATTCAGATCATACTGGCCTTTGGCCCATTCATTCTTTTGTTCAGATCATACTGGCCTTTGGCCTATTCATTCTATTGTTCAAATCATGCTGGCCTGTGGCCCATTCATTCATTTATGTCAGACTGGCCTTCGGCTCATTCATTCATGTCAAATTGGCCTTTGGCCCATTCATACTTTCATGTCAAACTGGCCTTTGGCCCACTCATTTGGCATAGCAAACATTGTCCACCAATCAAATTAACAAACTTATAAACTTACATAGAAGTAAGTAATTGGACAACAACATATTTCAGATATCTTTGTCATGATATTACTCACAGTGATCGGTTGGTTGATTTGCCCTGGAGCTTGACCCTACACATCACATAACACATATGGGTCACAAATGATTCAATCCGTTCCTAATTCACATATTCCTCTTTAGGCTTTATTCTTATCCCTTTAATTCATTCATAATGCTCAATGCATGCCTAAGAGTATTCAAAAGTGAAAGAGAACGGAAAACGAAACACAGAAAATCGTTACAAAATTTTGGAACAGGGGTCCCCCGCTCGAGCGTGGACTTCCCCGCTCGAGCGGACCCATGAGGCCTGCAAAAGTACTGGTTATGTCACATTTATGCTCGAGCGTGAAGTCGGGCGCTCGAGTGGAAGGCCTCACTACATAGCTCCTCGCTCGAGCATGAACTTCCCCGCTCGAGCGGACGTCATGTCTGCAGAAAATACTAGGAGCTCGCATCTAATGCTCGAGCGGCAGATCCCCCGCTCGAGCGGCAGATCCCCCACTCGAGCGGACGTCAAAATTTCTGGATTTTCCAGAACATGTTCTTGAGCTTTAACTTGATATTCAAAGGCTCTAAACACATAATTTCAGCTCAAACTTTACATATACATGTACTAACATGGTACAAACACTAAATTACAACATTATGAAACTCAATTCCATGAATTACTCACATGCATGGCTTAAATTGACCCAAACTCACCATCAACACCTAAATTCAAACATTCAAGATTAACACCTCCATGGTTTGTACTTGCATGTGGGAGATACTGATTATTCTCAACTTAATTGGTGAAGAGATGATCAAATACATGGACTTCAATCAAAATTCAACTTGGATTACACACTTTATGCTCACACATGGAAATTTGTAGCCATTTCTTGCATGCATGTGCATATTGGCTTTCAATTCAACAAAACCAACTCAATTTCATCATACTCAATTAAATTCATGTTCTTGACCATTAATCAAACTTGAATTCACAAAATTACAATTTAAAATTCATGAATTCACTTACCTAGAGGCTTTAATCTTCCCAAATTATGGTCAAATCTAGAGTTGGCCTTCCAATCTTCACAAACTTGAGCCAAACACCCAACTCTCCTTCTTTCTCTCTCTCTAGCCGACCCTCTCACTTTTGCTTAGAGTTAAAATCAGCCAAGTTGAGTAAAAGAGAGAGATGGAGTGCATATGGCCCTTTATATAAAAGTCCCACTAGTCAAAATTATAAATATTAAATAATTGGGCACTATATCCTTAATTTAATCTAATTAATTTGATCCGAATCACTTTCCAATTAAATTTCACCGTAGGCTCTAAAAATTATGCCAATCACAATGGCGCAATCAATTTCAGTTTCTGTGGCCGATAAGGCCTTCAATTTAAATTCCCAAGCAGATAATCAAACAGATATTCCTACGGTGAACAGATAGAAATTCAAAACCATATATTTTCACATAATGGCACACAAAATCATATCAAATACATAATCATATTCATATTAAGGACCAATTAGCATAATAAGGAACGGGGTTATCACACAACAGCTGGCACCAGCTAGAAGCACAATCTCTACAAAAAGCAAAAAAAAGGTCTCAGCCAAAAGAAATGGCCGATCAACCAACATAAGTGCCGACCGATCAAAAAGAGTGCCGATCGACCAACATTTTTGGCCGATGGCAAGAAAACAAGGCCGATGGCATCAAGCCTTGGCCGATGGGTTGAGGGAATGGCTAACAAGCCACTCTCTTCCCTCAGAAGCAAAGCACAAGTCCTTGGTTCACAACCAAGCACAAAACAGACAAGTTAAGAGATCCTAAGGCAAGACGCGTGGCCGAGACCTCCGGGAACTCAAAACGAACACGAGCATGGATGATCATCGAGTGTTCAAACGATGATATCCAAGTCTTGAGGACGGTCAAAAATGGGGTGTCTATAGTCTCCATCACCCTTGGCCTTAGGGCCATGAATCACAAGTAGTCCAAATCATAACGGCCTCAGGCCTATTCTTCACAATTAAAGCGGAACGACCTTGGGTCTATGTCATATATCATTATTCAATCATTCTCGTTATTCCAATCAAAACACAATTGATATAACATGCGCCATTCACAAGTAGCAATAGAAGAGTCATAATCACAATACATAAATGAAACATACCGTTACACTACTATTACTCACATAATGTGGCCGTGCAACGGTTCCTTCCGATACGTGACCTACACATGACACACAACTTGTAAGTAAGTCACTTTTCATTAGCCTTTTTCTCTTTATTCAATGTCCGATTCATTTAATTTGTATTCAATTGTAAGCATCAAAGAAGGATCAAATGTACACATTAATCATTTTAGAGGGTTAAACAGATGCAAGGAAGCTGACAAAAATTTTCCCCACTAGCCACACATGTGGAAGTCCCCCACTGCACGTACTTTTATTTCAGAATGCTCAATCTGGCTCCCCTATTTTCCGCACGTGCGGCTATGAGCCCCGCACGTGTGGTTCTGGGCTCTATTTGAGCAGTTCAAAAATTCAACAATTTTAACTTTTGAAAGGCATTTCAAGGCCCTAATTCAAGCAATCACATTTCAAAAACATAATATATGATCACAATAAACATAAATCTCAAGCCCAAGCAAATCATAACTCATCTTAGTTACACATTTACAAATCAATTTACCACATTTCACTCATTTTTTCATCTTTTGATGGTTCATCAAAATAGCTAAAAACATATATGCATATAAGAGCCAAAACATGCAAGATTAAAGATTAGAAGGTAGTTCCTTCCAAACTAAATCAAAATAAAATCCAAACACAAGGATCAATTCCCAAATTAACAAAGATAATGAATCTTGATGATTTCCATGGATATCTCCTTAAACAAGCTCTTTATTCCAAAACCATAACTTAGATAATTGTAAAACTTCATTTAAATGCTTGATGTCAATCAATTGAAGAGAGCTTTAGGGTATTTGAGTTGATTTACACTCACCTTAAACTTCAATCTTTGAATCCCCTTCAAAATTCTTCAAGATCTTAGTTGATCTCCTCTTTCTCTCTCTTTTTTCTCTTCTTCTCTCTCTTTCTCCAGGAGATATTTTTAGTGTTGATGAAACTAAGTCTTCTAGGCTCATATAAGTGCCTCCTTATATCTATCAACCTTGAGTCATGGGCCTAAATAGATTATTTAAGGCTTAAACCCAAATTAAGTCAATTTAATTCATCACGAATCAAATTTTTACAAAAAAGTATATTATGCCCTAAAAATCATGCTAATCATAATTGTAAGGTCAATTTTAGGTTATCGTGCTTCTAAGGCTTTTAATTTCTAGTCCAAATGTCTCAATTTCAACAGATTTTCTCATAACCGACAGATATAATTTCATAATCATATAATTCACATAATTAAACACAAATTCACATGGAATTACACATCAAGCATATAAGTACACATATGATTAAAGACATAAAACATGTAAGCGGGTCGGGTTATTATAGTAAAAGGGCGTAAAAGGGTAGATTCCAACCATTTTCAAAGAGAAAAACTCAAAAGAAGCTAATTTATCAAATATAAAGACAACATAATATTCAAAGAAATGGAAAAATCTCCTTCTCCTACTCATGAAGATGAGCATAAATGCTCAAATCCATATAATTGTAACACTTCGTACTTCTTCAACTAGTGCGATTGCTCTTTATACTTTTATTATTATGCCTGGATCCTCTTCGATTCATTTTAAAGTGTTGATTGGGGTGGCATCATAAGGGTAAAGTAGGATTGAACCAAAAACATTTATTCGGATAATTGTTCCATGAGCAATCTTCACTCTTTTACCTTTTTCTCTCTCTCCACACTTTGAATTTGGTTATGAGCGTAGAACCATTGCAAAGCTTGTTTCTAAAGCTTCGATTTGGATACAAGAACGACCTAAAATGGAGTTCGGATGAAAGAGTTATAACCGTTTGAAATTTGAGTACCTATATTGGAAGCAAGTCCGCTTGAGTGAACTTTTGACCGATCGAGCGGTCTGTGCGGGATTCTGAGATTCAAGGAGCTTAATTTCACCACTCGAACCAAGTTTTCACTGCTTGAGCGATTTGTTTGAAATTAGGCAATTTAAAGTCACTTTTTGGCCCAAACTTTTCCCTATTTCGTTCTCTCTTCTCTCCTTCTCCTTCTCCTTCATACCCGAAACCCTAGACCTCCAAACCTTGATTTCATCTATTTTTCACCAAGAATCCACCATAGATCTTGCATTAGAGATGAAGAACAAGTGAAGACCGATTGGATTTTGGATTTTTCAAAGGAATCTTCTTGATCTAATTTCTCTACTTTTATCTTTGAGGTAGGATTACTTTTAATCTTGTATCTCTTTATTTTGAGAATGTTTATTGGTGTTATTATGACATTGATGCTATAATTTAAAGTTTGAGTTTACAAAATTGGGGTTTGTGTCAAAAATGAAATTTTCTCTACATTTTGTTAATATTTCTATTAATGGCTATGGATTATGAAGATTTTAGTTGGGAAACAACATTTGACATGATTTAGGGGTAAAAGCCCCAAATTGATGAAAACCTAGTTGTAAAATTTGGAAAAAAGATGAAATTGATTTTTAATTCTTTAAAATTAATGAATGGAATAATGATATTTTGAATATGAATTGATTGAGACTTGTGAAATTGGAACTTCTTGAGATTTTTCTTGAGTTATGATTATTGTCCCTCATTAATCCATTAAATTACTTGAGTGGTGTATATTACCCTTTACCTAAAGAATGTAAGAATACTTGGAAATCTTGAAGATGTTGTCTAAGGGGGTGGTAAATAGCATGTGAGTCCGAGTATGGAGTCAATTTTTGGAAAGAGTTGTGTGTTGTTGGTACCCGCGTTGGGGGAAGTTTAGGTGCCCAATTGTCCTGTCTTGAGCTTATTGCCAGACGAATATGGGAAAATGTTTTTTTTGGGTGTCTACTGATACTTTCATATTGTAGTTAGTAAAAGTGAAAAAACAGATGATTTTGGGTGCCCATTCCTTGCCGTATTAATAGCCGGCAAATGTGGGGATATTTTGGATATAAACCTATGTATTTGAATGTATTGGGACTTTCTTTACAGACTTCATGGTGTATTTAACCCCCTGGTGTTGAAATGTGATTTTTTTCATGAAAATTATAATATCTAAGTTTTGTTGCTTAAACCTTTAACATGAGTTGAACAAGAAAATGTTTTGCTTGTGATAATGCCATATGGATTTTTGAATAATTAGATACTTTGTTAAAAGCATTTTTGCAGGGCATCTAGCTCATTTCTATCTAATAATTTCAGGAATCGGTGATGTGCAACCACCCCTATGAGAAGGAGGTGGACTCTTTTGTTTTGTTGGGGCATAAAGGCTCATGGATGTGTTATGTGGAAGCTCTGAGCATATGTGTTTTGGGACCGTGTGTCCATTTTGTTGTAACAAGGCCTTGCCTTGATGTTTGTACGCCATTAAGGCATTGTTATTTTTATTCTCTAGTTTCTCGAACTATGTAAATGTTGTTATTACTAAGACAAGAATATGAAAATTTGTAATATTTGATATGTAGTTCATTGGAAAAGAGGACTTGTGTGATTAATGTTATTGTTTGGTTTGGAAAGATTTTGAATTAATCATGTTACGAGAAATGTTTTAATGTAATTAATTTGGGGGCATTAAAAATTGGTAGTAGAGCTAACCAAATTTGAATACTTTGAGCTTGTGGGATGTGGCTTTTGTCACAATGGGTTTGTCATGCTAGAAAGAGACGTTAGTTTACCTTGTATGCTTTATTCGTTTATGTGACTATGTGGGTATAGGGTTAAGCTTTTAGGATGCAACTTGCGCCTATTGCATTCATGAAAATCCTTTCGGAAAGGCACCTGATAATGCTTTTTTCCACTTGGAAGTCTTTGAGCGCTGTGGGACGAGTTGATATCTTAGAAGAGTGATCCGTATGTGATCTATGTGACTATGCGCTTATGTGGTTTGCTGTCACGACCCCATTCCGCCCCTAGTAGAATGGTGCCATGATGGCCAGTAATTCGGGATTACCAAAGGCCACTTACAAGAAATCACACACAAATCAGAGTAAACATATGGGGCTTACAAAATGCGGAAGCAATAAATTAACATACAAGTGGTCCATAAGAGCAGTGCTTAAGTTGAATGAAATGACATACATCTTATAGTAGCTTTAGTACAAAATAATGTAGTACAAAAATTACATCCTGACCAAAAGGCTTCTCAGCCGTCGATACAAAATACAATAAAATAACCAAGAAGCATGATCTTCAAGATGTTGTAAACATAAGTTCAAATACATCAGCAGCATGCATGTACAAAACACGTCGACAAATGCAACCACCAAAACACATCGGCAAGTATAACTAGGCGTCGTCGCCGACCTGCTCATCACCTACATATATATAGAGAGGGTGAGCTTGGATACTCAGTGAATGGCATAAACAATAAAGGGTTTACATGAATGATATCCGAGGTCTTTTAATAAAAATAATACAAGGAGCAAGTCAAGTTCATCTTTCAAATCCTTCAAGCTTCAAGGGATGTTTACTAACATCATTATAATACAAGTGATGACATCTCAGACAAACAAGCCCACGCGGTAAAACCGTCAATGGCAAGGCAAGACAAGACAAGAGAGATCTCTAACAAGGGTGTCGTTGCATTATAGTCCCCGAACACTAAGGACTTGTGCTACAAGTGCTTATAGTCCCCTAGCACGTACGGACTAGTGCCACAAATGCTTAAAGTCCCAACGCGTCACGGACTCCCAAACTTTGTGCTACAAATGCTTATAGTCCCCTAGCACGTCACGGACTAGTGCCACAAATGCTTAAAGTCCCAGCGTACGGACTCCCAAGAATGTCATCAAAACAAGGTAGTACTTATTGCAAATAGGAATAATCATTCATGCTTACAAATACTTTATCAAACAAGGTAAAACAAGGCTTTTATCAAAACGCTGTAACATAGCTTTATTAAAATGCCACTCACATAGTTCTTCGAACGTCGGCGTCAAGGCAAGTCCAAGTCCTACAATCACATGGCAAGTCTATTGAACACACTTTTGAACAAGGTTTTTATGCATGCAAATGATCTCGGCTAATGCCCAAAACTTAGTCAAGTCGCATCAAACACTGTTTCTTACTTTGGAAATCATGCTGGGCACCTAACCAGGTCTTGGCCGAGGTCCCACACTCCCTCGCCGAGGTGTGGTGGCGAGGGCCACATTCAAGAACAAATGAGGTCGGGGAAAATCTGGGTTCCCCTCTGCTCAAGAACATCAAGAACACAAACGTGAAGATTATGAAGGAATGAATGCAAGGATTATTACTTACGTTTATAAAATCTGAGATTTCATGCCATGAGTTTAAAAACATGGACCTGGGTACCCATACTAGAAGATCTTACAAAATCAAACACAAATGCATGTAACTTGTTGCAAACTTTGGATCAAACCAAGCTTCTCTTCAAGAACTCATGAACAATAGCTTTCTCTCCAAAACCAACTTCAAATTGATGCATGGCATGCAAAACATAATCAATCATGCAATGTGGCTATGTAATCAATAAGGACAACAAGAGGAGGTGAAGATTCTAACCTCGATTACGAGTTCAACGGATCAAACACCAAGGATCAAGCTTGCAATCTACTTTCTCACTCTAGAACTCTTCCTAGAGCTTCTCTCTCCTCAAGAACAAGGATGGAATACAAAATGAGACATTTCTAGGCTTCTTGGGTTGATTTAACCTTCGTTGGGACACGTGGCAATGGTTGGTTGGTTCTATTCAAAAGGTGACTGATTGAAAAGACAAGACTCTGACAAATCGTGCTCAACAAGCTAGGCGGCAAGGGACTCCGGCGAGTAAGGGATAATGACCTCGGCTAAGAGTAAAACTTCGGCCAGTTAAGTAACAATGATCTCGGCTAGGAAGGACAACACTTGACTAAGCTGTGCCACACCTTGGCCTAGATGTGCCACACCTCGGTCTAGGTCATACCATTCCCGGTCAAGATCACCTCGGTGCAAAGATGACATCTCGGCCTAGACAATACACATCTCGGCCTCGGCGATACACACCTCGGCCCAGATGATAATCATCTCGGCCAATATGCCAGGACAAAGGTAGAGGTCAACAAGAGAAAACCCAAGGTAGTTCTAAGTGTAAGAGTGTTACAGGGACAACCTAGGCTTAAGGTAACCTCGGCTGAACACAAACACACACCAAAGGAACACGGCATTCAAGTAATACTTATGCAAGACGAGTCAAGAAATGTAATGCAACATATTGGGACAAAAATCAAGTAACACATATATATGCAAGCATGACTAGAGTGGAGTGGGGGTTGTTACATCCTTCCCCCCTTAAAGAAGTTTGGTCCCCAAACTTGAGTTACCTTGATCTGAGAACAACTCGGGGTATCGAACCTTCATCGCTTCTTCCATTTCCCATGTGGCATCCTTGCCGAAGTGTTCCTTCCACTCAATTTTCACCATCGCTATTGATTTGTTTCTTAGCTGTTTCACTTGTCTGTCAAGAATTTTCATCGGCTTCTCTTCGTAGCTCAAACCTTCATCAATTACAATCCCAAAATGACTTATCACATGCAAGGGATCTCGAATATACTTCCTCAACATCGAAATATGAAACACATTGTGCACTTGGCTTAATTCTGGTGGTAAAGCAAGTCTGTAGGCAGTCGTGTTAATTTTCTCAAGAATTTCAAACGGCCCGATGTAACGAGGTGCTAACTTACCCTTCTTTCCAAATCTAAAAACTCCTTTAGTTGGTGAAATCTTCAGGAACACATGGTCCCCAACTTCAAATTCCAATTCTCTTCTCCTCTGGTCGGCATAGCTCTTCTGCCGACTTTGGGCAGTTCTGATCCTTTGTCGAATAAGCTTAATCTTCTCGGTTGTCACTTGAATCAGTTCGGGGCCGATCAAAACTTTATCTCCTACTTCAGTCCAGCATATCGGCGATCTGCACTTCCTTCCATACAACGCCTCGTACGGTGCCATGCCAATGCTAGCTTGATAACTGTTGTTGTAAGCGAATTCTACTAATGGTAAATGTGCTTCCCAACTTCCCTTGAAGTCTAGTACACAAAGCCTAAGCATATCTTCAAGTGTCTGAATTGTTCTCTCTGTTTGCCCATCGGTTTGGGGGTGGAAAGCTGTGCTGAACTTCAACTCGGTTCCCAAGGCTCTTTGTAAACTCTGCCAAAATCTGCAAACAAACTTCGAATCTCGGTCTGAAACAATAGACATCGGCACCCCATGAAGTCTCACAATCTCGTTCATATACAATACAGCTAGTCGGTCGGCATTGAATGTAGTCTGAACAGGCAAGAAGTGTGCTGACTTAGTTAATCTGTCAATTATGATCCAAATCGAATCCATTCCCTTCTGTGTCCTCGGCAAACCTATCACGAAATCCATGGAGATATGTTCCCATTTCCACTCAGGAATTGACAAAGGTTGAAGAAGTCCTGCTTGGTCTCGATGTCCTGCCTTCACTTGTTGACAATGCAAACATTGGGATACAAACTCGGCTATGTCTTTCTTCATGTTCGGCCACCAAAAGGTCTGTTTTACATCGTGGTACATCTTAGTGTTTCCTGGATGGACAGCAATTCTGGAACCATGAGACTCTTGTAAAATCTTTCTTTTCAACTCAGGAACGTCGGCTACACATAACCTTCCTCCAAACTTAAGCACTCCATTCTCAAAGGTGTAACCTGACCTCGGCACAGTGATGATCTCCTCGGCTACCTTCTTGAGAATTGATCCTCCATTTGCTTTGCTTTTACTTCTTCGATGATAGTCGGCTCCTTTGTGATCATAGTTAAGCGCCAAATTCCCCATTGATTTCTGCTTAGTGCATCGACCTTGAGTTGGCTTTGCACAGGTGGTCTTGAATCGCATATCGTAGTCCTTCAATAATTCCACCATCTTCTGCCTCAAATTTAGTTCATACGAGTAAACAAGTACTTCAAACTCTTGTGATCCGTGAAAACTTGGCAAGAAGCTCCGTTACAAGTAATGACGCCAAATCTTTAAAGCAAACACCACTATTGCTAGCTCTAAATCATGGGTGGGATAATTCTTCTCGTGAGGTTTTAAGCGTCGGGATGCATAAGCTATAACCTTACCCCTTGCATTAATACACAACCTAAACCCTTGTGTGAAGCATCCTTTGAAAATCTGAAATTCTTCATTACTGGCGGAGTACAAGAATGAGTCAGTAACTAACCTCGTCTTCAACTCTTGAAAGGCGATTCTCTATCCTCGGTCCATTCGTATGTCACTCCTTTTGAGTTAAGCGTGTCAATGATGCGCAATCTCGGAGAAGTCCTTTACAAACTTTACGTAATAACTTTGCCAAACCCGAAAACTACGAACCTCGGACACGTTGGTGGCGTTGGCCAATTACCAGCTTCAATCTTCTTTGGGATCAACAGAGATGCCTTCTTCATTAATCACATGCCCCAAAAATGAAATCTTTGGAAAGCCAAAACTCACACTTGCTCAACTTAGCATCTGACTTCTTGTCCCTCAAGGTGCAGGGCAAGTCTCGAGATGGTTCTCATGCTCGGTTGTACTCTGGGAGTAGATCAATATGTCATCAATAAAAACAACCACAAATTCATCTATGCGGCTTGAAGACTCTGTTCATTAAGTCCATAAATCTTTCTTTGGCGCATTAGTCACTCCAAATGGCATTACTAGAAACTTCGTAGTGGCCATATCTTGTTAAAGCGTCTTCTCAATATCCTCGGCTTTAACCTTTAGCGGTGGTAGCAGACCTAAGGTCAATCTTAGAAAATACACGTGCTCCTTGTAATTGATCTAGCAAATCATCAATCCTAGGCAGCGGATATTTGTTCTTAATGGTTACCTTGTTAAGTTCTCTGTAGTCAATGCAAAGGCGAAGTGTACCATCCTTTTTCTTAACAAACAAGACTGGTGCTCCCCATGGTGAAGTACTCGGCCTCACAAAACCTTTATCTAATAATTCCTGTAGTTGCACTTTCAATTCCTTAAGCTCGGCTGGGGCCATTCTATAGGGTGTCTTGGAGATCGGCTGTGTTCCCGACATGATGTCCACAGTAAACTCTATTTCTCTATCGACTAAGTGGCCAGGCAATTCATTCGGAAAGACGTCGGGGAATTCACTAACAACAGGGACGTCGGCTAAACTAACATTCCCATTCTGGTCACTCAGTATACTACACAAGTAGCCATGGCACCCTTTAGATTAACTTATAGGCCTTAATGGACGAAATCAAATAAGGTGGGGACACTACCCCTTTCCCCTGGAAGGTAACCTCGGCTTGGTTTGGGGGTCTCAACACAACATTCTTCGAAACACAATTAATAGATGCATAATTCCCAACTAACCAGTCCATTCCTAATATGGCGTCAAAGTGGGTCATGTTTAATGGCAGCAAATCAATTAATAGTTCTACACCCTCAATCACAATAACACACGCCCTATAGATAGATGCAACAATCATAGTTCTCCCAGATGGAGCAGACACATATAACACATAATCAAGAGGTTCTTGTTGTCTATTCAATTTCTCGGCAAACTTAACAGATACGAATGAATGCGTAGAACCCGAATCTATCAATATGTATGCATCTTGAGAACAGATTGGGAGTATACCTGACACTACTGTCTCAGCATTCTGAGTGTCTCCTGGCACTAGTGCGAAAACTCTGCCCTGCCTTGTCTGTGTCCTTCCAACGTTGCTTCCCTGTACAGAGCCCGAGGTGCTCCCACTTTTCTTACCATCACCCATCCTTGACTTCGGACAGTCTTTCACACGGTGACCCAATTCCCCACATTCAAAACAGGCACCTGACGCCCAACGGCAAACCCCGGAATGCGGCTTCCCACAATCTGCACACATCGGCTTCGTATTACTTTCCTGGTTCGAGTTACTGGAACTGCCGACATTCGCTTTCCTCTTAGCATTAAACGGAGCTCGGCGGTTATCATAACTCTGCCTCTTTCTCTGATTCTCTCCTGCACTGTGATATCGGTTCAAATTGGCTTCTGCAAGAATAGCCTTGTCTAAGACTCCAGCATAAGTCGGCATGTTCAACATGTTGACTCTATCTTGTATCGGTGCACGCAAACCACTTTCAAACTTCCTTGCTTTCTTGTATTCATCACTGACCATATGGGGCGCGTACCTCGCCAACTCGGTAAAAGCACGGTCGTACTCTGCTACTGTCTTGTTCCCTTGTGTTAGAGTCTGAAACTCCGTGATTTTGCGATCTCGAACACTAATGGGGAAATGCTTGTCATAAAATAGTTCCAAAAATTTAGCCCAAGTTAAGTCAGGGTTCCCTTCTCGTGTCATCATCCACCATCTTCGAGCATCATCATCTAACGTAAATGCGGCTAATGCCACCTTCTGAGCATCCGTGCTAGGAAAGATCTCGAACAACTTCTCCATCCCTAACACCCACGCTTCGGCTTTCATTGGTTCTACGCCCCCTTGGAATCTCGGCGGGTTCATCTTCTTGAACTCCTTAATCAAAGTCATAGTCCCATCCCCATACAAGGCTGGCTGTGAGGGTACTTGGGGCACTGGAGGAGGTGGAGGCGGAGCTGCATGTCGGCCATTAGTCTGTTCGGCTTGGGTAGTCGTAGCACTAGCATTTTGTTGTCTTACTTGTCTCAATTCCCGAGTCAACCCTTCCACTAGTCTTTCTAATCGATCCAATCTATCTTCTGATTGATCTCGGCCAACTGGTGGTCTTCCTCTCCTCATAATGCTATGAGTATGCAAATGTAACTTTAAAACAAAATGCACAATAAAACATACATGCAAGCAACAAGCTGTTATGCCGAGATGATGCACACATTGTCAAGTAGCAGGCAACATGATGCAATCCTATCACCTTTCTAAGGGAAATCCTATGCTCTTTAGGACTCAAAGTGTGTGAGTAACGTACTATGAGGAACTTGTGCTCTGATACCAATCTGTCACGACCCCATTCCGCCCCTAGTAGAATGGTGCCATGATGGCCAGTAATTCGGGATTACCAAAGGCCACTTACAAGAAATCACACACAAATCAGAGTAAACATATGGGGCTTACAAAATGCGGAAGCAATAAATTAACATACAAGTGGTCCATAAGAGCAGTGCTTAAGTTGAATGAAATGACATACATCTTATAGTAGCTTTAGTACAAAATAATGTAGTACAAAAATTACATCCTGACCAAAAGGCTTCTCAGCCGTCGATACAAAATACAATAAAATAACCAAGAAGCATGATCTTCAAGATGTTGTAAACATAAGTTCAAATACATCAGCAGCATGCATGTACAAAACACGTCGACAAATGCAACCAGCAAAACACATCGGCAAGTATAACTAGGCGTCGTCGCCGACCTGCTCATCACCTACATATATATAGAGAGGGTGAGCTTGGATACTCAGTGAATGGCATAAACAATAAAGGGTTTACATGAATGATATCCGAGGTCTTTTAATAAAAATAATACAAGGAGCAAGTCAAGTTCATCTTTCAAATCCTTCAAGCTTCAAGGGATGTTTACTAACATCATTATAATACAAGTGATGACATCTCGGACAAACAAGCCCACGCGGTAAAACCGTCAATGGCAAGGCAAGACAAGACAAGAGAGATCTCTAACAAGGGTGTCGTTGCATTATAGTCCCCGAACACTAAGGACTTGTGCTACAAGTGCTTATAGTCCCCTAGCACGTACGGACTAGTGCCACAAATGCTTAAAGTCCCCTGGCACGTACGGACTCCCAAACTTTGTGCTACAAATGCTTATAGTCCCCTAGCACGTACGGACTAGTGCCACAAATGCTTAAAGTCCCCTGGCACGTACGGACTCCCAAGAATGTCATCAAAACAAGGTAGTACTTATTGCAAATAGGAATAATCATTCATGCTTACAAATACTTTATCAAACAAGGTAAAACAAGGCTTTTATCAAAACGCTGTAACATAGCTTTATTAAAATGCCACTCACATAGTTCTTCGAACGTCGGCGTCAAGGCAAGTCCAAGTCCTACAATCACATGGCAAGTCTATTGAACACACTTTTGAACAAGGTTTTTATGCATGCAAATGATCTCGGCTAATGCCCAAAACTTAGTCAAGTCGCATCAAACACTGTTTCTTACTTTGGAAATCATGCTGGGCACCTAACCAGGTCTTGGCCGAGGTCCCACACTCCCTCGCCGAGGTGTGGTCCCGAGGGCCACATTCAAGAACAAATGATGTCGGGGAAAATCTGGGTTCCCCTCTGCTCAAGAACATCAAGAACACAAACGTGAAGATTATGAAGGAATGAATGCAAGGATTATTACTTACGTTTATAAAATCTGAGATTTCATGCCATGAGTTTAAAAACATGGACCTGGGTACCCATACTAGAAGATCTTACAAAATCAAACACAAATGCATGTAACTTGTTGCAAACTTTCGGATCAAACCAAGCTTCTCTTCAAGAACTCATGAACAATAGCTTTCTCTCTCCAAAACCAACTTCAAATTGATGCATGGCATGCAAAACATAATCAATCATGCAATGTGGCTATGTAATCAATAAGGACAACAAGAGGAGGTGAAGATTCTAACCTCAGATTACGAGTTCAACGGATCAAACACCAAGGATCAAGCTTGCAATCTACTTTCTCACTCTAGAACTCTTCCTAGAGCTTCTCTCTCAAGAACTAGGATGGAATACAAAATGAGACATCTCTAGGCTTGCAGGTTGATTTAACCTTCTGTTCGGACACGTGGCAATGGTTGGTTGGTTCTATTCAAAAAGGTGACTGATTGAAAAGACAAGACTCTGACAAATCGTGCTCAACAAGCTAGGCGGCAAGGGACTCCGGCGAGTAAGGGATAATGACCTCGGCTAAGAGTAAAACTTCGGCCAGTTAAGTAACAATGATCTCGGCTAGGAAGGACAACACTTGACTAAGCTGTGCCACACCTTGGCCTAGATGTGCCACACCTCGGTCTAGGTCATACCATTCCCGGTCAAGATCACCTCGGTGCAAAGATGACATCTCGGCCTAGACAATACACATCTCGGCCTCGGCGATACACACCTCGGCCCAGATGATAATCATCTCGGCCAATATGCCAGGACAAAGGTAGAGGTCAACAAGAGAAAACCCAAGGTAGTTCTAAGTGTAAGAGTGTTACAGGGACAACCTAGGCTTAAGGTAACCTCGGCTGAACACAAACACACACCAAAGGAACACGGCATTCAAGTAATACTTATGCAAGACGAGTCAAGAAATGTAATGCAACATATTGGGACAAAAATCAAGTAACACATATATATGCAAGCATGACTAGAGTGGAGTGGGGGTTGTTACATTTGCCTTATGTGGTGTAGATATATATATATATATATATATAGGTGTATGTTTAACTCGTGTGCGATGTGTGGGAAACTTGTGTATAGTATTAAATTGTGAGTTAATTTTGTCTCTACCTTGAGGATGTTTCTCTCAAGAAAAAGGGGTAAGATAGACTACAAGGGCCAGACTAATGGGTCAAGATGATTTAGAATTTACATTGGATCATAAGCTAAATGATTTTGTAGATTTGTCTGTGTAAGTGTGACCTTCAAATGGTGGAGACTACATTTAGAAATTAGACTACTTGTGGTAGTACAGTGTTGAGGCTTTAATGATAAGTGAGGTGACTTAAAAGTAAAATGTCCTAGAGTGATGATGTTAGAATAAGTAAAGCTAGTTCTAAATTTCTTTGGGATGGACTAAGTTAGTTATGGTTAGATTGCTCTAATTGTTCGATTGACTATTTATGAGAATTGTCTTGGGTCTTAGGCCAATTATCTTGGTATGTATTTAGAAATAGGTGTGGTCTTAACATGAAAGAAATTGTAGAGTGTAGTAAGAGATGTGTTTTTTAGAGAGTTTATCTAGTTCAAAATCTTGTAACAAGTTCTAGGTGAATGAAGTAGGTAAAAAATTTTGGGATGAGAATGAATTTGATTTAAGTTGGACGGTGTGACTAAATTTCTAGTGATGGAAAATAGTGACCTATGAAATTGTGTTATAAGTATTGAAGGTAAGGATATGTAGGCTTGTTTTGAATGCCTTTGGAACTAGTAGGGTCAATTATTTTGGAGTTGTTGATGTACCTGAGTGTAGTAGATAGGTGCTTACCAAGTTGATAAGTAATTATGTTACAAATTAGTGCCTTTAAAGAAACTGTTTTTGGATGAAATTGTGAGAATGTTATGACTAAATAGAGATTGTGACTAGTTGTTTTAGGATAGTGTAGACGTCCCCGAACGCCCCGGGAGAGGAGTGCGAGTCCCCTCCGTTACGGTTCGATATTGGGGTCACTACAGTTCAAGGACTCAAATGTCACGGTTCTTAATCTTGAACCAAAGAGTCCAAATCCGGCAAATCGTTTTGAGAAAACTGATTTTTGAAAGAAGTGCCAAACATGGACTGCTTTGCCAGATACAGAGTCGCCACCTAAATGTTTTTTAATGGGAAATTTAGGAAACCCTGACTCGGTGCCAAAGGCCACGTGTCCGTCATCACCAAAGTTGCCTCGGCTCGGGAACTTGGGTACGATTAGGGAAGGTCACTTCGTGAGCACCCCCGTTCGCCCGGTCAAAGACCGGCCTCTACTAACCATGATATCTATTTTTGAAAACATTGTATGTTCTTATTCCGGTTATTAGCCTAGGTTACTATGTGATGCGCACAACATACAAGTATAGACTGAGTCGCCTGAATTGGAACAAAACATTTTATGTTTGTTTGTTTGAAAATGGTTTGATGGTGCTACCCGCAGGTAGGCTAAGACGTGGATTTGCCACCCTCAGGTGGGCTTAGAAAACATGATTTTGCCACTATCTAGTGGGCTTAAAACAAACATTTTATGAATTGTCCCAATTCAAGTAACTCAACCTCCACCCACAGGCATTCAAGGCAGTTATATCATATAAGCACATAGCCTCATGGTAAGAATGCTACTCATGGCAGTCACTTACACGCATGCAAGGATGCTAAAGCATAAAACTCACCGAGTACTCCAAGCCAAAACAGAAGCTCATTAGAAATCATGCATGATCCTAAATATACAGAATTGCCTAATGCAACACATGCAGAGATGCAAACTATAGCAGACTCGGCTATTCTAAACGTGGCATATGGAATGCTACAACTAACACGTATTCAATTTGGAATTGAAATACAAATGCAGTTTGTATGATGTGCCGAGCCCGGTGCGTGCAAAACAGATGAATGATGCAAACATGCTGTCATACTATATGCTAATTAAAGTATGCCCTATATCTAACCATCATGAGCGGGTAAATAAAAGGGAGAAAAGAAGTGGGGTTGGAAGACATACATCACACTCACCCACACTTATTACAATTATGCCCTCGCGCAGAGGGTCCGAATAAATAATACAGTCTGAAATGAAAGAATAATACAGTCCGAAATATACAGTCCGAATAATATACAAATTCCTAATTAATTAACAGATTAACTAAGAAAAACTGTAAACTGGCATGCAAGCCAGGGGCTGCCTTACTTCCGCTGAATGATGTATGCTGGGCTGCCTTTTCGGAAATCCACTGGGATGCCCCAATTAGCCTCTGTTTGCAATGTTCCTCTAAATGCGTGCCAAGCCTCGGAAGACTGCTGATTCTTGATTTTGCTGCAACAGAGAGCAGGAAAGGGGCGTAGCAATGTATTTCACAAATATATGCATGCCTCGATCCTCGTGCCATCAATCACGCATCTCGATGCATGATGGCCGAGGAGTCGGATTGCACAACTTAATATAGGATGAATGCAGATGAATGCTACAACAAAACCTAACTCCATCATGGGTAATCCGAGTGTCGATGACTTGGGAATTGAGACCCGTTCCGTCACTCGAGTACGGGCGTGCCTGCGTTTCCGCTAACTCCTATCCCGAACACGATGCAATATGCATGATATGCATGAAATGTAGCTAATATGCAATCCTAACATACACAATGTCATGGAATGGCATACACGCTAAACGAGATAACACACAACCAAGCATACACAATGCTACTGATGAAATGACATACGTAATGCAAGAATGGGCTTACACCAACATGAGAGAGCCTCAACCACACTCACACGAGAGGCCATGAGATGAAAATGAAGTGCCTCGAAATGCGTGCACAGCACGCATAAACCGAGGCAATGACATAAAGGCATGAAACGGCACGAAATATGATATACAATGAGACTAAAATGAGATGTCTCGAAATGCGTGCTACAGCACGCATAAACCGAAAAAAATGGCATACGGAATGCAACAGGACTAAAATGAGATATGCGATGCAATATGGGCTTACACCAACATGAGAGAGCCTCAGCCACACTCACATAAGAGGCCGATGGATGAAAATGAAGTGCCTCGAAATGCGTGCACACAGGCACGCAAACCGAGGCGATGGTACTAAAGCATGAAATGGCACTCCAAATGCAAATTGGACTTATACTAACATGAGAGAGCCTTAGCCACACTCACATAAGAGGCCGTGAGATGAAAATGAGATGCCTCGAAATGCGTGCACACGGGCACGCAAACCGAGGCAATGGCCCTAAGGCATGAAATGGCATGGAATATGATATGTAAACATGCAAATAGAATTTCAGCACTGAAATGTGGGGGAAAACAGTCCCGAAACATGGCCAAAGTGCACCCGAAGCATAGAATGATCCCGAAATGCGATATTAGGCGCCCGAAATGGCCTATAGCTACACCATACATGCATAACTGATACATGACATGAAAAGGAAGAAGCAAGGCAACCCCAAAACTAGCATTTTTCCAGCACAAAACATGGCCAAACAGCAATCATAAATAGGGCTAACATGGCATACAAAAATGGCTCCACAAGGGAGGCTATGAAGCAAGTGGTATATGCAAAGCCCAAATGGAAAAATACCCTTCTAAAACACTGATGAGGGACTAAAAATATGAACATTTACAGTAGATGACATCCCCCAAATCAGTATGAAAATATGCCAAAAATGCCATGCAAGAAATAGGCCACAAGAGGGTATAACATGAAGTAGGCCAAACATTCATCAAACAAGCAAAGACCCTTCATGAAATATATCCAGGGGGTCAAAATATGACCATTTCCAGTTCTGATGATGGCTGAAAACAGAAGCTAGATAAGACTAAAAAGGCATGCAAAAATGGGGGCCAAAGAGGGGTATAATGGTAGGTACAACATGGAGGCCCCAAACAAGGTCAATCCCTTCTACAATGTTGTATAGGGACACAAAATAAGCTTACTCACAGTTCATGACATGCTCCAAAACAATTTACATATAGGCCAAACAAATCATGCAAATTTACGGTAAATAGGAGAGATTATGAAGTAAGTGCAAGATAGGGGGCCCAAACAGGGTTAAGCCCTTCTTAAATGTTGAATAAGGGCTCAAAATAGGCCCTCTTACAGTTTACATTATGATCGAAAACAGATCACTCATAGGCTAGAAATGCTATGCAAAATAGTGGCATAAAGAGGGGTAATGAAGAAAGTGCCAAACTGAAGCTTCAAACTGTAATGAACCCTTAATGAAACATGGAATATAGCTCAAAAAAATGACCTTTTCAGTTTTCTTCGGAGCTTGAAACAGTAAGAAAATAGGCCTAAGAAATGGAACAAAAAAATACAAGAAAAAGGGAAAATAGGAGTCACCCTTGTAGAACCAAACTTTAACAACCTTTAAACCAAGAAGAAGAGCTCCTAGCCTCTGGAAATGACCCTCAATCTGTTGGAATGGAGTAAGGAGGAGTGATGCTATGGGTTGTAGTGTAAATGGGTGTAGGAACTTAAGGATTTTGAAGCTTGGAATTATAGAGAGAGAGAGAGATATAATATAGGAGCTCCAAACAAAATGTTCTAACCCTTTTTACAGACCTGGGATGCTGTATATATAGGCAAAAAACGTGTAGAAAAGAGGGGGAAAAATGGGGGGGAAATGAAATTCAAATTTCCCCCCAAAATGGCCAAAAGGTGAGCTAAAGGGGTAAGTGATAGCTGCGGGTCTCAAATGGCCGAGAGCCCTTCAACAAAGTTTAAGAGGGGCTCAAAATAAGACACTTTTTAGTTTACGACCAAGTCCAACACAGCCCACAAGTACGCCTAAAATACCGTGCAAAATAGGCCTAAAAAGAGGTAAAGAGGCAAGTGACAAATGAAGATCTCAAACAATAAAAGATCCTTAATCAAACATGAAAAGGACCTCAAAATATGACTATCTCAAGTTCGGGTCGGAGCCCAAAAATGAAAAATGAAGGTTCGGGAGCCGAAACACGCAATTCGAGGCCCCAAAAGTGAGCTGTTAGGCACCGGAAGTGGTGTCCGACCACGAAGTTGGTCTCTCGGACCACAGTGTCCCTCGAAAGGGAGGAAATAAGGTGTGTGCCAAAAACCAGAGCAAATGGAGGTGGTTAGGCAGTCCCGAACCGAGGCACACGGCCTGACGGCTCCGAAAACCGGGAACCGGGCTCCGAAATGAGAAAAATGGCCTGCGACCACAAAACGTAGCCTACGGCCACTGAGAGATGATCTACGAGACCTCTCCCTCCCTTCTGGAAGAGAAAACAGAGAAAACAGAGCCTGGTTCGCAAACTGAGGCAAAGCACAAAAGAGTCCGGAAGTCCGGAGGCAAGGCTCATAGCCGGGACTCCGCAACCTCAGAACGAGCACAATATGCAACATCACCAAGCACTCAATTGATGACGTCTGAGTCTTAAGGTCGGTCAAAAATGGGGTGTCTACAGATAGTTGATGTGACTGTAATTTGAACATGTAAATTTGTGATTGATCCACCAAGAAGAATTAATGTTAATTTTTAATGTTACCCTTAGCCAAAAGTTACAAATTGTGAGGACCAGTGACATAGATGAGTATTCTGAGTTAAGTTTGGTGTGTGTAATGACAATGTGGTTCAGGAAAGTAAAATGGAGTTTTATTTTATATCCCTTATCCTTTGACCATAACTTGTTTTGTGTCCTTGATGTGAAATTTGTGATTCCCTTGTATTGGTCCTTCATTTCCCTATAAGGGTGGTGAGAATTTTGTTGTTGATATATTATTCTAGTATTGTCATTGTGTTTAAGTTGGGTGTACTTGAGCTTAAGTGAAATTAAGAGGTGTTTAGTTTTACTTGATAGATGTCGATTTCTTATTTTAATTTTATTCCATCGTGTTTTGTGGTGAAATTATTTTAGAAGAAGTTATTCAGCAGACCCTTTGTTGGGGAATAAATTGGTACGAAGTACTTTTGTTAATTTATTAGTCATGAAAATTATTTTGGAATGATCGTTGTTGATAGAGAAAATCTGTTAGAGTAAATAAGTGGTATTATAGCTTGTGGTAGTATCTTTAGAGTTTGAGCACGAGTGACCTAACTAGAGACTTCGGAGGAAATTTCAAAATATCTATGAGTATTTGTTGGTGTAACATTTCGCCTTGAATTGCGTAGGCTTTTGTGGCGGGTTTGATATGGTAGTTGGTGTCGTTGTTTTGTGACTTGGGCAGTTGTGAAAATTAGATTTTATTTTCATTTTGATAAGTCATGGTGAATAACTTCCCAAGTTAAATTATTTTTCAAGGGTGGAGCAGCTTTAGTTATGATTGGATTGAAGTACTGAAAATATGATTTTGTTAGAATTTTGCATTATAGGCGTAGTATTATTTTGGTGAGATATATATTGAATTTCATTTGGAGAGATTTTATTGTAATGTGAGATTAATTTATTTATTAACAATATAAATATTTGTTATTGAATTCAGGTTGATTTTGCGGGACATCATAATATTAGTGTGGTGTGGAGTCGTGTTACAGCTTTAGAACTAGTATTATGGCTTTGATTCCAAGGAATGTAGTGCGTTGTACGAGTATAGGTAGATGATGCCAATGTAGAAGATTTCCTTAGGTAGTGTGTTAATTATTGTTGTAGCATTAGGAGAGGTTGACAGGGAAATTGATTGTTTGGTGAGTGTATGTCAGTCAAGAGAGTGACAAGTCATGCAAATTGCTTGGTAATTGTTTGTAGTTGGTCATGTGTGATCCCCAAGATAGGGTAGTTGCAAAAAATTATTTTTGTGAGGTTGAAATTTGTAATGGTAGTTGTGAGGGAATAGGACTTCCCGAGATTATGAGCAAAACTTATATGTTTGTTTTATTTAACCTTAATGCTATTATATTGAATTGTTCTTGCTTGTATGATTGTGATGGAGTTGTGACATCACTGTGGTAGTGATGGGATCATTGGTTAGGTGATGTTTGAGAGCCACCTGTTGAAATATGTTTGAGAATGGAGTTTTCCTATTGGGTATGACTTTATTTTTGCCAGAATTGAGAATTTGTTGTTATGGATAAACTAGTGAGTAAAAGAGAAATAGTCATGAAGAGGGCATATCAAATCTTATGATGTGTATAACCCTTAATTATTTCAAATATATATATATAGATTTCTTTTGAAACCCTTCACTTTTACAATTCACTTGTATGTACCTAAAATAAATTTTTTTTTTTAAAAAAATTTTAAATTTTTTTTTTATAAAACTTTCTACCAAGAATAATCTCTTTTAATTGCAAAAGTCATAAAATATTTTTGGGTGTTTTTGGTTCTTAAGTATTTCAAAAACACAATTGAGTAATGTGTAGACATGGAATACTAGTTGTGTTGTAAGAACGTAGTTCGTGGTGCTTTGATTTTGTTGGGTTGTGTTTCACCGAAGGCCATGATTGGAAAATGGAACTCTTATTAGAATCTTTTCTTTCTCATGAGAGGGGTTTGAGGACTTATGAAGTGGTGTGAGGTAATCGTTTGACAATCTAGTTGTCGAGTGACCGACAGTTGTTTCTTAGGGTATGAATGTGACGTGAGATCTTATCTTTCCAAGATTTTAGGTTGTTAGATAACCGAGAGTTATTCCCTTGAGTTTGAGTCTGTTTGAGATGCGAGTACTATAGGGTATGTTAGTGACACCTCTTGCTTGACTTTTGTTTCGTATGATCGATGCATTCTTGTGGTTCGTAGAGGTAATTCTTGAGAATGAGTTGAAAGAGAGACATACCACTTTCGAATTGTTGTTTACATCATTTGGGGTTTTGTCAGAATACTAGTGTCAGACTGAAATATGAAAGTTTCTTTTAGATTTCAAATTAGATTTTGGAGTGGCGATTGTAATTTTATTGGCAGTTATTCTACCCCTTGGCGAAATTAGGTTCATACTCAACACCCAATTTAGAAAGTAAAATGGAAACATTCTCAAATTGCTAAAACAGTGTGTGTCATCCACCACGTCTGGAACGAAGATTTGTGCAATCAGCAGGTGATCCATCCCTGATCATAGCAATAATCATAATATCTCCCCGAGTTTATGAGTCCCATGCTAGTTTCAAAATCTATCACAGATTCAGCTAGTATCAGACCCAGAACTTCTCCAGTGCTTCTTTGCTGCATGATCAATCCATGGCTCAAGAAAAACCATATGGAGAGTGCATGCCTGTGAGACTATCTATCATAATGCCCAATTCTGGCTCCAAATCATCTGCCACCACAGAGTTTTGGGATTTTGGTTGGGATCAAGGTGCATACATCATGAATAAATTAGTGCCCTTTGGAATAAGCACCTCGAGTTTGGGTAAATGGAAAGGTGTGACGTACATGTTGGGGTTGAAGGTGGGTGGTAGTATATGGCTAAGGTTGAGATGGTGTCATGACCCAAATCTGCCCCTAAAAATTTGGTTCATAACTAGCCAATAATCACATGATTACTTACGGCCTCATACAGAAAACAAAAGTTTTTAATAATGGGTCCTTAAGCGGAAGCAAATATTATAAATGATCAAGATAAACTCTTATATACATATCATGATTTCCAAACATAACTTATATACATAGGATTCAACAACATTAAGCTTACATATTCATAAACCCATTTAACAAGACCAAACAAAAGACTCAACATAAAACATAACACCAAAAAGACAAAAGCTCCATCTTGGAGGCTTGACCTAAGAGGTCCTCATAAGCGATTTCCTAAGTCTGACTCTAAGGTTGAACTCGATGCTGATCACTTACATTCATATACAAGCAAAGCTCAATGAGTAATAACAATGTAAAGAAATAATAAGTGAGCTAAAACCACAAAAAGCATTTAACGTAAAATAGTAATTTTTCTTGAAATTTAAATGAACAATAGCTTTCTTCATATTCCAATTTGACAACCAGTCTCAGGTCTAGTTATACAAAACGGCCTCGGGCCCATCACATTACAGAACGGCCTCAGGCCCAACATATTGTAGAACGGCCTCGGGCCCCATATATAGCAGAACAGCCTTGGGCCTACATATAACAGAATGACCTTGGGCCCACATATAATAGAACGACCTTGGGCCCACATATAACAAAACTGCCTCGGGCCCACATATCACATTTATTATTATTCATTCTATACCATTCATGTTAGCACTCCATAGCATTCGTAAAGCATTAATTGAGACTTATTTATCTCACAATATAATTTCAGAAATGCGTATATGTGACGACCTAGAATTCTTCCCTCCGCTCGAGCGGAAGAGTTGACGCTCGAGCGGACTTTTGGAGTTTCCAGCAATTGTGCAGACGGCCTGAGATTCTGGGGGTTGTGATTCTCCGCTCGAGCGGGGGAGTTTACGCTCGAGCGGACGGCTTTGTTGGTCTGCACGCTCGAGCGGAAGAGTTGGCGCTCGAGCGGGCCTCCAGGTTGAGTTGTACTTCTGAGGCACGTGGGCTCGTTTTTGATCCTTTATTAATGTATTTGGAATGTTCTTATCTTATTTTGGAGTATTGGTTGAGGTGGTAATATGATGGTAAAGTAAGATTGGATCAAAGAATTTAATTTGGATAGTTATTTTACGAACAGCTGCCACTCTTTTGCCCTTTTCTTTTTCCACACTTTGAATTTGGATGTGAGGTTTGAACCATTGGAAAGCTTATTTCCGGGGCTTCAATTTGGACACAAGAACGACCTAAAACGGAGTCCGGATGGGAGAGTTATACATGTTCAAAGTTTCGAAATCTGTGCTGAGGGCAGGTCCGCTCGAGCGGAAATCAGTCCCCTCGTGCGGGGATTAAGGGGCAGGAGCTTTAAAATCGGGATTTTGGATCATTTCTTAGATGTTTCTTCTTCCCTCTTCCTTCCTCTTTGCCTTAGTCCGAAACCCTAGCCCCAAAACCTTTGATTTCACCCATTTTTACCAACAATCTACCATGGTTTTTGCCTCAAGGATGGAGAGCAAGAGAGGACTAACGTTTTTACCCGATTGGAATTCGGATTTGCGAAAATTCTGCTTAAAGCTTGTTCCTATGTTTGATTCTTGAGGTAAGGGTTCTATTACTCTTCAATACGTACATCTATAGGTAGATTTGAAGTATTTCCATTGTATAATTATACAAATTTCCTTATTGAAGTATATAGAAGAAATTATGAGATTTTGGGGGGATTTCGGGTTGGAGCATTGGGGGTTCAATTAATGGATTTAAATGTTGGATTATGAATCTTAAGTGTTTAATCAATGAGAAAATTGGAACAAAGAGTGATGGGTTCATAAGGTTGAATTTTATTTGAAATTTCATGAAACCCTAGGTTGATTAAGGATGGTAATCAAGGATTTGGCCCAAATTGGAAATAGAATAATGAAATTGAGGTATTGAATTATATGTGTTCAAGTTTAATTAGAAATTGGAAATGTTTGAAAATAATGTTTAAAATTGGCGAATGAACTTTGTTGGGAGTATTGTAAATCATGTTTCAATGAGAAAGGAAATTGGGGGAAAGATTTGTTGATGAGGGGGATGATGTAAACTTGGCTATGAAATGTTGAAATGAGCTTTGGCAACTTGCTTTGAATTATGTTGACTTGTATTTGGTGGCATTGAATTAAATAATATGGATTCTAGTGGATGGTGCGAATATGTGGGATTGCGTTGATTATGTTAAATTATGTTAATAATGTTGAATTGAATTGTGTGGGATCATAATAAGTTGTGTTTGAATTATGTTGGAATTCATGTAATAATGTAAAGGAAAAATTAGGGAATTGATTTAGTAAGAATCTGGATGACATGAACTCAATTGTGGAGTGTTGAAATGAGATTCAAAGATTTAGTTTGAATTATGTGGAAGTGCAAAGTGATGTGTAATTTGGATAAAGAGAATTAATTAAGAACGAAATAAGTTTTGTGATCCGATTTCTTTGTGTATTACAAATTGTGTAGGGACAACGGCGAGGCGGACTGCATGACCAAACACTGTGAGTAATAGTACCTCGACCATATGTTATTTACCGTTAGTCATTATTGTTATTGACATTCTATCCTCCGTGAGTTAATGTGTTAACATGTGTGTTGGTTGAGAATTGAGGTGAACGTTAAAAGAGTGATCACACACCGGTATGATTCTGAACTTATTCTGTATTTTGGGTTATGGTTAATGATTATTGTCAATGTACCATCCTAAGAATTACCTATACTCCTGCATAAGAATTGCATACAACTATTAACACTGTGAAGTTGATTTATGAATTGGTCTGATTTACCTTCGGATTGTGGGTAATGTTAAGATTCTGCTAATTACGAAACAAGTATATCTATGTACAAAGAACCATAAGGAAACATTGTACCATATGATTTGTTTGCTATTGATAATTAATGTTACCATTCAGTTATCAGCAACGTTCTGTAAACTTAAGTTATATGTTTTCAGTATACCATGAAACGAAATGATTGATTCTTGAAAGGCTATGATATGTTGAAAATGAACGAACGAATATCCAGTTTCTAAAAAGTATTTGTGGCACCCTTAGTGCGATGGCCCTCGCCTGGTAACAATACCGTGGCCTATGGCCCTCGCCGGTAGTAATACTGGCCTATGGCCTATGGCCCTCGCCGGTAATAGCAATACCGTGGCCTATGCGGTTTATTGGTATCAACTTTGTGGTCTTCGGACCTACCTGTTGTGGTCTTCGGACCTACCTGTTGTGGTCTTCGGACCTACCTGATCTGATGGCTAACGGGTGTACCACACATAATCTTATGCAAAATCTGAATATGGAAATGATTATGAAAATAATTACGAAAATGGTTTGAAATCTGGAAATGCATAAGACTCTGTTTCTGATAAGACTATGTTTCAGATATGAATATTTTCTAGTATGGAACAAAGTGCTGTACGGAACGAAGTGCTACACTTTGGTGGGAGCCACCTCTGGAATCCGTACGAGCCACCTCTTGAGTCCATACATAAGTTATTTCTGTTACCATGCTTATGCGTTCTGTTATTTCCGTGATTTCTGTTAATTCTGCTATTTCCGTTGTTTCTGTTATTACTGTTATTCTGGACCCATGGTCGATCTGCATCTGTAGACCTATGGCTGTTCTGTATAAACTGGGCTTAAAGTCATTCTATTAAGGAAATTGGACTATGGCTATTTTGGAAATAATCACGGCATGTAGTTAATCATATGTATCTACAGTTACACGTTTGGTTATTCAGGTTAAATATCACATTATTTATGTACTATTATTCACTGAGTTCGCTTATTCTATATTTTGTCTGTCTCTTGTAGGTAGCCAACCAGGAGATCAATCCTAACCTTTGAGACTTGTGTTCCTCTTGTCAACATTAATGTGCCCAGGCACCACTGGCCGTGCATCATGTGCAGTCTGTTGAGTCTTGATTTACACTCACGGGCGTCTGTTGATAGTTGATTGTATTTAATTCCTTTTTCATTAATATTTTTGTTATACGCCTATTTGTAGAAATGAGTCGAGGCATATGTGTGTAAACTTTTTGTATAATATTCAGTGTGATGTTGAGATCCTGGCATGTTAGGAATAGCTCAATGGATGTTATTTTATGTATTTTATATTGTTGGATGCTTCCGTTCAGGCCCCATATGATATGTATAACAGGTTTAGTGTCTGTTTTCGAATGGGTCATGCCCAAACTTTTAGGGGCAGGTTTGGGGCGTGACAGTATACATGTATAACTTTCATATTACTTCAAAATAATAATTAAGAACATATCTTGACAAACTTATTACTCACAGTGATATTGGCCATGCATCGATCCTTTTGGCAGGTGATCTAATATGAATTCGGTAAAGAATTCATTCATTTCTTAGCCTTTTCCTTCATTTAATCATTTTACGGTTCATTCATTTTCTGTTCATCTTTAAACATTGTGGAGGGTCAAATCATGCTCATAAACAGGTTCAAAGGGTCGAGGAGGTTAACAGAAATTGACAGATTTTCTCACTATTTTCCACATGTACGGAAGCCCCTCACCGCACTTGTGGCCGCACATGCAATAAAAGTAGAATGCTAGGCTTTGTTTTGTTCTGGGTTTCGCACATGCAGCTGGGAGCTCTGCACATGTGGTTCTGGGTTTTCCTGAGCAGTCTGAAAATTGATGAAATTCGAAGTTTCCAAACTCATTTTCAAGGCTCAATTCATGCAAAACCACTTAAAAAACATTTCTACTATCATTATACAAGTGTAGTTTCAACTCAAACATATCAATCTTGCTTAAAGTTCAAATCTTGTTGTATGAAAACCCTAGAGCTCATTTCATGAAGTATTCACAAGATTGAACTCAAATCAAACAAAGTTAAAGAGATCAAGGCTCAATTTCTTTAATTTAGCTCAAACAAACTCTCAACTCAAAACCCTAACTCAGTTAGGTTTTGAATCTTCAAATTAATTCTTGATTTTAAACAAAAGATGAGTTAATCCAAGAGTTCTAGTTGAGTTTTACATACCTTAAACCAATTCTTGAGTTTTCCCCTTGAATCTCTCCCAAATCTTTAGCTTCTCTTCTCAATTCTTGGACTCTCTTCTTTCTTTCTCTCGAACTCTCTAGCAAGAGTTGTTCATAATAGATAATCTCCAGGCTTAAATGAAAACTTACTATATATATAACTTAGGCTAATACAACTTAGGTTAGCCTTATCTAATGTTTATGCCAATTAGAACCAGTTAATTCATTCCAACTTGTTTTTTCGCCAAATTTCACAGTAGGCTCTAAAATAATGCGGAACGCAGATGTAAAGTTAGTTTTGGTTTCTGGTACCTCTAAGGCTTTCAATTTTCAGTTCAAGGTTACAATTTCAACAGGTTTGTGTACGAACAACATATATAAATTCAAAATCATATAAATCACATAATTAAACATGCAATTTCACACCGAATGCATATCCACAAATCTAATTAAAGAATTAAGGCATAATACAGAGCAGGGTTATCATAGTCTTCCCCCCTTAGGAAGTTTGGTCCTTCAAACTTGTATTACTCATTTGTAAAAGGAGTCATACATCTCTGTCCCATTACATTTCTCTTTTCTCTTAAGTAACTTCCTTACCCTTTGATGTTCTCATCACAAGCGTCCAATGCACTTTCATCGAATGGTTATTAAGCCAAATTGTGATTCATCCCAGTTCATATTGTTATCAAAAGCGATTCAGTAACATATAGTAGATCTCGAAGTCAACCTCATCACATGAAGCCACAAAACATGTTAATCATAGCGCACCACTCTCATCCATCATACTACTCCGATACTTTTATTTGGCTAACCGCATATCTTTTTTAATAATTCACATATTTCCACATAACCCACATGTCTCCGAATGGTAGAGGTTTGATCAAAGACGAGATTCATGATCTCATTTAACTTTAAATAAATCAAAATACTTCTCCATTGACATCCCATATGAAATCTTCTACCTAAATAAGTGGTGATACAACATTGCTACAACATGAATAATAAATTCAGCTTTTTGGTCCACCAATTCCTTTGCAAAAACAATCTAAACATTTGTTCTTATAAGAGTCATAAACCTTCAATAGCACATTAAATAGGGTGGGGACTTACTCCATGCGCTCCACAAGAAAGGAAAACTAGTTAAGTTCGGAGGGCAAGCTCAACTCATTTAGGCATATAATCGACATTTTGTTTTGGCGGGTAAAAAAGTTGTTCATTTTATTTATTTTTTTGGTGGGTAAGTAAGTCATAAAATAAAGACAAAGAAATTTACAAGTTTACAAGGGGCATCCCCAGGCTCGCCCAACAACAAATAAAAAAAAACGAACATAACCAACATAAACTACCACTACACCCCTGTATGAGGTCACAAAACCCAACTCTGCCGATATATCCTTTTTGACCCCAAGTAACCCCTACCATCAGAGATAATAGATGGGAACTTGAGGTGGATATATGGGCAAAGATACAAAAAAACACCACAACGCTTGTAAACACAACAGACACACTCACAAAACAACAAACCTCAAGCCGAAACAAAGATAATAGCCAACCCCACATGCCCCCAGTCGCTATTGCAGATAAACACATGAAATCCAATAAGTATCTCACTTCTCACAGCCGTGACATCCAAGCCACTTAACCAAAGCCGTGACGGAGGAAAAAAAGATCTACCCCACGAGAAATCCCAACAAAGTCACATGAAGCTAGCACGATCAGTAACCATAAGCCATGGTCTTGGAAGTTGTAGTGAAAACAATAGCCCCACAGCAACAAACCAATACATAGCCAACAAAATCATGAGAGCAATCATCACATCCCCCAGTCCCTTTATTGGTAGATCACAAGCCTGAAACCCCGCGACAGTGTACCCTTCACTCCATGTCAGACGTGGCAATATAATCAATTAGGATGGGTCACATGAAGGCAAGAAGCGACTAGATAACCGGTAGCTATCCTCCCGCTCATCTCCCAGTCTCTAACTCGGGTAGTTATCGAACCATTATTCCCCATAGCAGTGACTCCCCAATCACTCTTGGCGAAGATGGCTCAAAACCACCCTCATATCAAGTCACATGAGGATCACATGATCAATCAACATGAAATAATCAACTATAAATGGTCCGTTGCAAAGAGACTAAACAAAAGAATTTTCTAGAATGAACCCAGTTATGGCCCAATAATGTGGGCCAACAACAAACTCATTTAAACAAATCCAATATTGCAGCCCATTTTGCCGAAGATGGTGTACCAACAAGATAACATCAAATGGGCCCCACCAAAAAAAAAAAAGGCCTTATAGCCCACAACTCATAGCTAAAACCCGAACAAAATAAGCTCCTGAGGCAATAGCAACTTTGGGCCCATATATTTGAATGTATATATAAATATAAGATATATATATATATATATATAATACAGGCCAGCCCACAACAGCTCATCACCTATTAAAAAAACTTTTCAGCATGAAATAGAGCCCCAACGTGCCCTTCACGTACACCAAAACCTAGCTTTACAGCTGCCCAGACAAACCCACAATACACAGAACTCCAAACCACTTACCAGCCCCCTGTTTCTTCGAAACCATGTCCAAGTTGAAACCAAACACCATAAGCTACTACCCCACAGCCGAGGGATAAAACCCATCTCCATGGACGGTGAAGCACAGAGAACCCACCTCCACTAAACACCATAATCTAAGCAAACCGTAACCTCACGAAAATCACACAGAGGACATGCTCACTCACACTCATATAATTGGGTGGAGGAGCTAACCCAGTTGGCCAGGACTGCACCAGAATGTCACTACCGTGAATCACCTCCGGAGGGAGCTTTCTTCCCCAAGCTTACCCTTTCGGACTTGACAATTTAGAAAAGCTATTCATACACAACATTGCATCCCAATAATCCATATCTAAGACACTAAGTCGCAATCAAAGCATCACATTCCCAAATGACGTAAGTCTCCCGGCCGACGAAAAAACATTTATTATGTAGTAGTGAGCGAATTAGGTTTTGAACTTGTCAAGATATGAACATTCTGCTCATAATTAGTTTAGGTTCTTGAAATAGAGGTCTTAGTTATTGAAATGTTCTTATTCTAATTATTTTTAACAACCTCAGATTAAGTTTCAACTGTCTATACAAATGAAGTCTAAATTAGTCAAATATAAGACTACTAATTTCAACTCAATACTTCTTGCATCTCTCCTACCACAAAATTTCCAAACACATTCTTTGATTCCTTGTTAGCTAGCATTACATTGGCATGGTCAGTTTATGAGGTTCATTATTTCTGTACTCCTTCAAATTCTCTTGTGTGCACAAAAACATATATCTATGTGAACATATTTTAATCATTTATCGGTTACATTTCTAACTTGATGTTCATGATTTTTTTTTCCCAAATAAATTGAACTATTATTGCTATTATTATCTTTTATGAGATCTTCAGCATAAATTTGGTATTCAATGCAACACTAATATCAACCACAGTTTTAGCCCTTTTAATTCCATTGACAATAATAAGCTTGACATTCATTCCTATGCAATTTATAACCATATTTCCAAAGGAAGGTCATTAGCTCCGGAGATCAAAATCTTTTCACTTAGGTGTATCAGTAATGTTTATACCATATATACAAAGTCCATTTGTTTCCTTCAAAAATACAACATATTTATTCATGTCCAAGGTATTGATGTCATAATGCCCAAATAAAGTTTCATATGTTAAGATATAGCCAAAATTCCCAAACAATAAAGAAATATTATTAGTAATGATTTCAAGTCCAAATAGACATGCTATACACAATTAGTAAAGGTGCTCTAACAAGAGAGACATACCAAATCCATAATAAGAACATATCAGAGTCAGAACGGAATGTCTTTCAGCCACTCATTGATCCCCTTCTTTTACAAAAATAACATGTGATAGGTTGCACTCCGTTGGCATTAAATAAACATACATATCAGGGAAGAACTTTACATACTTCCAATTTTAACCATTATTTATACACGGAAGTTACCATGTTTTCCCGAGAGGCCAATTCATATAGGTTCATAGCTTGAGTTTGGGAAGATATTCCTTTTTCTGATGTTCTTAAGGAATTCTAATAATGATATGATTCTGGTGACTTGGGTCATTCGTACAGATGGTAATCTACTAAGGCGGAGTACATCTTTCCTCGTATTCAGAAAAAGGAAAGAAAAGCAAAAACTCCAATCATCATTCCACATCTAACAATTGTTTAGGTCTAGCCCATGTTCTTTAATTCTAACAATTTTAGGTCGAAGCTCAGTCATCTGAGCAAATGAATTCTAATTTCAAACTAATCAATAAGACAAATGCAAATGTCTCAAATTTTGACTTAAGGCTTCTTGTGTGTACTAAACATATTCTCATCGATCTTTTCATTAAGTATCGACCTTTCCTCAAATTAGTGACTTGAAGCATCCTTTTGTATTTTTTTTGAACAATCTTTCACCTGATGCCCTATTTCTTCACCTCTGAAGCATGCTCCTTCTTGATTTCAAACAAAAGATGAGTTAATCGAAGAGTTCTAGTTGAGTTTTACATACCTTAAACCAATTCTTGAGTTTTCCCCTTGCATCTCTTCCAAATCTTTAGCTTCTCTTCCCAATTCTTGGACTCTTTTTCTCTCTCTCTCTCTCTCTCTCTCTCTCTCTCTAACTCTCTAGCAAGAGTTGTTCATAATAGATGATCTCCAAGCTTAAATGAAAGCTCACTATATATATAACTTAGGCTAATTCAACTTAGGTTAGCTTAATCTAAGGTTTATGCTAATTAAACCTAATTAATTCATTCCAAATCGTATTTTTGCCAAATTTCACAGTAGGCTCTAAAAATCATTCTAAACATAGATATAAAGTCGGTTTTGATTTATGGCGCCTCTAAGGCTTTCAATTTTCAATTCAAGGTTGTAATTTCAACAGGTTAGCCTACGAACAATAGATATAAATTCAAAATTATATAAATCACACAATTAAACATGCAATTTCACACCAAACACATATTCACAAGTCTAATTAAAGAATTGAATCATAATACGAAGTAGGGTTATCACAGATGGGAAGGTAGTAGGACTTGGTCATGGGGTGCCAATGAGTTGATGGTGATCTTGGCTTTTTGGGGTGGAGTTATGATCTTATTATCAATAAGATCTTGAATCCCATGATGAATTTGGAAGCAACGGTTAGTATCATGACCGTGTTGTTAATGGAACGCACAATACTTGGTGGGATCTTGGCTACGTGGAAGTGCATTAGGAAGGGGTTGGGGATCAAGGAGCTTGAGGAACCCCTTGTTCACCAGAATTTCCATGGCATTGGTTAGTGACAAGTAGAGAGGGTGAAACCTTCAGTTTTGAGGTCGAGTCGAAGTGGTTGGTTATGGGTCGATATCAGCAAAAGGGTTGGCTATTTTGGTAAAAGTGGTGACAGTGTTAATTTCTAAGGGTATGGCATTGGCAGCTGTGCTACTACTGGGAGTAGAATTGGAATTGTAAGTGAATGACTTTCTCACAGGCTCATTATCCCTTGTTTGATAGCATCCTCAATTTGAACACTAATTTCATGGAGGTCTTTGAAGTTGAAGAGTGGGAGAATTATAAATTTCAGCAGTAATATTCCATGCAAATTTATGACAACCATGTAGACTTGATCTTTTTCCAATGGTCGGCTTGTCATCATGGCGGCTTTTGCCCTCTACCTAGTGAGAAATGCCATGAAGCTCTCGTTGGGCTCTTGTCAGGTTGCCTTCAATTCTCGGATGGTTACCTCAATCTGGGTGTTCTAAAAATATTGGGTGATGAAAGCCTCGACTAACTTCTCCTAACTCTGTTTTACAAAGTCCTCCAGCTTGGCATACCAGATGACAGCTACACCAGATAAAGTTCTTCCAAACAAGGAAAGCTTTTGAAACCAAGATAGGCCCATAGGCTTCAGAATGTTTGAGAAGAGGCGGAAGTGAACCATAGGGTCACTAGCCCCATCAAATCTACCCATGTGCGGCATTTTGAATCACTCAGGTAGCCTCATAATTATTTCTGTAAGCTCATCCTCGATGTTTGGAATGGAGTTGATCCTTTGTGATTTTTCGAACATTTTTTCCAACTTGGCTAATTTTAGCATAGTCGAGTCTACTCAATCGATATCCATTGGAAACAGTCCTCCCATTGGTTGTGTGAGAACCCTTAAGTCTTCTTGCAAGTTGGGCTCAAGAATTTCCTCAACTACCGGAGGTGGTTCTAGAACCAGATGAACCACTGGAGGTTGATGAGATGTAGACGCCCCAGATGAGGGTTGCAATTTAGCAAAAGCCACATTGTTGGTGACAACCTTGTTGGTAATAGCATTTATGCTTTGTTGAAGGGCCAAAAGCATGTTTTCTATATCTACCGGAAGTTAGTCCGTTACTATTAGAGGTTCGTCTGTCACTTCTAAAGGTAGATCTATTACTACTGGAGTTGGGTTCGTCACTACTGGAGGTGGATCCGTCTCTACTAGAAGTGGGTCTGTCACTACTAGAAGTGGGTCTATACTGGAGGTGGATCTGTCACTACTAGAAATGGGTCCATTACCATTGAAGGTTGGTCCATCACCACTGAAAGTGGATCCATCACAGATCTTGGAAATTCTGGCTAGCGAGGTTCTGATAATGAGGTTTTAACCTTCCTCCTTGTGACTGGAGGTAGAGAAACTAACACGGGCTATCCCTTAACCAAACCTATGGTTCTACTAAGTCCACCAGCACGAGTTCACAAAAATCGAGAGATATTAGACTGTTCTAAAGCTATAGTGTTACGATTACCTAGCAAAAACAAAACGAAACTCCCAATCAGAATTTCAGCAGTATTTCGGCTCAACTAATCATTATGCACATTGAACTCAATCCCTAAAAATGATATACCTGACTCACTGATCAAATTTAAGAACCCCAAATCCCATACATTGCACATAGCAGGAAAGAGAACAAACACCCCTATGAAGGGTAGGGTTATCCTGTCCTAGCTTTGAAATGGTCTAAGGTTTCACTATCCACACAAGCAGCATCATACATCCTGGAATGGGGTAACATCCTATCTTAATGTTGGAAGTTGCTAAAGCTTACTACATGTACTAGGTCAGTCGGTCAAAAGGGTACCTCAACAAGACACTGATATACCTGCCCAATCTAGCGGATCAAGCGGTACGTGGTGATCCCGATTCCAAGGCTTGTACTCCCACCATGTTAGACCCCATGACCGTCTATCTACCAGAAGCCGAATAGTCGTTTAGGATAACAGGTGACAAGCACAACACTTAGGCTGAAACACAATGAACATATAATTGAAAATAAAAATCATGTCATAGAGTTCGAGTCAAAGTTTCTTAATTTCCCTAGTAGAGTCGCCAAAAACTGTAACATGCTTGGGGGTTACTCACGCACTTTAATAGTTCGGACCCTTGATTTCTTTGATCTAGTCTCACGAGTGCAATGTGAAACATCGATGAGGGTCCAGATTTGACAACTTTTATAGAAAATCCGTTTTATTACAAATTATTTTCTAGAAATGGACTCAATCACCAGATCTTAGAGTCGCCACCTAATATTTTGGAGAAATTAGAAAATGTCACGCCCCAAACCCGCCCCTAAAAGTTTGGGCATGACCTAATCAAAAATAGACAAAATAAGCTATTACAAAAGATGTTTGGGGCCTGAACGGAAGCAATAATAACATAACATGTAGATACATCCATTGAGCTACTATACTATGCCAGGACCATGACTATTCAGAATACAGTGATCATGCGATGGTGGTCAGATTACATACACACATGTACTAGTCTAACCCAAGATTGGGCATCTATTAACATGTTACATACAGGCAACTCGGGCCAACAAAACATTAGTACAAAGTGACAAAGTTTAGTAGAACTGCACTGGTATGCAAGGGTTTCTTCAAGTGCCTGGTTGTCCTTAGGTTAACACAAGTTAAATAATACCGATGCGAGAACTGACCTCCAAGTTGATCTCCTACAGAAACAGACAAAATAACAGAGTGAGACTAGCTCAATGAGTAACAATATTTAAGCAGTTTAATAATTAACCTTAATCACAATGTATAATCTTGCATTCACAAACTTAATTCTACAAATTAATCTGACATGACTTTACTTTAACAGAATGGCCTATTGGCCCAGAATTATCAGAACAGCCTTTCGGCCTTCTTGAAGGCCTTTGACCTTGCGAAACGACCTTTTCGGCCTAGAATAGCCTTCTTGACCCCGAGCGATACTAATATGTATGTAAATCTTTTCAGTATTCCATTTTCATATTTTCAGTTGTTACAGAACATTACACAATATCACAAATTGGCCCTCGGCCCAGAATGTTACTCAGAATGTTACACAATATCACAAATTGGCCCTTGGCCCAAAATGTTACTCAGAATGGTACACAATATCACAAATTGGCCCTCGGCCACATAGTTTCACAAATTCACAATTCACAAATAAGCCCTTGGCCTCATAATTTCTCACTTCACAAATGGCCCTTGGCCACTCAAGTTCACAACTTCACACTTTCTTTGATACGTCCATAGTTCACAAGGTTTCACACAAAGTGTACATAATTGCACAACCTCTTCAATGTTTCCATAGTTTCATAGTGTTCCTCATATAACATATATAACTTCATACCAACATGATTTTTATCACAAGAACCATAACGTCAATACATAACTTCATATCAATGTAACATTTACAACAAGGATCCGAACGATAATAATGATAATTACTAACGGTTACAGGTACATTGAAGTACTATTACTCTCATCGATGTATTGGCCAATTCTGATAGAACTAAGAGTTACATATTCTGATAGAAAACAAAATATCAAATGTATGCTCAATGTACTATTATTCACATTACTCTTGTTCATCACAAATTAATGGAACTATTTGCAGGTAGCAGAATGTCCGTAGGATCTGAATGATCTCAAGTTCATGTGTCATATACAACATAATCTTGCTTCCGTAAGAAGTTATACAGTCTGCTGATAACTGACGGAGGTTAAAATGTGTTATAAATAGAACAGGAAGATTCCAAAGTCATACCGATGTACGTAACTCCCACCACGAGCATTCGTATAATATGTTCATATAGCACTTACACGAAATAGAGCATTAGTAATTATGATAATTAAAACGTACATCTTCGTATTATTACTCACAGTGTTATAATAGCGTGCTAATTCCTTCCAGAGTGTAGCCTGCACACAATCATAACTTGTAAATTAATTCCTTTTCTCTTAAATCATTGAGGAACCATTCCCTGAGTCATTACACTTCATACGAATTTATAATCACCTTAAAAGCATCAGAAAAATATTTTAAAAATACCAGAGGCATAAGCATGCAAAACTGAACAACATTTATTTTTTTTTGTCTAAAATAAGCCTCCCCGCTCGAGCGCCACTTTGGCCGGTCGGGATCAGAATTCCACCAAAGCTTTGGAAGGCGATTTTCCGCTCGAGCGGGCCTTCCTACGCTCGAGCGGACCGAGTAAAATTCCGAAAATCTGGACTTTCCTTCTCTTTGGCAAACACAACTCCTAATTGAGGGAAATCAAGACCCATACAACTTGAATCACAACTTCTAAACAAATAAACATGCAACATCCACTCTTTCAACATTTCAATCACTAAATCCAAACTCAAAACAACCTTTCCAAAACTTCCATTGTTATGGTTTTGCATAAACATATGCTTAAAGAGCTACCAATCTTCTAATTCAAATACATAATTAAAGAATTTCATGAAATAACAAGAAAATAGAAGATAGGTTCCTCTCCATAACCCAATTTGATTCAACAACGTAGATCATCACTCAAACCCTCAACAACTAGCTTAACCTTCCCAAATACAAGGAGAAGTCCCATCCATTATCAAGAGAGAGAGACTAAACTAAGGAAATCGTTCATACCTTGAATTCAATCTAACCAATCTTTACAATTTCCCCCAAATTCTTCTCTTGGAGAACTTCTCTTCAACACCCACGTTTTTCCTCTTTTGGTTGCACACAAGAAATGTTTCTAAGGCAAAAATATCTCCCAACCTTGATATATATATCTATTTGTTTATATAAAAGAGAATAAGACAAAATTTAATCGCTTTATCATTCCGAAAATTGAAATTTCGTAACCGTGCTTAAAATTACCAGAAAATTATGCTGATTACATATATAAAATCAATTTCTGAAAATTATGTCGTTAAAGCCTCCAATTTCTGATCCGAACATTCTAAAGGAACAGATACGTTTCTTGTTCAACAGATAGAATCTCTTAACATGGCATAATAAGCATGTAATTGCACATAATAAGGGACTTAAGATATACCAGAATCATGTACGAGGGTCGGGTTATTACAGAAAACCTATGACTCGTGCCAAGGCCATTGTTCATAGTAACCAAGGATACTTGGCTCGAAACCTTAGGTATGAAGGGGGAAGGTCATTATTTGAGCACCCTTGCTCACCCAATCAAACGATCAGCCTATACTAAGCCATGATGTGATTTTTATTGACTTTATATGTTCATATTCTAATTATTTATTAAATCCTAAAATTTATTATGTGAAGCAAACAAATATAGACTGTATCGTCCATTTTAGAACAATTTGATTTCATTATTTCGAAAAGGTTTTGAATAATGCAATCATGGAGCAATTTTTCTCTTCATGTTTGGCCACCAATATGCTTGTTTCAAGTCTTGGTACATCTTAGTATTTCCCAGATCATAGCAAACATCGACTTGTGGACTTCCACTAGAATTCTTCTTTTCAATTCTGCATCATTAGGGAGACAAAGTCTTCCCTTAAACTTCAACACTTGATCTTTAATGGTGAATCCCGGTCTGGGCTTAGTCTCAAATTCATCACACACTTTCTTGAGAAACTAATCTTTCCTTTGTTTTTGTTTGATCTCCTCAACGATAGCTGGTTGTGCGGACATTGTGGCCAAAATATTGTCTTACCCACAATACACAACTTTTATCTCAAGTTTGTCTAAATCTTGTAAGAGCTCCTTTTGGTCTATAAGTAAACACGCCAAAGTCCCCATATTCTTCCTGCTAAGTGCATTAGCTACAGTGTTAGCCTTACCCAGATGATAATGAATCTGTAAATAATAATCCTTGATCAATTCAAGCCTTCGTTTCTGTCGCATGTTCAATTCTTTCTATGTAAAAAAATATTTCAACCTTCTGTGATCTGTATACACTTTACATTTCACTCTACACAAATAATAACGCCAGATTTTCAATGTGAATACAACAATAGCAAGCTCTAAATCATGCGTCGAGTAATTCTTGTCATGCAGTTTTAGTTATCTGGATGCATAAGCAATCATTTTGCCATTTTGCATTAAAACACAACCCAAACCTTTGTGATATGGTTCATTAAAAATTACAAACCCTTCGATACTTGAGGGTAAACTCAGGATTGGAGCTATAGTCAGTTTTGTCTTTAACTATTGGAATGTAGATTCCAGTTGGTCCATCCACATGAATGGTTCTCCTTTTCGGGTCAATTGAGTCAATAGTACAACAATCTTAGAAAAATCTTTGACAAATCTCTGGTAGTAACCTGCCAAACCCATAAAAATTTGGATTTCTGTTATATTGGTCAGAGTATGCTGATTAACAATCACTACAGTTTTCTGTAGATCTACCGATATCCCATATTTATTAATAGCATGCCCCAAAAATGTAACCTCATCCAACCAAAACTCAACTTTCTTGAATTTCCCATACAGTTGTTTCTCCCTGAGTGTTTGAAGGATTATTCTTAGGTGTTGTTCATGTTCTTCCTTATTCTTTGAATAAATCAGAATGTCATCAATAAAGACCACAACAAATTCATCTACATATGGTTTAAAGATTTGATTCATTAAATCCAAGAAAGTTGCAAGGACACTGGTGACTCCAAATGGCATGACTAAGAATTCATAATGTCCATATCTGGTCCAGAAAGCAGTCTTCTCTATGTCCTCAGCTTTAACCTTCAAGTGATGGTATCCTAATCTTAGGTTGATCTTGGAAAACACTTGGGCCCCCTGTAACTGATCAAACAAATTGCCAATTCAAGGTAACGAATATTTATTCTTAATGGTTACCTTGTTTAGATCTTGGTAGTCACTATATAGATGAAGTGTTCCATCTTTCTTCTTCACAAACAATACAGGTGCACCCAACGGTTGTGTGCTCGGTTGGATGAACCCTTTATCAAGCAATTTCGCAACTGAACTTTTAATTCTTTCATTTCAATAGTTGACATGCAGCATGGAGTTTTAGATATTGGTTGAGTACCCAATATTATGTCAATCACAAATTCAATTTCCCTATCAATCAATTATCTAGGCAACTCTTTCGAAAACACATCATGAAAATGTTTTACAACTAGAATATCATCTAAGATAGTATTTGTAGTTTGAACATTCAATATGCTACATAAATACCCTTGACATCCCTTGTTAATCAATTTATGAGCCTTTATTGTAGAAATTAAGTATAGTGAGGGAACTGCGCCCTTTCCCTCAAAATAAAACTCACATTGTCCTGGAGGTCAGAATATTGCTCGTTTCGAGGCATAATCAATAGTTGCATAATATTTGGATATCTAGTCCATACCCAAAATAATATCAAAATGATTCATGTCTAAGGGAAATAAATCAACATACACGATGGCATTCTCAAGTAAAAATTCACATGCAGGGTAAACAGATGAGCATAGCATGGATCCAATGGCGATGATACACGTAGCACATATCCCAAAGTTTCCAAAGGTCTATTCAATTTATGAGCTAATAGGGTAGAAACAAAAGAATGCGTAGACCCCGAATCAATCAAGACCTATGCATACTGCCCACAAATAGAGAGTGTACCTGAAGCCATAGTCTCTGCATTTTGGGTGTCCCTTGGAACAAACGCAAAAACCCTTCATTGTCTTTGATTGTCCCTCGTTGTAGTTGAGATTGCATTGGCCCTTACAATTGGTGTTGATCAAGTTGAACTTGTAGCGCCTCTGTTGCCACGTTGTCAAGGTTATGGACATTCTCTCGCTATGTGTCCCACATTTCTGTAAAAAAAACAAGCCCCTGTAGTTCGATAACATACTCCTTGATGATTTTTTCCACAATCTAGACAAACAGGTGCTGAGTTACCACTCTGATTCAAACTACTTGAGTTTCCTAATTTTGCTTTCTTATTCATTGCTGATGTTGCCCCTTTGTTCACATTAACATTCTACCTTTGACCCCTCCATTCAAAATTCCAATTAAGAGCAGCTATGTTTGCTTCTGACATTTGTGCCCTGTCTAAAAGATCAACATATTTGAGTAGTTTCAACACATTGATTCTTTCAAGAATTGAGTTACAAAGACGTTCAAATTTTCTAGCCTTTTTGTAGTCCGTGTCAACCATATGTGGCACAAACCGTGCTAGTTCAATAAATTGGACCTCATACTCTACCACTGTCTTATTTTCCCACTTTAACCCCTTGAATGTCAATAATTGTGGAAAGTATTTTTCAGAGAAAATCTCTAGAAATCGAGTTTATCCAATTCCCTTGTTATCGTTCCGAATCAACATCCACCATTTTCTTGCCTCATCTTCCAAAGTAAATGTAGCTAACAGAACCTTTTGTGTTTTTGTACATGGAAATACTTCGAATAACTTTTTGATCCCCAAGACCAAAGTTTCAGCTTCAAGTGGTTCCACTCCGCCATAGAACAAGGATGGCTTCATCTTTTTAAATTCCTTGGTAAGGGTGATAGTTCTATCATTTGCTTGGTGGTCTTGCATTGGTGGTGGTACGGGCATCGGAGGTAGGGGTGGCTGTTGTTATTGTTGCCATTGTTGTTGTTGCTTTAAACATACGGCCATATCATGCATCATCATTTCCATCCTATTTAGCCTTGAGGAGGTTGACTCCTCTAGTTCATCCTCTCTTGTTCTCGCCATTATCTATATAAACTTGATATTATAATAAACATAATGTATGTACACATAATCATATACACATTTACAAAAGCCACATCTTTCTTATACTAAAATGCATATGGATGCAATCCTTAAGTCTTTTCTAGACACCTTATTGCTCAATAAACAAGTGAGTAAGGTACAACTCGTGCTCTAATACCAAATCCTTTGCCGAACACTTTGTCCATAAAGGTTTATGCCATGACCGACCAGTAATCCTAGATTACCTAGCCTCAAAGACAAAACAAATAATTAATAATAGTAAACAGGTCTCTGCGGAAGTAATAATAGAACATAACTATGTCCATTGAGCAGTGCATTCATGCAAATTTCACAATTATTTAAAAATTAAAACTTTATACATACAATCTTATATACATACATAGGTACAACACATCCAGTTAAACTTCTTACACATACTATCCATTCAAAATAAGTCCCCAAAGAACAAAAACAAAAGAACATAAAACAAAAGGGTTGACACAACTTGGCTCCACTTGAGTCCAAGTATGCCCCATCACGGAGGCACTCCAATAGCGTCTTCACAAAAGTTGGACTCCTGAGGTTGCTCTAAACTTGACGCTCCATTTGTTCACCTACATATATACAGGGAAATGGGGTGAGCTATAGCCTAATGAGTAATACCAGTACAAAGAGGTTAAATGAATGATGTCTAGCATAATTCAAATCATATCTCATGAGTTTCAAAACAAATCATAATTAAGTACTTGTCATATCAAAAATTCATAAATTATAAAGCAAAGGGCCCGAAGGCATATCAAAGGGACCATTAAGGTCAATAAATGGACCACATGGGTCTAAACAAAGGGACCTTATAGGTCAAGCAAAGCGACCAGGCGGGTCAACATTAGAGATCTCTATACTCATATAATAAAGGGCCTTGGTATTGTTTCCCCCAAGAAAGGGCCTTATAAAACAAAGGGCCATGGTATTGTTTCCCCTAATCGAGGACCTTATTAACGAAGGGCCACGATATTGTTTCCCTTAAGCGAGGGCTTCACTAAAGGATGCCACAATTACTTTTCAAATGAGACAATCATTCATTTTTATCAAAATAACATTTCAAAATAACATTCTTGCAGTAATTCAAAAATACATTTCAACATATCTTTACAAAGATGTTACTCACAGTGGGCTAGCACAAGTGTTAGACCTCGGATAACCACCTACACAAAATACATAACAAAGATACATATTGAAGCACACGTTCATAACAAATAGCATATCTTAATTCAATTCTCTTACGTGTTTCTAGCTCATTCCATGACTAAGGATGTCTAAATAATGCTTAAGAATGCCTAAAAGGGCATGAGGATGCAAATATGCATATGTGAGTGTTTGCCAAAAATTGCTAAAAATATGGTCTTTGCTCGAGCGCACATTTGGTCGCTCAAGCAGTGTGAACTGACTGCAAAAGTAATAGATGGTGTCAAAGTAGGCTTGAGCCATAACTTGGTCACTCGAGTCAAGTGCAAATGTCTACAAAAATACTGGGAGCATGCAAAGTGTGCTCGAGCCACGGATTCGGTGCTTGAGCGAACTGGGCAAATTATGGGTTTTCTAGATTGCTCTTTCAAGTTCAAAAACATGTCTATCATGTTCAAAGCTTGCAAGCCTTAGTAGAAATGTGTAGAAACTGATTATAAAGCATGAATTCATGTAAATTTTGAAACCATATTCTCAAATCTCTTTCCATTTCCTGAAACAAGACTTAAAAACTCAATGTTTTTGTCATGCATGTAATGTTTGGAACTTCTTTCCTTTCAAAACATAATTAAATGAAATGAGAAATGTGAAATCATGGAAAATCTTGCAAGTTCTTATGTGTAAGCTTCATGCATGTAGGAATTTGTAGATAATTAAGATCAAGGATGAAGAATTATGCATGCATGTCCAATTTCAAATCAATTGTACAAGAATTCAAGGGATTTGGACTCTTTTCTCTCAAATTCATGGAAATGATCCTACAACTTCATGAACTCAACTTCTACATGGATGATTTACAAGAATTATGGGTGATAATCTTACCCAAAACGTGAATTGAGATGTTGCTAGCTTAATCTCTTCAATTCCCTTCAAATTCTCTATAATCTCTCCACTCTCTCTCTAGAAGTTGATGTCTCTCTCTAATTTCTCAACCACTTTGTTGAAGAAGAAGAAATCAGCTCAACTTGTTTAACACACACACACACACACATATATATATATATATATATAAGGATTAGATTAGGCTAATTAATCTAGCCTAGGCTTAGTTAATCCTAATCAAGTTTAATCAATTTATTCTAATTATTTTGATCCGAATAAATTTTAATTAAATTTTCCATATAATTCTAAATATTCCAATTATCCTATTGAGCTAGTTAATTTTGATTTCTGAATCCATTTAGGCTTTCAATTTCGAATTCTTAGTCAGTACTCTAACAGATATTTCATAAGCGAACATATAGGCACAAATTAAACATATAATCATGCAATTATACTCAATAAAATAATATATAAAAATAATACATATGTCGGGGTCATCACATTTATAATATGTAATAATAAGAAAATAATCAAAAAATTAATTTTGGCCCCGTTGGACCAAACTACAACGTATGGCAACAAGTTGGGTGAAAATGGCATTAATTAGAAATTAGAGTTTTCAAATATATAATAAAGCTTAGGGTTTTAATAACATTACTTTAGGGTTTAATAGTGATAAAAAAAAATAAAATTACCTGAATTGATTAAGGTTTAGTTGGATAAATCCATGAAGTTTCTTAAATCTAGACCTTCATACACGATTAAGCAATAACTTAGGGGCTTTATTGAAACCAATTCAAAGTTAGGGTTTCAGAAGTAATTACAAAAATTGGGGTATCTACATATCCCAGCACTTATCTGCTTTTTGCCCTGCACCTACCCCGTCCCTAATTTTTCCTACCCAAACAAAGTAAGAGACGAGAATGGGAGACTGCAAACCCGTCCTGCCCCATCACATTGCCATTCCTACATAGTGTGAGGCTTACCCTCTTTGTTTGTAGATGATGTAACTTAATGTAAAATTTTGTGTCCGTAATATTATTTGTTACTCTTGTCAAATGGCAAATGCACTCCTTAATTTTTTATTTTTCACAACGGTCTTCGATACTTTGTTCCAATTAATATCTGGATATATGTAATTTTGTGTTCTATATATATCATATAATTACAAGGTTTAGGACCTAAGGCTGTCTCAAGAAGAATTAGAAATTGTAATATCTAGGGGCACTTACGGGCCAGTCATGTTAACCAGACTTATTTACCTATAAGTCTTATTCTATTTTTTACTTATCAATATATCTAAAATGCCATCTCCTCACCTTTTTCATCCCCATTATTCACACTGCCATGATTGCACATTCTCATATCGGAGACTACCTCCAACCATCATGTCCAGTCCCGAGCGACCACCTCTGGTCATTGTCTTCGACCACCGGCAATCACCTCCAACGATAATTTTTTGGTAGTATTTTTTGATAATTTTTTTTTGCCATTTTCTAAGAAAAATCAACATCTATCTCCACCATGTTACTCTCGCATACCCCCTCAGATTTGGTAGTAATAAGAGAAATAAAAAAGAAGTGGAAGTATTGAACAGTCATAAATTTATCATTCTATCAATACACCATCCTCCCTGAAACATTTGTTAGTATGACAAAAATCTTAATACTACAATGTATATGAAACAACTGATCCTTAATTCTATAATTTCACAATCTTCAAATTTTCTTACCGATACATAAGATCATCTTGTTCTTTCAGGAATTTCAATTTCAAGTGATCATGAGATCTTAGAATTTTTTAGAATTTCCGAGTGACTCACCAACTCCCACTTCCTAGAGCTCCACACATCCCGTGTGCCATCAATGGTTGGAGCACTCCTTGGAGTTCTAGTCCTCCATTATGGAAGTACCGCGCAAAGCTAAACATCTTTCTCCACAAACTCCTAATGCTCAGAGTAGTAGTGTTGCCTTGGCTTTCTTGAACTTGATTCCGATAATTCTTTAGTATGTGAATTAGGAAAAACATAAAACATATGGTGGAGTGATGCTGGAGATGAGGTATAGACCCCAGAAGTTTTGGAGGTTCAAGCTATCTACTTTTGTGGCATAATCAACATTTGAACAATTATTGGAGGACACCTTAAACCACTTTTCTCATATTTTTTTTAGATAGCCATTCTCTGATATGATTAGAATGGATTTGGACACATCAATGGCTATAGGAGGGCCTTTTTGGAATGCTTGCATGAATTCCAAGGATCAAAATTCTGATTCAATATGTTGTTTTTGAAAGCAAAGAAAGAGAAATATTTCAAAAATTGTTGGCACCATAAATCTGCAATTTTTATTATTATTTATTATTTATATAATTGCAGGACATGTGGCATCCTCCTACTCATTTGGAGGTTATGAGAAGTTATGAAATGTGAAAAAGATGATGGAGAATAAAGTGGAAAACATGGAGCATGAATTGGAGGTTAAAGGAAATTATGAAGACATGGAGAGATATGTAGCATTGTGGGAATGAAGATGGAAGAGTGGGTAGTTTTAGATGGTTATTGGGTAGTTATTGCTAGAAGTTTTTTCCTTCAAATATTTGCCTATAAATAGCCATTCATGGCTACATTGTAAAGATCCAAAATTCATAATCAAAGACAATTGATTTCAATATTTCTTGTCATTTTTCTTATCTTAGGAGTAGTTTAACATAGATTTACATTTTGAAGCATTTATTTTCAGTATTTTCTTTTCGAAGCATTTTATGCACTTCCTTTTCGAAGCATAGGAGTAGAGGTAAGTAATTATTACTTTGATTGTACACTCAATTGTCTTTCTCCGTCTCCCTCATTCTTCTTTTAATTTTTCTTTTCGCTACACTTGGCAATTTTGAAGTCCTCTTCGTTGAGGCAAAAGAACCGTCAACGCAATCGCTTGATAATTGGCTTGAATTTAATTTATAAGGATTTTTCAATCCTTGCTGGCACGCTCGCATTTATGATATTTTCCTTCATAGGAAAAATAAGCCAACAATTTTTGGCATGCTCGGTGGGACTGCCAAATGTAAGAAATGACAAACGATTTGGATTTCGCCATTCGAACTTGTCAATATGAAATATATTGGCGTGAAAGAAAAATTTTGGATCTTCAAGAAACGATCCATTTTCTTGATGAAAAAAATTTTCAAGTTGTTTCTTCATTACCATATTATTTGGTAAAAGAAAAAATACACCACTTAATTGGAGTAACTCATCAACTTGATGTGAAAATTTTCCAATGGAGACATGAGTTGTTAACCCTTTTTGTCAAGTCTTTAATGACTAAATTTTGTGGGGTTTTACAAAATGTTTTTAAGTCATTTGTGACTGAAATTAGTGAAAATATAATTTCATCAATGGCTCGGGGGGTCAAAAAACCTATTTTTAAAGAGCCAATTTATGAAAATAACATAGCTAAAAAGCATGTTGTTGAGCCAAATATGGTTAAAAATAATGTTCCATATAAGGCTCAAGGAGTTGAAAAATTCATTCTTAGAAAATCAAGCCATGGAAAAAACATGTCTATGGAGGATTTTCACAAGCCATTAATGGCTAAAATAAAAAAAAATAGCCCCATTTGTCTATAAATGATCAAAGTTATTTGGCCAAAGAACATATTCTCAACCCAAACATGGCTAAGAATGATGAATAATTTAATGTTCATGAATCTGAATTTTTTGAAATTGTTCAAAATGTCAAGTTGTTTGAATTTTTAAGGCCATCTTGAACTATGGTTCTTGGTGTTTAAAACCTACTTTGGATTTGTGGATCACACCAAAATAGAATTATGATGATGTGGCTAATAAAATTAACAAATTGTTCTTATGAGTTCGAAGCACTAAGAACAGGAGATGACCATTTAAAATGCATGAACTTGGCTAGGAAAAGCCTATGCATTTAAATAAGTCATTGAGAATGGCTTATCTTTTCAAATTGATGGCCAGTTATTTGTATGTACACAATCAAAGCATCGAAGATACATTCGAAGCATCAAGAGTTGTTTCGAAGGTTGATTACTTCACCTTCGAAGCTGTATAAAGCTTTGAAGATACATTTGAAGCATCAAGAGTTGTTTCAAAGGTTGATTACTTAACCTTCGAAACTGTATAAAGCTTCGAAGATATATTTGAAGCGTCAAGCCTAACTTTGAAACTTCATTGTAAGTATCATCATCCTATATCAATGCTTCCAACCTTCGAGGGGTGATGTTGTTCATTCAAAACTGTGCCGCAAGACCTTCGAACAATGAATTTGGTCATTTATATCACCTTCGAAGCTTGTTATTGATCATCTAGACATAATTTCATACTTATTCGAAGCACTTTATTGATGCTATTATATCATTCGAAGCATTTTATTGCTTAGATTAGTCATGTGCTTGGTTTGGCCCTTCAAAAATTTAAGTAAATATCATTTTTAAGAGCCGTAGGGGGTAATGTTGGCATCATAAATCTGTAATTTTTATTATTATTTATTATTTATATAATTGCAGGACATGTGGCATCCTCCTACTCATTTGGAGGTTATGAGAAGTTATGAAATGTGAAAAAGATAATGGAGAATAAAGTGAAAAACATGGAGCATGAATTGGAGGTTAAAGGAAATTATGAAGACATGGAGAGATATGTGGCATTGTGGGAATGAAGATGGAAGAGTGGGTAGTTTTAGATGGTTATTGGATAGTTATTGCTGGAAGTTTTTTCCTACAAATATTTTCCTATAAATAGCCATTCATGACTACATTGTAAAGATCTAAAATTCATAATCAAAGACAATTGATTTTAATATTTCTTGTCATTTTCCTTATCTTAGGAGTAGTTTAACATAGATTTATATTTCGAAGCATTTATTTTCAGCATTTTCTTTTCGAAGCATTTTATGCACTTCCTTTTCGAAGCATAGGAGTAGAGGTAAGTAATTATTACTTTGATTGTTCACTTAATCATCTTTCTCCGTCTCCCTCATTCTTCTTTTAATTTTTCTTTTCACTACACTTGGCAATTTTGAAGTCCTCTTCGTTGAGGCAAAAGAACCATCAACGCAATCGCTTGATAATTGGCTTGAATTTAATTTGTAAGGATTTTTCAATCCTTGCTGGCACGCTCACATTTATGATATTTTCCTTCATAGGAAAAATAAGCCAACAAAAATGTTTTAGCCATTTGGGTGGAAATAAATTGAATTTTTGTTCTTTGGTCATTGCAATAGTATTCTCTCTCAAATCAAAAAAACTCTACATAGGCATCACAGGGGCGTCATGATCTTCTAGAGTGAAAACTCTAAAGTGATCTCCTAGAGTAATCCATCCAACAGCTGAAATTAAACCTCACCAAAATGTTTTGGTGAGTAATTTGAAAAAAAAAATGAAAAAAATTCTATTTCTTCGTTCCTGTGACTCTGAAACAGCATTAGAGAGAGAGAGAGAGAGAGAGAGAGAGAGAGAGAGAAGGGCTGAGAGAATGAGAGAAGAGGAGGATCCACATCGCCACCCCGCCTTGGCCCCAACACACTGCTGCTGCCGACACCCCACCCACCATACTCCAAAATTGAACTCGTTCCACCATTACAGAACTCTACAACATTCAAAATCAAACCAATGAGATAAACAAAACCAGCACAAACCCACTTGGGTACTATTTTGTTTTTTGTTTTCCCCAATCCAGAGTTAAAATTCAACCTCTAAACACGAACCCTTTCACAATAATTTCCAAACCCTGTTCTTGAAACTTTGTAAATATCAATTATATTAGGAATAATCGCGAAGAAGAAGAAGAAATAATCCATTACTTACAGGAAAAAGGGAAAAAATAATCATCCAACTTAATAGGGAATGAAATTGAAGAAGCAGCTGACAAAAGAAACAAATTTAACAATCATGAGAGACAAATATACGATTGAAAAACCCAACAAAAATTCATTTAATGATTATTTTCAAAAATAAATAAATAAATAATCATAACTATTCACGTAGCTGGCGGTGATATAAAACTGTAAATAAATAAATAAAAAATGAATGCAACATTTTTTTTAAAAATAATGAGCCAAAAGTTATGAGTCATTGGTTAAAAATGAGGATTATAATAAGTCATCCCATTCTATAGGTTAATTTTATATACTCCATCCATCTCATTTTGTTGATTTATTATTTCATTTTAAGATATCCCAAAATGATAGTCCTATTTAAAAAGTCAAAGTAAAAATATTTGACTTTGTTTAGTTTAATTTTTATATGAACTTTTGGATTGAAAAATCAGAAAACATGTTTGGTTTATCATTTTTGAAATTTGTTTTTTCTCTCTCCTCTCTCCTTCTCTTTTTTTTATACATCAATCAATCATTTTTTCTCTCTCTTCTCTTATTCTCTCACATTCTATACATCAATCAATCAAATTTTCTCTCATATCCATCTATTCAATTAAAAAAAAAAAACAAATTATCTCAAAATTATTTTCAAAACTCATAACCAAACAAGTTTTCAATTTTTAAAACTCATTTAAAAAATTTATCTTTCAAAATTAATTTCAAAACTAAACTAAATGGAGCCTTTGATTTTTCAAAACTACCCTTTTTGAGTAATTATAAATATATTAAAATTTTGAAAAGATTGGAACTAGTACAAAAATATTTTGAAATTTAAATTTAAGTGTAATAATTGCATGCTCCCTTAAGTAGTTGGAATCCCCAAAATGAACCAACAAATTGGAGGGAGTATATAAAAAAAAAAAAATACACAAAATTTAACAGGAACTTGGGTCATAAGTTCAATTTTAAAATTTTTGTGACAATAGTCTCAAAGTCTATTCTTTTGGGGTTTAAAAGGACAAAATAATTTGAAAAACCATATTATCCATATCTATATGTCCACATATCATTCCTTATTTGTCCACAGGTTACCTATTTGTCTATTTAATCTGTCTATCTGTCTATATTACCACCACCACCAATTGTCGTTGCTGCTAGTCACCTTCAACGACTTTTTCAGTCATTTTTTCGATTACTGATCAATGGTGGCTTGGTGGCAGTGGAGTAAAAAAAATCCCTTTAAAACCATAATTTAGCCTTTTCACAAAATAATTTCATTAATAATATCATTATCACTAAAAATATATTAGATATGGACTTATCACCAATAAACACTAATTCTTTGTAAAAAGAAAAACATTCACAAATACAATTATCACATAAATTAAAGATCTATTTTTCATAACATTACTCTGTGTTTATGCATTAACATAAGAATCAACATGATATGTTGTCACAACTCGTAAGATAGGAATGAAAACATATACTCTATAGTTTCTTTTTTTTGTTTTTTGTTATATAGGGTATCCTGGGCTAGCTTACACACACTAGACTAAGTTTCTATAGCCCCAACAAGCCTTCCGAAACAGGGCTTACACCCTGCGGTCCGTGGCCCCAAGGTATGCATTTGCTGGTTAGGGAATTCAAACTTGAGACCTGGAAAAGAGCAAATCTCCAGGGCCCAAACGTCACCCACTAGGCCAACCACCCTGTGGTTCTATAGTTTCATATGGTTACTATTTCTCATTTAAACAAATAAATAAATATCAAACAATTGTTTGGTATATTATTTTTAGAGTAATGATGTATAAATAAAAATTTATGCAAAATTTCATACAGAATGACGTGGCTCGTTGTGGATTTTCCACTTTAAAACAAAACATTCGTCAAGATGAATTTATTACAAAAATAACATTGTTACATAATTATTGCGGAGTTTTTGTATGAATGTATGAATATAATTTTTCTTATTTTTATTTTAAAAACTAGAATTAATTGTAAAATTTTCAATTTTTTTTTGTAGCTGAGGAGCTGATTAAGGAAGAGAAAGTACAAGTGATTGTTAGGATGGAGACATGGCATGAGGCAGCTTTAGTTGCATCCATTAGCAACCAAGAACAAGTCCCAATCCTTTCACTTGCATCAGTGGCCACCATTTCACCCCCATCGACCGCCCTTTGTTGGCCTTTCTTGGTACAAATAGCCACCAATGGCTCCTAACAAGTAAATTGCATTACATCCATTCTTCAATCCTACAAATGGAAAAAAGTAATATCGATATACGAAGACGATGCCTATGTGTCACGACCCAAACCCGGCCCTATGGGTTTAGCATCAGAATCGCCAAGAATCCGAGATTATCAAGGCCTATATGATGAAACGGTAAAAATAGAGTTCAGGGCCTGGCGGAAGCCAATACAGTAAATAAATAATGTCCATTGAGCTGTGACAGTCTGTATGCCAAAAAGATTTTTCATGCATTTATACATTTAAACAGTACAGTCTATACAACATTTACAAATAAACAAAGGCAGGACCTAATCCCTTGATGATAGTCTGAAGAAGCATTCGGTTTATACAAAAGCGGAGAGTAATGTACGAAGAAATGCTAAACGCCCTAAGCCATAACATGGCAACTCGGAACCTCGCGGTGAGGCACATAGGTCGGCTTGACAAAATCGGAGTCTAACCCACGCCCTAGCTCGATGCGGTGGTGAGCACCTACATATATATATAAACGGTGAGCTAAAGCCCATGAATAACATAATGCGTAAAGGGGTTGAGAATGAAACGTCCTTACTGAGAATGAAAGCAGTTCATTAAACATATTTGATCTTTTCGATCGAGCGATTATTCAGTCATATGTGGTACATCCATTAGCATAGCAGTAACCAGTAGGTCTTAAAGACCGAACAGTAATGATGGCCATCAATCAAGATGTGATAGTGGTTCCACGAGAGAATCGCGACAGAGATCTAGAATAAAGAATACCAAGAATGAGGTGCTAAGGATGCCACAGTACAGTTTAGAAATAAAGGACATACATTCATTCAGTAAATAATACCAGTTCAGAAAACAGTTCAGTAAACAGTTCAGTATTCAAAAGTAATCATTTTGAACATATCTTTACACAATTGTTACTCACAGAGTTCGGGGTACAAAATACTAGAGCGTGTCTCCCTAGTCGCCAACCCTACACAGTTCACAAGTTGAACACACACTAAGCTACACAGTTGGGAAATATCATAACTTAATCCCTAATTTTCCTTGGTGTGTTCTACATCTATATCCTCGTTAAGATGCCTTAAACTAGGCCTAAGAATGCCTAGAATGGGATGAGGATGCAAAAATACACTTAGAAAACATTTTGCAAAGTTTGCTGAAAATAGGACCCTTGCTCGAGCGAGCCTTCCTTCGCCGGCGAAGCTCAAAATCAGGGGCTTCGCTCGGCGAAATCCTTCGCCGGCGGTCCGATGAAACAAGAAAAATCTTGGATGCTCGAAATTTAAGCTCGGGCCACCAATCCTTCGCCGAGCGTAGTCAACAAGGTCGATCGCTCGGCGAAAGAATCCTTCGCTCGAGCAAAGAAGCCAAATTCTGGAATTTCCAGATTTGTCTCCTAAGCTCAAACCAAGCATTCTATCACTCAAAACTCGACCTCTTGGGCTCAAATTCTGGAAAACACATCTAAATTCAATGTATAACAAGTTTCAAAGCTCAATTTATGAATTCAAAGCCCAAGAGTGAGTCAATTAAAACCATTTTTCAAACCCATTTTTCATGAACATGGGGAGTATGCAACATGCATGGATTCAAATCAAATTAAAGCTTCAAAGCTTGTCCAAATAGACTCATTTCTTCAAGAACATGATGAATTCATGGACTCAAGTCTATTTATGAACATGCATGTACAATTTTACCATGAATTCAACTCAAACTCATCCATTCAAACATGCATGCATGAATTATGCTCTAATTCAACATGTATGAACTAATTCATGACTAAATTTACAATGATGCATAAACCATGCAAGACTTAGCTTAAATTCACAATTAGAGGGTTGTATTTTCTTACCTAGGTCTTGTATTCAAGGTTTGGAGGCTCAAAATGCAAACTATTCTTCAATTCCACCAAAATCCACAAGACTAAGTCAATTCCCTCACTCTCTCTATATTTCGGTGGGAACAAGCAAATGAGGCTGAAGAAATGTTGGTCTAAGTGTGTGCAAGCCTCAAATGACAAGAATAAACAAAGGCCCACCTAATGGCATTTCCGTAATTAAGTCTAACTCTTCAATTAATCAATATTTAATCTAATTTAAACATACCAAATCACTTTTCAGATAATCACGCCACAAAATCATATAAATTCTACTGATCATGAAACACTAAACGATTTTCAGTTCGGCCGCCGATAAGGCCTTCAATTTGCAATTTAAACATAAAACACGAACAGATAATCAAATAATCAAACAGATACGAATGCAATACAATAAACATGCTCAGTCAGTTCAGTTTAAATTTTCAATCGGTCCGTTCAGTACTTCAGTTAGTTCAATTATCGGTCATAAACAGTCCAATTTAGCAGTAATCTGTACGTAATTCAGTAAATTTTCGGTAAACAGTATGGGGTTGTTACACTATGGCAGCGATTCCAGTGGGCTAGCTTTGTTATCCGAATCACTTCATAGCGTTGGCACAGAGATTGAGCACCACTTAGTTTTCCCGCCATTCTCTTCTCTTTTTGATCCACAAGGGTTTGTTCATAAAGAATTTGCGAGTTTGTTGCATAAACAACATTCTAGGATTGTTATCATTCTTCAGTCATCATTACCTTTGGCTATTCGTTTGTTCAGAGAAGCTAAGCAATTAGGGTTGGTAGGGAGAGACTCGGTGTGGATAATAACAGACGCAATTTCAAGTCTTTTGGATTCTGTTAACACTTCTGTCATCTCCAATATGCAAGGTGCTCTAGGAATTTAGGCATATTATCCCAAAAGCAATCAATTTTTTCAAAATTCTAAACAACATTTTCAAAAAAAATTTAGGTCAGAGTATCGCGAGGAATATAATTCTGAGCCTAGAATTCATGCTATATGAGCATATGACAGTATTGACACTAATATACAAGCTGTGCAAAAACTAGGTACCACTAATAATAGGACTCAAAAAATTCTTCTTGAAAACATTTTTTTGAGCGATTTCAAAGGGTTGAGTAGAGACATTCGTTTTGATGGTGGGGAGCTATCGCAACAATTTCCCATTTTCAAAATCATAAAGTGTTAGTGATAGCATGATATTGTGGGCTGTTGATTCAGTGTATTGGCCAGGAAAGCTAGTGAATGCTGTCCCAAAAGGATGGACAATGCCCAGTGAAGCAAAGAAGTTGAAGATTGGAGTTCTAGCTGAGACTGCTTTTGAGATGTTTGTGAAGGTGGTTGAGCATTCAAATGGGGAGAAGAGTTATTTGGGGTTTTGCATTGAAGTTTTTGAAAAGGATGTAGATGTTTTGGGTTATGACCTACCCTACAAATTTGAGCCCTTCCACTTGTCATACGATGATTTAGTTCTTTGCGTCGGCAACAAGGTAACTACTAACTCTATTTTTCGGTCAATATTTTTAAGTAGTCCAACAATATCATGTGATATTATCTGCATTGAAGTGTTAGTATTGAGTCAAGCCAACTTGAGAAAGTAGAACCCAAGCCCAATTGTATGCTAAGCCTAATGGGTTTTTTTTGGTTGGCTTTAGCCAGGCCGAGTCACAGGTCAAAACCTTAGGCCCAAGCTCTGTTGGGTAGGGCTTGATCCAGTGCGTTGATCCCAATGGGCTTTTTTTTTTGCTAGCTTTAGCCAATTCGAGCCATGGGCCAAAACCTTAGGCCTAAGCTCTACTGGGTGGGCTCGGCCCAGATAGGCTTGCAGGCCAAGCCAATGGACGGGTTAACGGGCCAAGATTTAAGTTTTATTTTTAAATTTTTTTTCTATTTTTTGTTCATAATTTTTGATAAGTTTGCTAGCCGACCCAACGAGTCAAGTTTCAAATCAAAGACTCCAGTCAATCTCACTTTATTCTAAGAATGATTACAAGTTGATCCAATCCATATATGACAACTTGACAAATTTTAAATACTTGATTAACTCGTAACCAATCTTTTACCTAAGACCTAAGGATTAGGTTACAGTTGAATTCAATATTTCTCCTACTTGTATATGTCAATTGGGTCATTACCACTTGTATTGTAATTTTAATTGACGAAACAAACAAATCCCAATTAACTACAATAAATTCCCTTTTTTTTCGTGAAAAAAAAAATATTTAATTTGCAAAGCTTTCAAGTCAATATTTGTGCATTTTTTGGCCCATCATAGAAGTAAGTAGGAGTTTCTTACAAACTCACCGGACTCTTTTCTCACCGTTTATTAGTTCAAAGATTTTTTTCAACGACTTGTCTTAATATATTTTGTCTTACTAATCCACAAAAGTGACTAATGAATATCACCAATGATACGTAACCAATAAAATATATATATTAGAATTATGTCTAAAATTTAAATATATGAATTGGATTCTTCTCAAACTCCAAAAAATGTCATTTAACTTTATACTATTCTAGATATTTATACAAGAAAGTAACATTTTGGCCGCTCTGAAATTTAAAAAAAAAAAAAAAAAGGCTACTAACCCTTACTATTTTAGGTATTTATTCAAGAAATTACCATTTTAGCCCCTTGAATTTTAAATAATTTTACCTTTGGCCCCTCCCCCATTCATCAAAATTCCTAAGTCAGCCACTGCAAATCTACACCCTGTATTCAAGTTTTGGGCAATTTTTTGTATTTTTTTTTAAAAAAAAAATTGGTATCCGAGATGGCATAATCTTTAGGCCATTTAGATTGTGTCGCTTAATGCCCACAAGAAAATTCTTATTATTGAATATTCCAACCTTTTAAAAACATAAGCATAATTAGATACGTTCCTATTTTAATGTTTAACCTAATACTCCTTAAAAATTTGAGCTGCTGCTATTAGTACATACTATTTTGGATAAATTACACTGAACTTCCTTGAGGTTTGGAGCAAATACTGTAAGCCCCACAATTTTTGGGCATAATTACATTGAGTTTTCTTGATATTTTAATTTATATAACACTTAGTTTCATTTTTATCAATAATTTGTTAGTTATATGGATAAAAAAAAAATGATATTGTCATCTCTTTTACACAAAATGTATAGTTTACACTATTTATTTTTGTGTTTTCGCACCATTTGTATTAGTTTCAATCAATTTAATCTTATTAAAAATAATTCAGTGTAATTTTTGGTTAAATATTATTAGCCTTTGTTTTTATCTTTCAAAAATTATTTGGTAGAGTGTGACAATTTTGGTTTTCTTATGTGGATCAAATTGGATGGAAGACTTATGATGCTATAGTTGGTGATACAACAATACTAGCCGACAGATTTGAACTCGTGAGATTCACTCAAATTCCTTTTCGTCAGATCGCCAAGCGATAGTTCTAGTGAAAACCAAGAGGCCAAGGCTTCGATGTTCATAAAACCATTCACTATAGAGATGTGGATTGTGACTGCTCTCCTAATGATTTACACAATGTTTGTTGTTTGGTTCTTGGAACATCAATCCAATCCTGAATTTAGAGGCCCTTGGAAGACTCAACTCAGCACTACTATGTGGTTCACCTTCTCTTCTCTTTTCTTCTCCCATAGTAAGCATCATAAAATTCCAAACCAAAAATGTTTATATTTATAAAAAAAAATTAAACTAAAAAAAATAATAAATAAATTGTTTGATGTTTATAAAAAAAATATAAAAAAAATCAAAATTAATAAATACTATGAAAAATAAAAAATAAAAAATCCCCACCTCTAGCCACTACTTCTACTAGTCCCCACCCCCACCTCTAGCCACCACCTCTAATGAGTCCCCACCTCCTCCAGCTACCAGTAGCCACATCTGCCGATCACCTCCTGCCCTTCAGCCATTCTCTCACATGTTTTAGAAAACATGTTATTTGGTCAAGTTTTCATAATTTTTTAAAAAAATTAAAATAAAATTAGAAACTAGTTTGATCAAAATACCAAAAAAGATATTTTGATTATATACACCTGAAACAATGAGTGTTTCTCTTATTTTTTACACCGAATTAGTTTTTGAATTTTTTTCAAAAAATAAAATTTGAAAACTCAACAAAAACAGAGTTTGAAAACATGTTTTCGTTTTTGTTTTCGTTTTACCAAAACAAATATAAACATGTTTAAATTCTCTGTAAATAAAAAAGTAGTAAACTGCAAACGTTATCAAACATCCAAGTTAAAATTAGATCCACATTCCCTTTTTTTTTCTTCTTTTTTTTGTGGAATTACACAGGAGAGAAGATTTATAGCAATTACACAAGAGTGGTGGTTGTGATGTGGCTTTTTGTTGTGTTTGTGGTGACTTCAAGCTACACAGCCAATCTCACATCAATGCTCACAGTCCCTAGGCTAGAGCCAACAAAGGATGTGAACATTGAGTTTCTAAGGAGGACCAATGCTATAGTTGGCTGTGATGGTGATTCATATGTAAAGCATTACTTGGTGAATGTTCTTCAATTCAAAGAGCATAACATCAAGGCAGTTGGTTCCCAATACAATTACCCAGGAGAGTTTGAGAGTGGCAATATCACAACAGCTTTTCTTGAACCCCCTTATGAGAAGATTTTCCTCACAGAAAATTGCAACAAATATACTCTCTGGGCCAACCTATAAATTTGGAGGATGGGGTTTTGTGAGTATTCACTGCAACTCTTCTTCACACTTTTGAATGCCATGGAAATGAAATGGGTAATGGGTAGAATTCACTTTAACACCCTTCCGTTTTACATTCAGTCTCACTTTACTCTCTAACTTTTTAATTATCTTAGTTGACTTTTCAAATTTCAAGGCAAGTTACAATTGGTCCTTTTGTGTAATGTCATTTTGAAAACCAACATAGAATAGCCGTGTTATAATATTAATTACACTTAACACCCTTTCACTTTTTCAAAATGATGATTGTAACTTGACTCAAAATCTAAGAAATTGACTAAGACAATTAAAAAGGTCTGGAGGCAAGGTAAGATTGAGTTCAAAGTACAGGGGTGCATAGTGTAAATTACACTGTTGGTTCCTCTAGTTTTGAGTGAACTTTCTCAATTTCCTTCAAACTACCAATTACGTTTCAATGTGGTCCATCCGTTAGGTATCGTCAGTATTTTAGATGGAAAAATGCCACATGCAACTCACGTGAGAATTTTAGCAATTCTTGTACAAGAAAGAAAAATTAATAATTGACATTGGTAGTCCTTATAATTTCTTTTAAATTTCACTGTAGTCCCTCTAGTTTTGCACGTGTTGTTTTTCTATCTAAAATGTTAGAGGGCTCACATTGAAATGAAATCAAAAGTGAGGTTTAAATTAATAAAATCAAAACTATATGGACTAAAGTGAAATTTTACTCAAATTCAAAGACTATTTGTATAATTTCCCCGAATGAAATTCATCATATTATAAAATTTGTATTAAAGATAAACAAGTAGGCCAACTGCAGGAAAAACTTTGGTGCGCTAGGATCTTCTAGAGTGAAAAATCTGAAGTGATCTCCTAGAGTGATTTATCCAACGGCTGAGATTAAGCCTTACCAAAATAACGTTGTTTTGGTAAAGCCAAAAAAAAAAAAAAAAAAAAAAAAAAAAAATTTGCATCCCAGCCTTATTTTTCACTCCCTCGAGCCCTCTTTCTTTTTCCACAGAAGCCAAGAAAAAAAGTTTCTCTCTCTCTCTAAAAAGTTACTCTTTTCATCATGTACGCTTCTCTCTCTAGCCAATTTTCTCTCTCCTCTCGCCGGCGAGCTCGCTAGAAATCACCGTTGTTCTCTTTCTCTTTCTCGATCGAACCATCCGATTTGCCACCGGGATTGACTAATTCTACAGATACATATTTTGATATATATATATTTGTATACACAAAAGTATTCACTTTGTTGTTGGGCTATGGAGAATTGTATGAGTAGTGAAGAAGATATATATATGTATACAAAAAAGTATTCCCTCAATGGAATCAAAAACAAAGAGTTTGATGTCTAGTGGGCCCCTACGAAGGGTCCTTCCAGTGGAATGGGTCCTTCTTGTGCTAAAACATATTGTGCCTCAATTTGAGGTGTATTATGGGCTTATTTTTATGATCCGAACCGTTCATTTTGTAGGGTTTGTTGAGTACTTCATGCCTACCAAATATTATATTAATCGGACATCAACTATATGATCAGTAATCAAAAAAATAAACAATAAGTTTTTCTTTTGAAAAATAGCATAAAAAATATGCAATTCGATCATATAGTTATTGATATCCGATTAATATGATTTTTGGTAGGTATGGCGTACTCAACAAACCCTACAAAATGTACGGTTCGGATCATAAAAATAAGCCTATAATACACCTCAAATTGAGGAACAACAGTTACTGCTGTGCCTTTAGCACAACGGTCAGTGACCCCAATTCACCTTCCCAGTAAGGTATTCAATCAATGCATACAAACCAATACATGTTTGAATTTTTGTTGGGTTTTTCAATCGCATATTTGTCTCTCATGATTGTTAAATTTGTTTCTTTTGTCAGCTACTTCTTCAATTTCATTCCCTATTAAGTTGGATGATTATTTTTTCCCTTTTTCCTGTAAGTAATGGATTATTTCTTCTTCTTCTTCTTCGTGATTATTCCTAATAAAATTGATATTTACAAAGTTTCAAGAACAGGGTTTGGAAATTATTGTGAAAGGGTTCGCGTTTGGAGGTTGAATTTTAACTCTAGATTGGGAAAACAAAAAACAAAATAGTACCCAAGTGGGTTTGTGCTGGGTTTGTTTATCTCATTGGTTTGATTTTGAATGTTGCAGAGTTCTGTAATGGTGGAATGAGTTCAGTTTTGGAGTATGGTGGGTAGGGTGTCGGCGGCGGCAGTGCGTCGGGGCTAATGCGGGGTGGCGATGTGGATCCTCCTATTCTCTCATTCTCTCTCTCTCTCTCTTTAATGCTGCTTCAGAGTCACATGAACGAAGAAATAGAATGTTTTTTTCATTTTTTTTTTTTCAAATAACTCACCAAAACATTTTGGTGAGGTTTAATTTTAGCTGTTGGATGGATCACTCTAGGAGATCTCTTCAGAGTTTTCACTCTAGAAGATCCTGACGCCCCTATGATGCCTATGTAGAGTTTCTTTGATTTGAGAGAGAATACTATTGCAATGACCAAAGAACAAAAATTCAATTTATTTCCACCCAAATGGCTAAAACATTTTTGAAATATTTCTCTTTATTGAATCAGAATTTTGATCCTTGGAATTCATGCAGGCATTCCAAAAAGGCTCTCCTATAGCCATTGATGTGTCCAAAGCCATTCTAATCATATCAGAGAATGGTGATCTAAAAAAGATATGAGAAAAGCGGTTTAAGGTGTCCTCCAATAATTGTTCAAATGTTGATTCTGCCACAAAAGTAGATAGCTTGAACCTCCAAAACTTCTGGGGTCTATACCTCATCTCCGGCATCACTTCCACCATATGTTTTATGTTTTTCCTCATTCACATACTAAAGAATTATCGGAATCAAGTTCAAGAAAGCCAAGGCAACACTACTACTCCGAGCATTAGGAGTTTGTGGAGAAAGATGTTTAGCTTTGCGCGGTACTTCCATAATGCAGGACTAGAACTCCAAGGAGTGCTCCAACCATTGATGGCACACGGGATGTGTGGAGCTCTAGGAAGTGGGAGTTGGTGAGTCACTTGAAAATTCTAGAAAATTCTGAGATCTCATGATCACTTGAAATTGAAGTTCCTGTAAGAACAAGATGATCTTATGTGTCGGTAAGAAAATTTGAAGATTGTGAAATTATAGAATTAAGGATCAATTGTTTCATATACATTGTAGTATTAAGATTTTTGTCATACTAACAAATGTTTTAGAGATATGGTTTGTATTGCTTGTGATTTTCAAAAATTGAGTGAAGTACAATGAGATTTCTCGAGTAATGAAAAAATTATGATTCACAGTTTTGAGAAAATTATATGGCCATAACAATAACATTTAACGGTTTTAACGGAACTAATAAAATTATTATATTACCCCTTAAATATTTTTTGTAGTTAAATATGTATTGATGTAAAATTACATAATTACACTCTATTTACCTAATCAATGACTTAATTATTCTCATTCCACTGCCGGTGTGTATTATTTAGACATGGAATATGAGTGTTGGGATGCATACAATGTTTGAACACAAAGTATGATAAAGAGTTAAATAAGCATTTAACTGATAGCATTATCATTTTTCATCAGTTTGACTAGCAAATGACTATGATCAAAATTTATAGAAAATTTATTGAGGGTGTAATTATGTCAAAATTATAACACTAACTATAATTACTTTATTTTTCAGAGAAAGTCATGAACAACTTCAATGCACACCATTACTGTGAACATGAGTAATATCAATAAGAAATGAAAAATCAACATCGGTGATGTTACATGCACCAATTAGCATACTAATTAATGTAGCAATACTAATTATAACATTATTATTGACCCACTCATTAATCACATTACAAATACCAAAAACCTCTTAAATTATGCCACATCATCAATTGATACACTAGTTGGTGTACAAATTGGCATATATAACATTATTCAATGGACATTGATACAATGAACTCGCACAAATATTCTTTTCAAGGAATTACCAGCCAGGGCTAAACCAAATTTTAGTGTTTATTTTTATTTATTTATTTATTTATTTTTTGGGTAAAGTACTTTATTCTCCGAACTAAAATTATAGTTTAGAAGACAATATTAAAGTTATTCAAGTTGTAATTTTTGTGATGAATAAAAAGTTAAATATTTCTTTTTGGTGAAAAATTAAATCATTTTATGATTTATGTTATAAAATTTTGTGATGACATCCCATCTTTTTATAATGCAATACCAACCTGAGAATTTTGCTCCCCAAAAATAAAATAAAATAAAATATATAAAATTTAGAACTTTTCTTTCTTTCTCAAGAGTAAACTTCCAACAGAATTGCTTCAATTCACCAAATCGAATTGAAAAATCACTCAGCATCAAACCTTCAGGCTCCAGAACAATCAGATGAAGCTCCAGAGAGAAGAATTAGTGCTGGTCCATAATCCAAACCTCATCTGCTACAATTTTCAAAATTTGTTGCAATATATAAGATATAATAATACATTCCATGATTCTGTGCTCGTATTCATCTAGTTAATAATAACTTGGTACAAAATTCAACCTTGTGTTATCACGCCTCACTTTTTATTACTCGGTTTCCATTACCAAAACCATTATTACAAATTCAATTTCAGAGATAGCATACAAAAGCTCGTTATATTTACAAGGAATACATAAATAATAATTCTCATTCAAATATAAAATGAATGCAACAGGAGTATATCCAAATAAATTGCCTGAAGGCTTACATCTTAAAAGGCAAAGAAATGGCTTAACCCTTTTATATCAATGACATTCCGCCCACAAATATGAGGCCCCATAGCCAACAAATAAGGAAGATCCATGGCCTTGAAACACTTCTTCATGTTCACCTGTAAAAGATTAGCAACGTGGGATGAACATATAGTCCAGTAGTAATCTCAACATGATCCTCAACAATAACAACCTATAGATAGCTATGATCATGAATGCTTAGTCTCATACTATATAATAATGTGACAATTTATAACCAAAGTGTACTTATATAAATTCTTTTCTCAAAATCATCCAAAAAGGTTCTCTTTTACCTCCCATTTTCCATTTTAACAAATATCACACGAAAACTGCATTTTTTTCATTTTTAGCAAAATACCACATAACATCCGGTTTTTTTTTTTTTTTTTTTTTTTTTTTTTTTTTTTTTTTTTTTTAAACACATTCACAAAACCTAAATTTCTTCACATTATTTATAACCTAATACATAACCAAAGTCTGTCTCCACACGTTCATCACATTTTCGACCTTAAGCTCAAGGTTAAAGAGATACTTTCAATAACTAATTTATGGTAGGGAACTCCTTCAACCACTCTCTAACATGTCCAAATATACATATACACATCTACTTAACATATAAGACAACTCAACCTTACTAAAACATGATCATCATAATACATGACACACACAGTCAAACTGACACAACAATGATAAATAAGCTCTGCTCTACCTACCTAAAGCATGGTATGCCAATGATACATCTCTCTACAATGAAATGCCAATTTACCAGACACCGACTAGACAGTAATGGTACATCTGCCAATTCTCCGGGCACTAGCTGGAAGGTAATGGTACCTCTCATTCTTAGCGTAGCCAATTCTCCAGGCGCTAGCTGAAAGGTAATGGTACCTCTCATTCTCAGTGCATTATACATTTTTCTAACCATCACATTATATAACAATCATAGAATACTCGAGTGTACTACAGACACATAACCATTTCAATATTCACAATGTCATCCTCCACCGATGACCAAGGACAAAACCTCTAAGTAATATGTATTAAATGCACAAAATACAATCATCCAATTCTTATGAGGCATTAGGTCCAACAACAACAATGATGTTTCAAAGTTTTCAACTTTTACCAAGGTTTTTTCTTAATTTGCAAAAGAGTTACAATCACCTCTATCTTTCCAAGTCAATTTCCAAAATTTCCAATTCGCAATACACCAATTTAATATACATGTATATATACAATAAAAGAGACTCGTTTCATTCATTTAACCAAAAACTCAACCCATAGACAACAAAGCCATAATCCGCTCAATTTCAACTCAACAAGGGCGTTGCCCAAAATTCCTAATCTCATGATTAACTCCTCATTAACACTTAACAAATTATCCATTCGTTATATTCAAATATAATCAACCCAACACAAGGTAAATACCAAGATCATAAGATCCAATTTAATCTCAAATCAATTACCAACTCATTATTAAATTCCTCAATTCATAACATGATTATTTCACAATTTCAACCCGTTTTATTTATCAGGTATTATATAAAAAAGAAAATTAGGGCTTCACCTCACTAAACATGAACATGTTAAATCACTCCCCAAATTGACCCAACAACAATTTATTTCACAAAATCTCAACCTCAACATCACATCAAACCTTAGATCCCCTATCATGATTTTCAAAGAAAAATCCACAACATGATTTTTATGCCATAAAAACATACCACATGTCTATCTATAAAAGAGGTATTGAAAAAGATCAAAGAAATCCCTACCCCAAGAGAGAAGAGGAGAAAAGCCCAAAAATCAACTTTGCCGGAATTTGATTTCCACGGGTCAAGACGAAGCCCTCGATATGCTCATCGTTTTGGTATAAGGGACTAGCACCACAATCTCAATGGATTCTTCGGATCAAAAGAAAATACAATGCCTTTGAGGGTTTGGATAAAGAGAGATGAGAGAAAAAGAGAGATTGTAGAGAGAGAGAGAGAGAGGTACATTCATATATGAATGAAAAGGGGACAAAAAGAGCTATACATAGCTGAAAAGCACAAAAAACAAGACAGATCACGCGCCTGGCCACATGTGCGACGCCTTCTTCCGTACGTGCGGCTCTCACCCCTGTATGTGTGGTCCTCCCCTGCACCTTCTCTCCGCACCTACATATATTGCAGTGTGCACACAGCCTTCCCCTACTTCCCGCACGTGCGGCCTCACTCCCCGCACATGCGGCCCCTCTCCCACACGTGCGGTCCAAGGCCCCACACGTGCAGCTCTGGCCTTCTAGCGTCGAAAAAAACTCAACTTCTCTTCCGACACTCCGGAGTCGACCTCGCACCCTCCGGGACAACTAAAAACTCGAAATTTGAAACAAACAAGGACGAAAATTTTTAAAGAAAAGTTTTCAAAAACAACGAACTCAACTGTTGACTGGACCACACTTTGGAATCTGACATTTCAACGAAGGTAAATCCAACAACCTAGTAGAACAAGGCAAAATACGCATCGGTCATCACATAACCAAAGCTTACTGGTAGCTCGTTCCTCTCCCACGTCCACCCCAGCCCTTGCATCTACCTCTCGCACCACTTCTTCCTCATCCATGCGATAGACCTTGAAATGCCCTGTTAATAAGTTGGTTCGGTAAACCACCACCACCACCACAACTTTTTTTTGATGCATTGTTGTTCATGACATTAGTGGCGCTTGCAAGACGTTTCCCTCTGCAGAAAAATCAATAAATAAGAATAATAACAATAATAAAATGACAAATAGAAAGCCAATACAACTATAAAACTCAAATAAAAATAAGGGTTAATGGCACTTTGCTACCGCCTATTAGTTTTTGTGAAAGTTTCTCCATGCCCCTCATAAAATTAAAAGTTGCACTCTGCACCCTATAAAATAAAATGGTGCACCCTCACACCTCACTAGGAGGTCAGTGATTTCCACCTACGTGTGGGTCTTATTCCCCGTACATTTGTGTGGGATTTCCCTCTCCCACTTTTGAGAGTTTTGTTTGTATTAATTATTTGTTGTATTTGATCTTGATTATGATTGTAATTCATTTGGCTTCATTGTAATATCATACAACAATCCAACAACTACATTAAAAAATAAATAAATAGGTGCACTTTGCATCCTATAGTTTTTTTTTTTTTTAGAAGTTGCACTTTGCACGCTTAGTTTTTACTATATTCCCCAATATATATATATATATATTTTTAAATGAAGAGTGCAAAGTGCAACTTTTACAAAATTATAAGGTCTAAAGCGAAATCTTTTAATTTTACAAGGGAGAAAATGCAAGTTATAAGATTATAGGGTGCAAGCTACGGTTACTCCAATAAAAGATGGATCCCCATTCCCAACACGCTCCAGAATTACCTGAAAATCTTGCAGCATATACAAGTGTCATGCAGAACTCACATATCAACAAAAAGGGGAGTTTTACATGAGAAGAATAAGAGGTTTTCAACATACCCAGCACCGGTAAGGTGCCGAAGCTTTTGCTACTTCTTTCTCGGAAAGGTTGATTCTCTTATTGCCAACGAATGAAGGTGATTTTGCATGCAGCAGAGTTATCAAACAATGTAAGAAAATTCAGTCCTGAGTGCATGAACTAGTATTTACATACCAAGCATTTTGTCCCACTTAAGTAGGGTTGGTGTGAGGTTGACTACATGAATCCTTTTAGCCATTCTGTTCTATGAACAAGTATTTACAAACAAAAATAATAACAATACTAATCAATTTCAGACCTGTGTCATTGCCAAAATATGATTGCAGGTTTGCAGTCCAGTGGTATTCTGCTTTTGAGCTTTCTGCAAATTATGCAGAAGATTAAAGAAAGCTCTCCAAGATAAACTCATAACGCTAGCCTTTGCTTCATCAGATTTAGCAGCAGCCATTGCTTTGTTGTGCTCAGTCATACGCTGAGTTAACTTCTTGATTGTAGCCCTGGCTAGCTCTTCAATGCTACTTAACCTGTCTCATCAACCAAGAATAAATTTCAACTGAATTCTCCAGGCTACAAATAAAAACTAAAAAAAATGGAATATGGATGGTTGCAACTATGAGTGTCAAAAAAAAAAAAAAACGTCCATTAAATACACATTAATGTGTGTTTGGGAGGGGAAAGATTGAATACACACCTAACTTTTGGTATAAACCACAAAGTAAGGTCCCAAGACTTGAACCCATAATTTAAAGGTTATTAGGCCAAAATCAATGGTCACCCCTATGAGTAACCTGTAGAAAATAAACCAGATCCTAGATGCCTCATTAGAAATAGAGAACACTTTTCAACTGCATTCTACATCAAATAATAGGACACTGCAAGTCAATTTGATACTATTTGTTGCATAAATTGGATAGAAACTTGCGCATGTTCTTAAGGATAATAAAATAATGTTGAACGTACTGTTTATTAGATCTCACAATCTCATTCACCCATCACTCCCTACATTGGCTAGTAGAGACGGTAAATGTGTAAGCATGAAACAGCACAGCCCCATCCTGATGCCGACTGATTATAGAAAACCCAACAAGGTAGAGATGGTTCAGCTTGGACAGAATGATACTTAATTCTTTTTCCTTCTTTCCTCTCCCATTGAATATACCAAACAATTGGATTTACGGCAAATTTCCAAAAATAAAATTGACAAAATGCTGTCAACCATGATCACAGATGAGTCTTCAATCATGCAAAGTAAAGAGATCATGATGATTGATGATATTCCAATGTCGATCATGGTTAAGGGCAGGTTTCTCCTCAATTGGCAATTACCCCTTTTGCCAATGAAAACCACCATGAGAGATTACAGAGTCCAGAAATCTAGCTAAGGAATCTAATAGTGATTAGCAAGGTGACTCACCTGCTAGACAGATGCAAGCAGCGTAGGAATTGGATCAAAAACCACCTCTAATCCCTTAACTATCCAATTTAGGCAGCCAAGGATAAAAGTTAAAATATTGGGACAGGCTTTTGGCAGGAAACTGAAAGTGAAACTGATACCAAATCAATCCCAAATTCGGCTGTGTTTTTCCCAAACTCTCCCCTAGCTTAACAGTCACCTGAACCTTGCTAAATAAACCTCATCGTTATCCCTAGCTGGTCACAACCAGAGGGTATCATTAACGCCCCAAAAAATTCTTGCACTCATTACTTCACCAAAGTCTCATTCCTCATGCTAGAAGACCCATGAATCAACGTTTGTCCTTTAAAAGATTGTGAGATATTTGAATGAGAGATCTACTATATTGCAGCAGATATAAATCAATGGGGAAGAAGAATAGTAACAGGAGATATATCAGTGATAGATCTCAAGGTGGGGTGAGAAGGAAAAGATATCCAGCAAAGGGAAGAAGCGAAACACGAATGTAGAAAATGTAAACACCATGTTTAAGGCACCACAAAAACAACGGACTACTGGATAACAAAGGACAAGAAAAAAGAACTTCACACTTTGATTACCACACAATAGACCTGAAAGGAAAGATAGGATCCCAATCAACAAACCCCAAGTTGGCCACAACTTTTAGAACAAAAGCCATCACCACCAATATTTATGAGCGTTGAGAGCATGCAGTTAATAATGTGCAAGGTTACCATGCTGAATCACTAATGAGTAGAAAACTTAATATAGAACTTTGAGAGATGTTCCAAATTTTGGGTTTACCCTCCCTGTTGGTTTTCCCTCTGGAGCATTACTGTGGCATTGCTTCCTCTCCAATTCTACTGACAATTTGTTTTGGCAAACCAGCAGTCCAATATAACAACTCCAAATGGCTCTACCATCCTAGTATGGTCCACCTTAAATATGTGCCTAAGTTCCAGGAACACGTTACTGAAGTTATCTCTTTTTGGATAGTCAATGGGATTTGAACCCTGGCATCCGCTCCACAATAGCTTCCACATATTACCACTGCCCCTAGACATCAGTTTACAAAGTTTTTTCTGACTGGTGGATTCAGCTTGTGATCATCATCTCACCAAATTTGTCTGAACTGAAATCAATAAAACAGTTTTTTAAGTTTCAATGAAACAGGTCTTCTATTTAGGTGCAATGAAGAAGACAGTATATGAGCATCAAAGACACCACCAGTCCTTCCAGTTGTCCCCGAAATTCTGAACCTTGTACACCAGTTGAAGAATATTCTTTGACAAGTATGAATATAGAAACACGAGGTTATTGATAAGTACAAAGAACTATGAAAGGACCAGTTTCAAACATTTTCAAATATTGGGGATTCAGCTATGCAAAGCATTACAAATGCAAAACATGTGCTACGTATGTCCACCACCTTCTTGCAAACCAATTAAGACTGGTTTGTCACACGTCTCCCACAATATATTTGTTCTTTGACACAAATCAGTATGTAACAACTTATTTGTGATGAGGACGAAGTGGATGGTATTTTCTTATCTCAAAATTGTAGAATATTCATTTTCCAAACTGGAAAAATATGCATGGATGTAGACCCTCCACAGTGACCATTGACTTTGGAGCATATTTTCTTAAATTACCTACTGTTCCTGCACAAGTGCAAGCTGACTAGCAAAACTGTTTCACCTCCCATCTGGGGCAGTTAAGAATCTTAACAACTCAACCAACTATGATATTCCATATGATGACACAGGGTGTGCACGGGTCGAGTCGGCTCGGTTTTATCATAGAACCGTCACTCGAACCGACTTGCTTCGGGTAGAGAAATGTTCATCCGATTTCGACTGGGGTAATGATTGATACCGTGCTCATCAGGTGTCCGGTTTAACAGGCAATTTTCGGTCGAGTGATTTTCGTTCACCATTTCAGTTATATATGGCTTCTGTTCCTCTCGTCTAGAAAATCAATACCAAACAAATATACACACAACAAAATCATAAACACATACTATACAAATCTGCCTCTCTTACATACACACTAAAGATGATAGAAAACAGTGGACAAAATTGAAAATAGAGAGGAGATACTTACCTTTCTACCATGGTACAATGTCACCATCGTCCTTACCCACCGTGCATCTCTTCAATCGTCTCTCTTTTGCGAGAATGGTTTTAGATTTGGTAGATTTATAAGCTGAAGATGAGGATTTTAGTGTTCAATTAGGTAAATCGGAGAGAGAGGGTGAGAGAAAGAAACAGAAGGAATAGAAAGAGAGAGAGAGAGAGAGAGAGAGAGACAACATGGAGACGAGAGTTGAGGGAGAGGAGGAGACAAGAGAGAGAGAGCCTTCATTTGGGAAGAGAGAGGGATGGGGGATATCAGTCGGTGAGAGAGAGATATATGTGCTCTTTTGGAAGCTGGTAAAAAGCCAGCTTCCAGCTTTTTACCAATTTTGGGTCACATCACTTCTCACATAACTTATCCACAAAAAGATAAAATAAGTTAAAAAAGCCAAAAAGTCAGCTTTTTACCAACTTCTCAAAACACCCCTACATTTTACAGTCTTTTGGGAGAGAGAGAGACAGAAGTAATGGAGAAGAGGAGAGAGAGTGGGTGTGAGAGAACTGAGAAGAGAGGGAGACAAGGTGGTAGGTGAAACGTCAATGTCTCTGTACTTGGGAGAAGTGTTATTTGTCTTGGGAAGGGTTTTTTTTTATTAAAAACATATTTATATTTTGAGTAGTGGGTACGTTTATCTTAACTCAGCCCCCACTAAAGTTATCAGTGTTTTGACGAAAGTAAATATATATTTGAATATAATTCGGTCGGTCTATTATAATAATATTTTTTTTATTTAAGTTTGACCACCGACCGAACATAGATGACAATTTTCAAAATAGAACTACAGTCGACTGTTGAAGTGGTCGAAACTGTCTGTAGCCATAGCAGGTCCGGCTGGTGCGCGGTTAATTCGGTTTTTTTGCACACCCCTAAACACATGATGGAGTCAAATGCTAACTGAATAGAAGTGTCACATCAAGATATTAGCAGGAGGGAAAGACCTAAACTGATATGAGATGCGACAGTATGGAAAGATATGAATTTATTAAATTTAACTGAGCATGTCGTCCTTGATAAAAAAGAATGGTGAAAAAATGATTCATGCAGCCAACTCCATTTGAGTAGGACATTTTTACTCCTTTACATGTGTTAATATCATTTTGTTTAAGCCATTTCTCTCTAAATGGGTTAAAGAACTGCAAGGCATTTATTTTAGAGAAAATTGTTGAAAAATCCAATCTAAGAAGGGTATAACGCATTAGGTTCTACGGGTTTTTTAAGTCCACTCTCTGTAAAATATTGTAATGAGAAGTCCATTTATTATTTTGGAAGACATTTTGTTTCCAATTTTACTTTTTTAACCTATATGTTGAAATCTTTTTTCATCTGTTGAATTTTTTAACCTATTTTTTTCTTATCTGTTGAACTTTGTTCAAATCTCTCTCTCTCTCTCTCTCTCTCTCTCTCTCTCTCTCTCTCCATAAACCACTATCTATTCAAATCTATTTTGTCTGTTGAATTTTTTTAACTTTTTTTTTTCCTTAAATGTTTACATATCTATTCAGATCTAAGCCATCTCCCACTATCTGTCAAAATTTGTCTGTTCAAACATAGCATGAGAAAAACTGAACAATACTCCCAATTTTCTCAACAACCAAACAGATCCCAATCATCAAAACCTTAAAAACTTCCCCAAAAACATCTAAAATCCTACTGACCAACAAGTTCAACAGTCGAAAAAATATCTAAAACATCTAAAATCCTACTGATAGTTGTTTTTGATTCCTTTTGTTTTTGCTTCCTTTGTTTTCTAAAAATTTCCCCAAAAAAAAAAAAAAAAAATTCAATAGCCGAAACATAAGAAGAGAGAGAGAGAGATTGGTGAGGGGAGAGATCCCCTTCCATAGCCACCGCTACTGAAACCCTAACCTCCGCCGCCATCCCCACCTTCAACTCCTCCGCCTACCGCCTCTCAAGGCCCACTACCACCACAAACCCTCCATTCAAGAACGCTATTTCTTTGTTCCCCTTCGCCACCATTTCTATTTCTTTGCAAAATAATTTTGTATTCAATTAATATATTTTACTCATCATCATCAAAATCATAGAATCTGATTCATACACACACACATCATATTTATAACAAATAGATTAGGATTTAGGGCGAAGAGTAGCTTAATATTAGCCATCTAAATGTGAAATATATTGATCCATCAAACAATAGTAATCTGTATGTTGAGAGAAAACACAGATCAACACATGTAAATCAAATAGTAAGATCTAAACACATATCTAAAACACAAAACACACACACATATATATATATATACATACACAAACAAACACAGAGAAAGAGAGAATAACAGAGTCGGAAACATAGGTCGCGCTCAAATCTGTGTGGTGGTGGTCTTTCTCATTGATTTCTGTGGCGGAAGGAGGTGTTGCAACCTCCTCTCGATGGTGTTTAGGAAAGAGAGAGGCGACAGTGGAGGAGATCGGCGGTTGAAGAAGGCAGAGGAGGGAGATCGCTAGCAGAGGGAGATGGAGCGGTGAGAGAGAGAGAACGGTTTGGTTCAGGAAACAATATATAAGTACATGGGTAATTTGGTCATTTTATAGAAACTTGTCCTTATAGACCAAACATTCTAGAGTGTGAACTTTTGGACAAAGAAAATCCAAAATTGAATTTATGGACCGAGTGCTCTTTATTTTAATATTTAAACTAGAAATTATTCCTAGTTCTTTTTTCTTGTTATACTCGTCCATAATCCATCAAAAGTCTTGACACATGAAAGGTTAGCACACATTCTGTGAATATTCACAGCATAAAGTCCATCTAAAAACATAAAGAAAATAAAGAGCTAAAACGAACCGATCACCTCAGTAAAATCTTTGTAATACTCTGAGAAGTCTTCCCCAAGCCTATTAGATGGTTGGCCAATCACTATCTTGAAGACTGACTTAAATTTTGGTAAGCACACGCTCCTCTCTCAAACACTCACAAGTTATAGAACTGAAAATACATTTCCACTCAAGCTTAACATTAAAAGATACAAAAATATTAAAGGCAAACAATAAACACTTTTTGTAATAACATTAAAGCACTTGAAGAAAGCACAAACATCATCGTGAACCTCAAGAATTGATTGAACCTCTGAGTTGTGGATAAAAAACAGTCAAGTCAATGCTCTGTGTCTTTTGTTGGGTTTGGGATGGATGGTGAGCAAGAACCCATGGGCAAGTAAACAATTCCCTAATATAAAAGCACCCTAGACTCTCTCTCATAATGAGACAGCCTTAATGTCCTCCCCTCTAAAAAAATATAGTACAATGTAGAACTCCTTACAATAGCCACTGCAATTATAAATTATAAATTTCTCTATTATGCATTACAGGCATGTGGTGTGGGTAATTTTGTAGGCATGGAAAATGATTTTGGAGACACAAGGTGCTAAAAACAGATAATGGATTGTGCAGCACAACCCAGGGGTTTAGACACAGCTGTAATAATGATCTAACCCAACAAACTGTCCTTACAAATTGATTATGGAGTGATTACTACAATTCTTTTAAATTAAGACTCATTTGCACTTTGTCCCTGAACTTCCAAACGCAAAAGTTAACCTCCTCGAACAATTATACTATAACACTTAACACCTTCCATTACAATTTTATCCTAGATTTAAAGGGAATCAGATCATTTGTGAAACATATGACACGTTTATTAATTTTTTGGGACAATAGTACACCTTTATTAATTTTTTTAATTTTATTTTAAATAGTAATACCCGTATCTAGTGATCTCGTTTGCTTGTCTCTCTTTATCTTAGTGGTAGAATGCAAACGGGATCACTAGAAAAGGGCATTATTACCCTAGAAATTTAATAAATGTTTCAGATACGTTTTATATATGATTTGATCGTGTAAAATACCTAACAAAATCCTTAGCAAAAGGGGTCAACTCTTTTAAAGAAAAAGTTCATATCGTATCGTATGGGGGGACATTGACGAGTGTAAATTTAGGCTTGATATGTACAACATTATTGAACTTTCACTAAAAAAACACAAACTAATTTTTTTTAAAGCTTCAACAAGCTAAAAGTAGTTTCATTATGCAAGTTTATCTACCACCAAACCAAATCAAAACACAAAAATGGAAATTGACAAAACAATAATGATTTCAAAACCACAAAGCAAAGCAAACCAAAGGAAAATCGGCCTCGTTTGGGAAGTAACATTTTTAGCCTAAAAGTCAAAAAATCACTAAAAAAACCAAAAAGCCAACAACATATACTAAAAAGTCAAAGATTCTCTTCTCTCTACTTTTTGCACATCTTTTCATAAAAAATCAAAAAGTCATCTCAAACATACTAGTTTTTTTTTTTAACATCATATTTTAGCCAAAAAAGCAAAAAGTTACCAAAAAAGTATGTTCCCAAACGAGGTAGAGACAAAAATATAAGAACGCACAATGAATTCAGACATTAAAATAAAACAACTCACAACGAATTCAAACATTAAAATGAAACTACTACACATGCACAAGTATAGACCCTGCTCTTTCTCACCTTACTTTCTATGAAATTACATGCTCTAAATAAGTACGGAACAAAACCCAAGAGAAAAAAAAAAAACTATTATAACCACATTTATTAATTTAAATCCTACTTCTCTCTTTAAATGTACCGTCTTCTTGGACTGACTTAAAGTTTGGTAACACACTCTTCTCTCAATCACTTACAAGCTATAGAACTGAAAATACATTTCCACTCAAGCTTAACATTAAAAGAAGTAAAAATATTAAATGCAAACAATAAGCTCTTTATGTAATAATATTAAAGCACTTGAGGAAAGCACAAATGTCATCGTGAACCTCAAGAATTGATTTAACCTCTGAGTTGAGGATAAAACAATCAGTGCTTTGTGTCTTTTGTCGGGTTTGGGATGAATGGTCAGCAAGAACCCAAGGGTAAGTAAACAATTCCCTAATCTAAAAAGACCCTAGACTCACTCACTCATTATGAGATAGCCTTATCGTCCTCACTTATAAAAGACAGAGTACAATGGATAACTCTTTACAACAGCCGTTGCAACTACAAATTATAGATTTCTCGATCATGCATTACAGGCATGTGGGATAATTTTCCAAGCATAGAAATTAATTTCGGAGACACAAGGTGCTAAAAACAGATGGTTGATTATGTAGCACAACCCATAGGTTTTGACACAGTTGTAATAACGGCCTAACCCAACAAACCGTTCTTACAAATTGATTATGGAGCGATTACAACTCCCTTAAACTATGACTCATTTGCACTTTGCCCCTGAACTTCCAAACACAAAAGTTAACCACCTCGAACAATTATTCTATGACACCTCCTATTACAATTTTATCCCAGATTTAAATCGAATCAAATCATATGTGAAGCATATGACACACTTATTAATTTTTTAGGACAACAATATTGATTTTTATTATTTTTAAGACAATAATACCCTCATATAGTGATATCATTTTCACTTCTATCTTCGTTATCTTTGAGGCAAAGTATAACTGCGATCAACTTTTTAATAAATATTTCACTAGATAGGGGCATTACTGCCCTAAAAATTTAATAAATATTTCATATACTTTACATATGATTTAATTTTGTGTAAATTCCTAAAAGAATCATAACATAACAGGTCAACTTTTTTAAAGCAAAAGTAAGTATGGGGGACATTGGCAAGTGTAAATTCAGGCTTCATATGTATAACATTGAACTACCACTACAAGTAGTTTAAATTCCTAAACTTTTAAAGCTTCAACAAGCCAAAAGTAGTTTCATATGCAAGTTTATCTACCACCAAACTTGTTGGAAATTGGGTCAGGTTTAAAATCCATTCCTGATTGGATCGCTCATGGTAGCATGACCTAAGACCCATAAGGAGAGACCTAGTCAAAGTACGCTTGGATTAACTTATCCTGGGAATCAGTGTGATTAACCCACTATCTCATCGCTTGACGAGATAGAGTTATGGGTGTTATAACTCTCTCACATAATATACGTATTATATTTGGAAGAATAAGAATTTAATCTGTAATCTCTCTCTCCTAGACTCTCTTCTTTCTCTCTCCATAAAAACACATAATAGCCCTTTGTACTGTGACGAGTGTGAGTAGTTCTAATAGTTTTACTCCATTGCTAAGAATTATTTAAAAATATTAATAAAAACACATAATAGCCCTTTGTATTGTGACGAGTGTGGATAGTTCTAATAGTTTAACTCCATTGCTAAGAATTATTCAAAAATATCAATAAAAACACGTATGATCTAAGGATTTGGTTTGAATGAAAAGGTAAATCAAATCCGTTTATTTCTGAGGCATAATATTTCTTAATTTTGTGTAAATTCCTAAAAGAATCATAACATAACAGGTCAACTTTTTTAAAGCAAAAGTAAGTATGGGGGACATTGGCAAGTGTAAATTCAGGCTTCATATGTATGACATTGAACTACCACTACAAGTAGTTTAAATTCCTAAACTTTTAAAGCTTCAACAAGCCAAAAGTAGTTTCATAAGCAAGTTTATCTAACACCAAACTTGTTGGAAATTGGGTCCGGTTTAAAATCCATTCCTGATTGGATCGCTCATGGTAGCATGACCTAAGACCCATAAGGAGAGACCTAGTCAAAGTACGCTTGGATTAACTTATCCTGGGAATCAGTGTGATTAACCCACTATCTCATCGCTTGACGAGATAGAGTTATGGGTGTTATAACTCTCTTACATAATATACGTATTATATTTGGAAGAATAAGAATTTAATCTGTAATCTCTCTCTCCTAGACTCTTTTCTTTCTCTCTCTAAAAACACATAATAGCCCTTTATACTGTGACGAGTTTTAATAGTTTACTCCATTGCTAAGAATTATTTAAAAATATCAATAAAAACACATAATAGCCCTTTGTACTGTGACGAGTGTGGATAGTTCTAATAGTTTAACTCCATTGCTAAGAATTATTCAAAAATATCAATAAAAACACGTATGATCTAAGGATTTGGTTTGAATGAAAAGGTAAATCAAATCCGTTTATTTCTGAGGCATAATATTTCTTAATTTTGTGTAAATTCCTAAAAGAATCATAACATAACAGGTCAACTTTTTTAAAGCAAAAGTAAGTATGGGGGACATTGGCAAGTGTAAATTCAGGCTTCATATGTATGACATTGAACTACCACTACAAGTAGTTTAAATTCCTAAACTTTTAAAGCTTCAACAAGCCAAAAGTAGTTTCATAAGCAAGTTTATCTAACACCAAACTTGTTGGAAATTGGGTCCGGTTTAAAATCCATTCCTGATTGGATCGCTCATGGTAGCATGACCCAAGACCCATAAGGAGAGACCTAGTCAAAGTACGCTTGGATTAACTTATCCTGGGAATCAGTGTGATTAACCCACTATCTCATCGCTTGACGAGATAGAGTTATGGGTGTTATAACTCTCTCACATAATATACGTATTATATTTGGAAGAATAAGAATTTAATCTGTAATCTCTTTCTCCTAGACTCTCTTCTTTCTCTCTCTAAAAACACATAATAGCCCTTTATACTGTGACGAGTTTTAATAGTTTACTCCATTGCTAAGAATTATTTAAAAATATCAATAAAAACACATAATAGCCCTTTGTACTGTGACGAGTGTGGATAGTTCTAATAGTTTAACTCTATTGCTAAGAATTATTCAAAAATATCAATAGAAACACGTATGATCTATGGATTTGGTTTGAATGAAAAGGTAAATCAAATCCATTTATTTCTGAGGCATAATATTTCTTATTTTTCATACAAAACCGAAGCACAAAAGAACAAAATGAGAGACAAAATAACTCACAAGTTCAGAAGTCAAATGATTTTTGTCGTCTTGCACATTCAGGTCTAGTTGCAGCTTATTTCCGATAATTATGCAAGCCTGGCGCACTTTGATACGAGTGCCTGCAACTTGAGCCTCTAATTTGTTGTACTGAGATTGCTGAGTCTCGAAATCAAATTCCCTAGCTTCCGGGAGTAAACTCTTCCCCAACTTGATCTCTTGAATTTCCTTCCTCAACTTCATCTCCCAAAATGTTTTCCAATCTTCACTCAAATCTGGACGCATAAGTTCGAAATTCGATTTCTTCATAGCCTCGTTTTGCTTCTCCATTAGGCCTATGTCAGCGTTGGCCCTACTGCTCAAGTTAGGGTTGTAGTGTAGTGAGTAAGCTATCTGTCTTGTCTCTACGACTAGGAGATTTATATCTGAAAAGCAAATGGAGACATCGCAAGAAGAGATTGGGCTAGCAAATCAGATTTCGGAACTGGAGAAGCAAAACGAGGCTATGAAGAAATCGAATTTCGAACTTACGCGTCCAGATTTGAGTGAGGATCGGAAAATATTTTGGGAGATGAAGTTGAGGAAGGAAATTCAAGAGATCAAGTTGGGAAAGAGTTTACTCCCGGAAGCTAGGAAATTTGATCTCGAGACTTAGCAATCTCAATACAACAAATTAGAGGCTCAAGTTGCAAGTGCTCGTATCAGAGTGCGCCAGGCTTGCATAGTTACCGGAAATAAGCTACAACTAGACCTAAAGGTGCAAGACGACAAAAATCATTTTGACTTCTGAACTTGTGTGTTATTTTGTCTCTCATTTTGCTCTTTTGTGCTTCGGTTTTGTAGGAAAAATAAGAAATATTATGCCTCAGAAATAAACGGATTTGATATACCTTTTCATTCAAACCAAATCCTTAGATCATACGTGTTTCTATTGATATTTTTGAACAATTCTTAGCAATAGAGTTAAACTATTAGAACTATCCACACTCTTCACAGTACAAACACTACTACAAAAATAATTAAAGATCACACTTTGACAAAAAAAAAAGATCTCACTTTTATTGGAAGTGTGATAAAAAAATTAGATTAATATTTTAATCACACTTTATTTGATTTAGTGTGATAATATTTATTTTTTATGTCACTTTTCAATTAAGTGTGATTATATATATATATATATATTTAATCACACCTTCTAATTAAAGTGTGATTATATATACACTACTACTTTTTAATCACACTTTTTAAACAAGTGTGATTATATACATATTTTTTAATCACACATTCTAATTAAAGTGTGATTATTTATATATTTTTTAATCACACCTTCTAATTAAAGTGTGATTATATATACACTACTACTTTTTAATCACACTTTTTAAACAAGTGTGATTATATATATATTTTTTAATCACACATTCTAATTAAAGTGTGATTATTTATATATTTTTTAATCACACCTTCTAATTAAAGTGTGATTATATATACATTACTACTTTTTAATCACACTTTTTAAATAAGTGTGATCATATATATATATATATTTTAATCACACATTCTAATTAAAGTGTGATTATATATACAGTATTACTTTTTAATCACACTTTTTAAATAAGTGTGATTATTTATATATTTTTTAATCACACATTCTAATTAAAGTGTGATTATTTATATATTTTTTAATCACATAATGTAATTAAAATGTGATTATATATACATTACTACTTTTTAATCACACTTTTTAAATAAGTGTGATATTATATATGTATATATATATATATATATATTTAATCACACTTCCTAAATAGGTGTGATTGTATAAAATATTTCAAATTGGTTTTTATATAAAATATACAATTTCTAAATTTTTAATCACACTTAATTTGATTGAGTGTGATAATATTTATTTTTTATGTCAGTTTCTAATTAAGTGTGATTATATATATATATATAGGGTAAATTACACTGATACCCCCTAAGGTTTATGTTTATTACAGTTCCCCCTTCACGTTTTGGAAATTACATCTCCTTCCCTGAGGTTTAAAGTTTCATTACAAATTCCTCCCTTAACAATTTAATTTTTTTAAATACTAATTTTGCCCTTACTGGGTAAATTACATTGACACCCCTTACATTTTAGAAATTACAATCCCCTCCCTAAAGTTTAAAGTAGCATTATCAATTGTCTCCTCGGTTCGTATTAGTTGGAAAAAAAATTCATTGAAAAAAAATTAATTGGAAAACAAATTAATTGAAAAAAAAATTGTTAGTAAAATTTTTAAATTTTTGTTTAAAAACCACCCCCCGCCACCACCAGCCACCCACCACCACCACCACCGCCACCCACCACCACACCACCACCCACCACCCACCATCAAGACCACCACCTACCACCCACCCGCCACCCACCTACCACTACCACCCACCACCACAACCACCCACTCGCTACCACCTGCCACTACCATCCACCGCCCACCACCTATCCGCTACCACCACTCAGCACCCATCTACCACCACCCGCCACCACCAGCCACCCACCATCACCACTCACCACCCACCACCACCACCACCACCACCACCACCACCACCACCACCTACCACCCACCACCCACCCACCGCCACCCACCATCACCACCACCACCTACCACCCACCACCCACCCACCTACCACTACTACCCACCACCACAACCACCATTCACCGCCCACCACCCATCCGCTACCACCACCACTCAGCACCCATCTACCACCACCCGCCACCACCAGCCACCCACCATCACCACCCATCACCTACCTGCCACCACCACCCACCACCCACCACCACCACCACCACCCATCTACTACCCACCCGCCACCCACCTGCCACCACCCACCACCATTACCACCCACTCACACCACTGCCATCACACCCACCCACCACCACCACCACCACCCACTCACTACTACCACATCACACCCACCCACCCATCACCACCACCACCACCCGTCACCACCCGCGATCCGCCACCCACCACCCGTCACCACCACCTGCCACCCATCTGTCACTATCCACCACCCACCATCACCACCCGCCACCACCACCCACCTGTCACCACCCGCTACCCACCTGTTACCACCACCCGCTGCCACCACCACCACCATCGCCACTCACTCGCTACCACCTGCCACCGTCACCCACCCGCCTACCACCACCACCACCACCACTACCACCACCACCACCCACCCACCCACCCACCTACCACCACCACCACTACCGCCACCGTCACCCACCCACCACCACCCACCCGCCACCGCCTGTCCGCCACTACCCACCACCACCCGCCATCCGCCACCCGCCATCGCCCACCACCCGCCGCTACTACCACCACCACCCACCACTCGTCAGCATCACCCACCCACCCACCACCACCCGCTACCCACAACCCACCGTCACCACTTTCCACTACCGTTTTTCGCCGCCACTTGCCACCACTTGTCATTTCTCATTTTTTTATATTTTTAAATTTTTAAAACATTTTGTCAATTAATAAACGCTTTGTAGTTTATGTTTTTAAAATAAACAAAACCAGCTTTATAAAATTTTTGTAAATATAAACAAAAACGTAACGCTTACTAAATGCATCAGAACCATTTTATTTTTAGTTTCAATTTATATTTACAAAAATTTTAAAACTGCTATAAAACTTGTTTGATAATTTTTTGGTTTACAAATGATTGTCTCAGTTTGTAAATTTGAGAAAAAAATGTAAATTCAAAAAATAAGTTTACGTTAGTTTTTAAATAGAAATTTAAAAATTTTACTAGCAATTTTTTTTTAATTAATTTTTTTTCAAATAATTTTTTTTCTAATTAATTTTTTTTGGGTAAATTACACTAATCCCCCCTGAGGTTTATGTTTATTACAGTCCCCCCTCACTTTTTGAAAATTACATTTCACCCCCTAAGGTTTAAAGTAACATTACCAATTGTCCTCTTGGTTAGTATTAGTTGGAAAAAAAATTCATTGAAAAAAAAATTAATTGGAAAAAAATTATTTGAAAAAAAAGATTAATTGAAAAAAAAATTTGTTAGTACAGGTTTTAAATTTCTGTTTAAAAACCAACATAAGCTCATTTTTTGAATTTACGTTTTTTCCTCAAATTTACAAACTGAGACAGCCATTTATAAACTAAAAAAATTGTCAAACAAGTTTTTATTATAGTTTTTAAAATTTTTGTAAATATAAATTGAAAACTGAAAACGAAATTGTTACCAAACAGGCTTGATGGTAAAAATGTTGTAAAATTAACAAATAATTAAATAAGTTACCAACGTAAGAAATGACTTATCAAAAGATTCTTAGGCTATGTATAGTTTGATTTTTAGAATTTTTTTTTAAAATTAAAAATTAATTTGGTTAAGAAATAAAAAATAAAAAATAATTATCATTTTAATATAATTTTTATCTTCGAGTGGTTGGAAATAATTTTTTACAAATTTAATTGAAACAGTCATACGTATGTATATAACTTGTCCAAAAATTAAAATGATAATTATTTTTTACTCTTAAATGATAATTATTTTTTATTTTTTATTTCTTATTCACACTTTTCCACACTTTATTTCTAAATGTGAATATATATATATAATCACACTCCTAAAAAAAATTTAATTGAAACAACCATACGTATGTATATAACTTGTCCAAAAATTAAAATGATAATTATTTTTTACTCTTAAATGATAATTATTTTTTATTTTTTATTTCTTATTCACACTTTTCCACACTTTATTTCTAAATGTGAATATATATATAATCATACTCCTAAATAGTATGATTGTATAAAACATTTCAATTTGATTTTTATATAAAATATATTATACAATTCGCGCCTTTTTTTCCCCCCCAATTTTATTATACGAATCAGGCCCCTTTTCTTTAGAGTTTGCTTTGCTCTGCCCTAATTTCTTCACAGACCCAACAAACAAATAGAAGAACACACTCTCTCTCTCTCTCTATAGCGACCCCGGTCTTTTCCCATTTGATTATTATATCCGGACTTATGTTCCGTGGGTTCCGTTGTCATATTGTTGTTGTTGTCATCCTTTAATTCTATTTGGTCGAGTTTTAGGATGTGTTAAGCGTGTTTCGAACAATTGGGTTGAGCCTTGGTCTAGCTGTTGGTTGCCCAGTTTTTTAGCCTTTCCGCTCGAGCGGACATCCCTACGCTCGAGCGGGTTTTACACTCTTCCAGCAATTTTTGGTCCCTGCAAAACTTCTGCAGGTGAGAGATCTACGCTCGAGCGGTTATCATTGCGCTCGAGCGGACCTTATTTTGTTCTTTACGCTCGAGCGGTGTATTGTGCGCTCGAGCGGACCTGTCGAGTTTAAATACACAGCAGCGTGTTTTAAAACAGTTTTTCAGTCCCTTTCAGTTTATAAAACCCTAGGTTACGAGTTCTCTCTCTCCCAACTCATCTTCTCTCTTAGGATTGATCTATTTAGAGTGGGTATCTAACCTTGTTCCTTCATTAAAAAGGTAGAGAAGAGTGAGGGCTACATTTTAATCTGAGAAATTGTTGGTTTGGAGCACTTTGGAGTTTTGGGCATCATCTTCATCTTCTTCTTTTGAGCTATTTCTTCGAGGTAGGGATTTCCTACTCCATTTATACGCTTTAATCCTAAGTGTTAGTATTTTGGTATGTGGGGGGGGGGGGGGTAGTTGGGTAGTTTTGGAAGAAACCTTAGGGTTCTGGTTTAGATTAATTTTGTATAATTAATTTAAAGGAATAATGTGGAATTTGGTTTAATTCATGGAATTGGGGATGTTAAATTTACATTCATTGATATGTTTATTTCTTGTTTAGAAATAACTGTTTTGGGCTATCGGTGGAGGATAGCCATTGATTGTTGTAGACTCTGCATGCGGCTTAGGTATAACTGGAATTAAGTCACATATGTTGACTGTTGAATTAATACAGAACATTACTTGTTTTGATTATGTGTTGTATATGGTAATGGTGTGTTTCATTGCATATGCATGTAATTTGGAGGAGATAGGGGATGAACTCCACGGTTTAGGGGAAGATAGGGGATGGACCTCTAAACCGGATTTGTTGGGAGGAGATAGGGGATGGACTCCAGTAGCATTACTCATATGTATGCTTATTGATAATAGCAATATTGCTATTCATTGTTGATACGATACATCATTATAATGAGTATCAGTTGGAAGTATGGAAGTGTTGTGGCTTGAGCTTTGGCCTCATTTATTTTGTGACATTGGATCACTAGTATAGTTGGCCAGGTTCTGAGCCATTATGATTTAATTGGAAGGTGGAATAAATATTGGAAAGTGAAAGGTGTTATAGACAACATGTCATAGACAACGTAGGCATTCGTGTCATGAAGATTGGAAATTGATTATCTTGTGTTAACCATGTATCGAATACTAATGCTTTAGTTAATTCTTATGCTTGGTTTAGTATTTTTCTACTGGGCTGTGGCTCACCCTATATGGGAACTTCATTTTTCAGGTTCAGGTGGTTCACTCCCTCCAAGGACTTAGCTTGTGAGGAATTGAATTTGAAGACTTGTTTTATTTTTATTTGTTTTATTTGAACAATGTAATCTTTCAAGCCTAGGGCTTATTCTGTTTTTGAGTTAGAACTCAGTGAATTGTGTCCAAGTGTTGGCTTGGCAAGATGTAAGCCTGTAGGGCATTTTCTGATGTTTTATTTCATAATACTCTGATGGATGGACTTATATTATTGTTTTAATATAATGATGCATGTTTATATTATTTATTATGTGTTTATTTTTTTGAGGGCGTTACACTCTCTACCCTACCTATCGTCCGACAGTAACCTCCGGCCGACGATCTACACTGAACGACCGACGATCTACACTTCTGAACGACGATCGAGTTGCTTGCACTGAACGGCGATCGATTTGCTTGCACTAAATGGCGATCGATCTATACACTGAGGTATCTCTCTCTCTCTCTCTCTCTCGATCGATCGATAGAAGATTTACAGACACCTCTCTCTGTATATATATTGAGTTGATCGTATGAAAATCTTCGTGTGTTGAGTAATCGGCCTCTGTGGGTTTGATGTATATATTGAGTTTAGAAATTCTGTTTGATTGAGGGTTTGATGTATATAATATATATTGAGTTTTGATGTATATATAAGATTTGTTAAGTCATTGAGTAATCGGCCTCTGAACAGTATATATTGAGCTTGATTGAGGGTTTGATGTATATATTGGTTTGGCATATATAAGATTTACAGATAACAAGATTGGTTTTTTTTTTTTTTTTGAGTAAACTGTTATTGCGTATTGCGTGATGGAAATTTGGTGTATTAATTTTGTAATGGTAAACTATTAAGGTTGGAAATTTGGTGTATTAATTTTGTAATGGATATGGAATCGGAATCGCAGAAGAAGAGGTATTGCGTGATGGGGGGAGATGTATATGGAGTGGTAATGGTTCCCAATGAGCTGGACCTCCTCGACAAGGATCACTTCTTCCACCTTCTTCCTTTCCAACCTCCTCACCTTACTAAGTAAGTAATTAATTTATTAATGCATACCCCTTCTTTTCTTTTCTTTTCTTTTCTTTTAATTGTTCTATCTACAAGTTAGTTTGTTTCTATTTGGAAATTGGATCTGTTAATTTGTTTCAATTTTCTAACTCACTCACTCCCTCTGTGTTTATGCTTGATTATTGCTATTATTTTATTATAATCCAGTATGCAGCCTAATTGATTCTTTGATTTCATAGAATTGAAGTGTCAATTTTAACATTGCTTATTAGCCTCCTCTATTTCTTTCATATTTAACAGCAAGCGAGCCAAAGACTGGACTAGGAGGATTGGGAATGACCATCACTTGATATGCATAGAGGATCCATTTGAGATTTCTCAAGTGTAGTGTTATTATCTCTTAATCTACACCTGCTCTGTCATGGTCTGATACATTTCATCTTTTTCCTTTTTGTTTTTTTTTCTCTCATTTGTCGTCAAAATACAAAAATTTAGAGAATTGGAGTTGTGCTATTGGCTATGGACTAGGATCAGGCAGTCCTTTGAGCCCATCCTTCAATTTTGGTCTTGAACTTGCTAAAAGTTTACAGGTTTGTTTTATTATTTATCTTCTTGACTCTCTTTTATTTTCTCCCTTTATATGGGAACATTTACTCCAACACAGAATTGATGGTATTCTTTGAAAAATTCAAAAGACAGAGTTGATGATTAAAATAGAGGAGTAGGTCATCAGTGACTGGATCTAGGTTGCATATTCATGTGTGCATGGTCAATGTTGTTTATTGTATGACTTTCTAGTTGTGCAACGAAGATGCCAGTGTACCATACTAATGGTGAGGATCTATATTGTTACAACGCAACCACCTATCCCTACGACTTACTACCACATCTTTGTCTGTACTGGTGATTGTACTACAGTCTACAGCATGGTGTGTAACTCCGGCATTTGTTGGCAATTAAAGCATTAATGCATGAATATGTGCAATTTTTTTTAGTGTAAATCATGATTCTTATTTCATTATGTACTTTTTTACTGATATTTTGTGCATGGAACTTGCACTGCAGTTCATTGCCTCATTCTATCAACATGTGGTAGTCCAAAGATGGGGTATACTTCTCCCTCACTCCCTCCCTCCCCCCCTCAGGTGCCCAAAAAGGATAAAAATTCAAAAGTGGTGAAAACGCAATAATACAGTGATCTGTTGGGCCAAAAAAATAGAATTAAATTTGAAAATCTGCTCAGAAGAGTTCTTCTATTGTGTGCTTTATAAGTGTAGTGGACGCATCATGTTATTCATCCTAAACACAGATAAAGGGAGATGCATATTATCTACATGGGGTAATGGTCTATTTTTTGTGCTTACCTTTTATCATATGACACTGGTTAATATGTTTGCCTATGATATCTTAAAGTGCAACATGGTGCTTCAGAGTAGGAACTATCTGTGATATTTCTTCATTGTTTCATGAACTTTCTTAGTGTTGAAGTTTGACAATATGTTAGATTCTAGTGAAGTCCATGCAAATAGAGTAGATGTTGAATTGCACTTATGCATGTGATGTGAGAAATGAGTATAGGAGGCAGGATGTGAACAAAAGCTGAGAAAATGGCTTCGAATAAATATGGGAAACACACGGGAAATTGTTTAATTCAAGAGATAATTTCAATAACTATGCAAAACACCTAGACCTTGGGAGAATTAAAAAATGTGGAATAAACCTTGACATTTTCATTTCAAAGAGTTCGTAGCTCTAGGTCGTGGTACTTCGAATTGGGATTTCCAAAAGCCATATAATAATTCATTGCATCTTGCTTTTGAGCCTGACTTACATAATATTACTCCCTGAAGCTGCTTTCCTAAAAGGTTTACGTAAGATCTCTCCTTTGTTACTTAAGGGGAAAGGTAGAAGCTGGATTTGTTCTGGGAAAAGTTTTTGATGACTACTTGTAGCGGCTTGTTTAGGTTTTTAAACAGCTAGATTTTCCTCATACTGCCTTTTGCTATTACATAGGTGAAGAACCCACTTGAAGAAAATGAAGTGGTTGGAATTACAAACTACATCGACTTTGGTTTTGAGTTACAGACAAGGTAAGTGATTACTGTAGAATTCCATTAATGCTGTTTGGAATGGGATCTAAATTCAGTCTAATCTTGTGGCAAAGGGTTGATGACAAACCATCAAATGTGACTCCAGACTCCACTTTCCAATTTGCTGCATCTTGGCAAGCCAATAAAAATTTCTTGCTGAAGGTAGAGTTTGATGCTTTCCTTAATTGAATCTATGGATCACACTACAAGTTGAATAACTATCCATGTACCATCTTATCAGGGAAAGGTGGGGCCTTTCAGCTCATCTGTAGCTTTTGCACTGAAGTCATGGTGGAAACCTGCTTTCACCTTTCAGCATTTCAGGTATTTCTCGCTAATAGATTTTTTGATCCATTGATACTGGAATTTTTTTTTCTCTATATGATTTAAGAAACCTCTATCAATGTAATTTTATCTTATTTTGAAAATTTGATGTGAGTTTACATTCTTCTTATTTTTGATAAGTTATCTATTTCTAGAAATTCATACAGCCATTGTGTCATATTATATCTACAGTCTTCTTATGGCCCGTTTCGTTGACAAGATAAATTGCAAGCTAAATTGTAGAATTGATGGTCTGCCATCTTTCTCTTTCTCTCTGTCATGACACTGTCAACTTGCCTTTGTTTCGTGTCCAAAGACTTTTGGAAAATCTGTTAAGCCCATGCTTCTGGATTGATCGGTTTTGAAATTTGTTTAAAAAACATAATTGTACTTTTCAACAATTGAGTCTTTGTTTCACAACTTCAGATGAAACAAAAGACGTAACATCTCTTTGTAGATGGACAATAGATAAAACATGGTCTGAGCAAATATTTCTATTGGGCCACAGCTACAAGTGGTCATACAGTTGGGAAGACAGCTTTTGGATTTGGCATCCGTGTTGACAATGTTAGAGAAGCAAGGTTAGTTTTATTTTCATTTTGTTCATTCAAAAATGGCATTCCCATTGGAGTGCAAGCTTATCAAGTTTGAGAATGGAGCTTTATATTGTCCCTTCTTAGAATTGTGGAGACTGTAGGTGAAAGTGTGACTAATCTCCAACTAGGCTTAATGGCAATTGTTCATTCTCAAGGAAGTTCCTTCACTAGACCGACACCATTGGTCTTTTGAGGTTTGTTTGGTTTTTTCTCAATAGTTCACTTTTATGAGTTTGGCTTCTGGTTTTCCTTCTTCTGACTTAATTTGCTGTTTCCTTCACTTATTTTGTGAGGTCGAATTTAGGGATATCATCCCGAGGGACAGAGAAATTGGTGATGTTCCACTCTGCAGTGTAATTTCTAAAATTGGCCAGCTTGTTAATTCTCCGTTAATTCTCAATCTCTGTTCCTAGTTAAATTTATATAAATTCTCTGTTCCTAGTTAAATTTATATAAATTCTCAATAAATAAATAAATAAATAAAATGGCGTTTCTGAAAAAAAATGTCACTAAATGTTGTCATCATGACATCATCTAAGGTAAGAATTAAAAATGAACGAGGGTGGCGTTTTTTCAAAAAAAGGCCACTGAATGACGTCATCATTACATCATAGGTTAATTGTGATGGAAAAGTAGATGGTTGTTTAAGATTTTGCGACGTTTTGAAAAACGCCGTCTAATGTTTTTAGCGACGCTTTTGAAACGCCGCTAAGCTATTGCGGCGGCCGTATCTACGATGAAAATATTAAACGTTGCAAAAACTTATTGTGGTGTTTTTCAAGCTAAAAGTCAAATTTCTTGTAGTGCCTCTCTCATGAATTGGTAAGTAGCTCAGACATTTTGTGTGGCTTTCTGTGACTTCTTTGGAACTATTGCATTCACATTCAAAGCGTTATCGTGCATCTCATACAATTCTTCCAGGTTTTCTTACAAAAGCACATGATTGGGTAAAGATTTTGTTGATGGTTGGGTTATTCTACATGATTGGGTTATTCTTACTGATTTTTTCTTTTTCTTTTTATTTTTGGTAACTGATAAGTTTCTCTTTCTCTTTGCTCTCTTATTTACTTTCCAGATTTGTTTCTCTTTGCTCTTTTATTTACTAATATATATATGCATTTTATTTTGGTTGACATGGATATGGATTTGGATTTATAGATGTGTCTTGAATTTTGGATTTGCTGTGTTGCTTATTTGGTAGGTTATGCCTTATTTTGAAAGTTCTTGGGAATTAGTTGTTTAAAGTCTCCCTCTAGTAACGTGCTATAATTATTCAGTTTTAAAAGCCCTCTCTCATGTCACTTACACTTAGATGTACACTTCAAACAACAATTTTAACATCTACACTAAAGATTGCTCCAATAACTTAGAAGCTGGTAAGAAGTTTCAACTTTCAAGCACCAACAATGATTTTCCAACATTGACGACCTTGCTAGTGCCGATTTTTTTGCAACATGGGCTACTGTATTTTTGTGAAGAATTCAAATTAATACAATTGCGGTCACCATTTGTTGTACTATTTCTTGACAAATTTCTATATAGGTAAACTTCAACTGTATATAGTATATCGTCTTTTACACTTGTGAATCACACATTTTCCTAAAACTTCTTGTTATGCTAAGGCTTTTAATCTTGCATTATTATGGGCATTTCAGAGTCATATTTCTGTAACTAGCTTCTTGTTTGGATAGAAGGGGTTTGATAATATGTTTATCAGTTGTTTGATGAAATGGTTATGTGAGATTGTGAACATGTAGTCAGAAGCAGTGGCTAGTAGACAAGTTATTTGAGCTTGTGAGTTTGTTTGTTTGTTTTTTGGACAGCGTGAAAACAGAGAATCTGCCCCAAGTAGAGTGTTTTGAGATAGGGAGACATGAATTTGGTGACAAATGATTTTGGCTCAAAATGAAGTTCATTATGAGGAAAGTAGAACTTATATCTATAAGGTGTTTATTTGAGAATTAATCGGATCAAGTAAGAGAGATGGACATCCTTGCTGCCCTTGGATGAAGTGAAGTCCATGAGGTTACTTGCTTAGTCAAATAACTAATACGCAGTGAACATAATAAACATATATTAAGGGGGTATGTTGACAATCAATATATAAACAATCTAGGGGTTCAAGGAGGGGATGCCCTATTTCCGACCTTGACCAGATTAGTTTTATTAATCCCCAACCTCGATTAACCGCAACTCATACCCAATAGAGTCAGGCAAGGTCGAGGCTAGAATTCTAGATGTATTGAGAATAACTTAATGATTCAGCTACTGAATTCATGGCCTTATTAACTTCATAGGTTGGTAAACTTATTTTGGGTTAAAATGTCAATTTGCCTGACATATGGGATCATTAGCCGAGTGTGTGAAAGTTTGTTGTTTTATTCATTTTACTCAGATGTGAACTTGAATTTATATTTTAAGCATACTAAAACAAGTCTTCTTTCTGCTTTTTCAGTCAAGACAAGCAACTATCAGTGTAGATGCATTGCTGGAGATCTTGCAGCGCTCAGCTGAGGAAAAGGTAAGGTCATTTATGCTAGTTCATTATTTCAACCTTTTGGGTGTAAATGCATTTTGTGTAGGCCTTGAACAATGAAGCCCAATTGCCATTTTGGTCACTTTTGTGATGTACTAGATTTATGTATTACCCTTTACCACGATTGTAGCTTGAGGTGCATCCTGCCCCCACTGAAGGGCAAGGTTGCAGGGTCTAAGACTATTAAAACATAGCAAGATAATTGTTAATTCTTGACATTGGTATACTTCCAAAGTTGGTTTCACAAATGGGCCTAAGTTGTATTTGAGGTGCATGGTGCAGAATCTAAGATATGATATCGTTGATGAGATCCTTATGAGCTACTTTTTCTGCCTAAAAAAATATGATTTCAGCAAATAATGTCATGGTCCAACAGAAAATTGGGTTCATATAAGAGTTAAGATATACTAATTGAATGAATTGATAATTACAAGTCTCCTACTTCAATTTTTGCGAATTGCTTTTATATGTTGTATGTGATAGATTTCATTGACATGCACAGAGAGAAGTGTTGGATAGTGAGGACATGTTATTGTTTGTCACTTACATGGACAGACTTCAATTGTGGAGAATTTGCTATTTTAATAGAGTATTTTGTCATAGTTGAAAATCATATAATTCTCGTATTTTTGACAATTACAATCTTTAAAGTATCTATCTGTGGCTGATCCTATTCCTATAAAGATGTGCTTCATCTCAAGTTATTAAATTAGGGAGCTGAAGGTTTAGATAAGGGGATTGTATGCAAGTTGTTTCTTTTTAATTTAGTGTGCTGGGCTCTTATTATTTCCTCTACTTGGATTGCTCCTATACCAATTTGTAATTATTCAGGCTATGTGGTTTCTGCTTTTAAGACCAATAAGCTTTATTGATCCTTATTTGTTTTATAGTTTTTAGTGGGTTATATGTTGATATCATATGATTTTGATTGTCCATATAATACTCAATTTTATCATTTATGTGATCCTTACTGCATTGTTGCATATTGTCTTCTTTTGTGGTGTTTACTGATATTTGTGTGGAGAATCAAAATAATTATGTCATTTTTGGTGGCTGTGGGGAAAGGATTGGGGGCAATTTAACAACTGGATAAATTACATTATTTTTGGTGTGATCTAAATGTAAGTTTATAAATTAATTAGTAAATGTATTCTTATGTTTCTAGCGGTTTTTAAATTAATTTGTTTTTTTATTTTCAGGTCAGAAATTTCTTGGAGAGATGCAAAATATGGTCAAAGAATTCAAGAACTTCGTTTTTTCAAGTTTTTATTTTTATTTTTTAATATATGTAATCACAGTTAAATTTTTTTTTATTAATTTATTTGTATATACTTTTAAACATTTAACTTTCATTTATGAAATATATGACGTTATTTCATTTAATATATGGTTGTGATTCAAAATATAGTACATAGTGTGTATTACATTCTTCAAATGCGTGTACAAAAATAATATTGATTATTCTTTAAATATGTCAATTTTTTTTTATCACAGGTTTTATTAGTTATTAATCACACTTAAAAGGTGTGATCTAAAGTTTTTAATCACACTTAAAATGTGTGATTTAAAAGTTTTTAACCACACTTAAAAGGTGTGATATAAAGTTTTTAATCACACTTAAAAGATGTGATCAAAAGTTTTTAATCACACTTAAAAGGTGTGATCTAAAAGTTTTTAATCACACTTAAAAGGTGTGATCTAAAGTTTTTAACCACACTTAAAAGGTGTGATCTAAAAGTTTTTAATCACACTTAAAAAGTGTGATCTAAATATTATTAATCACACTTAAAAGGTGTGATCTAAATGTTTTTAATCACACTTAGAAAGTGTGATTAAAAATGACCATTTTTAATCACACTCTCAAAGACCACACTTTAATAAAATTTAAAAGGTGTGATAAAAAACATACATCACACCAAAAAAGTGTGATCTTTATCTATATTTGTAGTAGTGAAAGGGCAATTATGTGTTTTTATTGATATTTTTAAATAATTCTTAACAATGGAGTAAAACTATTAGAACTACTCACACTCGTCACAGTACAAAGGGCTATTATGTGTTTTTATGGAGAGAGAAAGAAGAGTCTAGGAGAGAGAGATTATAGATTAAATTCTTATTCTTCTAAGTATAATACGTATATTATGTGAGAGAGTTATAACACCCATAACTCTATCTTGTCAAGCGATGAGATAGTGGGTTAATCACACTGATTCCCAAGATAAGTTAATCCAAGTGTACTTAGACTAGGTCTCTCCTTATGGATACCATGAGCGATCCAATCATGAATGGATTTTAAACCCAACCGAATTTCCAACAAGTTTGGTGATAGATAAAGTTGCATATGAAACTACTTTTGGCTTGTTGAGGCTTTAAAAGTTAAGGAATTTAAACTACTTGTAGTGGTAGTTCAATGTTATACATATGAAGCCTGAACTTACACTTGCCAATGTCCCCCATACTTACTTTTGCTTTAAAAAAGTTGACCTGTTATGTTATGATTCTTTTAGGAATTTACACAAAATTAAATCATATGTAAAGTATATGAAATATTTATTAAATGTTTAGGGCAGTAATGCCTTTATCTAGTGAAATATTTATTAAAAAGTTGATCGCAATTATACTTTGCCTCAAAGATAACAAAGACAAAAATGAAAATGATATCACTATATTAGGGTATTATTGTCTTAAAAATAATAAAAATCAATATTGTTGTCCTAAAAAATTAATAAGTGTGTCATATGCTTCACATATGATTTGATTCGATTTAAATCTGGGACAAAATTGTAATGGGAGGTGTCAAGTGTTATAGTATAATTGTTCGAGGTGGTTAACTTTTGTGTTTGGAAGTTCAGGGGCAAAGTGCAAATGAGTCATAGTTCAAGGGAGTAGTAATCGCTCCATAATCAATTTGTAAGGACGGTTTGTTGGGTTAGGTCGTTATTACAATTGTGTCAAAACCTATGGGTTGTGCTGCATAATCAACTATCTGTTTTTAGCACCTTGTGTCTCGAAAATCAATTTCTATGCTTGGAAAATTACCCCACATGCATGTAATGCATGATCGAAAAATCTATAATTTGTAGTTGCAACGGCTGTTGTAAGGAGTTATCCATTGTACTCTGTCTTTTATAGGGGAGGATGATAAGGCTGTCTCATAATGAGTGAGAGAGTCTAGCACTAGAACAAAATTGAAATTTCACAACTTGCAATGCATGCCGTAAAAACTCTTTCACGACATGCACACAAATGCCGTTATATGACATGTCGTGGAAAGTTGAGCGTCATTTACGACATGCAGGTAAAGTTGTAAAAAGTAATAAATTAAACATTAATGACATACTTTGTATGTCATATATAATTTTTTACATGCCATAAATCATATTTTTCATGGCATAATTTTGCATGCCGTAGAAGGTTATTTTTAATATATTTATAACATACTTTGTATGCCGTATATAATCTTTTACTACATTTTTTTGCATGCCATAAATCGTTACACTTTCACGGTATAATTTTGCATGCCGTAAAGAGTTATTTTTAATATATTTATGACATACTTTGTATGCCGTATATAATCTTTTACGACATTTTCTTACATGCCATAAATCATTACACTTTCATGGCATAATTTTGCATATCGTAGAAAGTTATTTTTAATATATATACACACACAAGAACATAACCTTACCTAGCCGTATGCACATCCAAACAAAGGTAGTAGCTTATAAAGTGCGGCAACTTGTGAACAAACCAAGCAGTAGCTTATAAACTTAAAGCCCTAAATCTCTAAGGCATTATCATTTTTTTGGTAACACTGTTAGAAATATTTCAATAAATTTGGCTCTTAACCAAGTTAGCTAGACTCATGCAATGAAAAATGTAAGCATTTTCACTTCCATCATCTAATCTAACCTACATACAGATACATCTCTAACATAATCCATGTGGCAGATCAAATAGAAAAGAAATGTAGTGAACTTCCCTACTTGACAGCAACAGAAAATTAAGTACATAAATGTGGAAAATAAAACCAAACCTTGCTCAAAAGGGCATACCTAGCTGGATCCCCAAAATACTGAGATAGAGATCAGATTGTTTTCTTGTTCATTTGGACCATATTTTCTAAAAGCAACCCTTTAAATAAGGAAATTTGAAAGAAACAAACACATAAGCCTATTTATATGTGACAAAAAAGTGTAGAGATAGTATCAGAGAGGGAAAAGAACAGAGGACACAAGATCAAGTACAGCTAAAAGCTATAGCACAGTTCTCAATGCTCAAAAAGTAATAACAATAATAAGATCAGAAGAACAGTTGAAACTGCATTTGGCTCTAGATAGGGGCTGAACTTGCATATAGCTCTACATTTTGACGATTTGTGATTCTTTTCCTTATATTTATTGTCATTTACCATTACTACTACTAGTCTAAGTAGCACGGACACGGATACGGGACACGACACGGACACGACACAGACACGTGGACACGTAATTTTTCAAAAAATAGGGGACACGACACGCTGGGGCCACATTTAATATATATAATTTTATTTATATATTATATGTAAAATTAAAAAATATATACTATTTGTATTTATTTTAATATCAAATATTATTCACAAATTAAAATTTTCTTATAAATAAAAATGATTTATTTAAACAAATAATAATATCTAAAAAAAAAAAAAAAGAAAAGAAAAAAAAAAGATGATATCTAGTATATAATATATTATTATTATTATTATTATTATTATTAGTATATATATATATCTTATTATTATTATTAGTATATAAATATATATATCTAGTATATAATATAATATATATATACTATTATTATACAGTGATCGATGGTCAAACGACGGCACCGAAACGCCAAAGCGAGAGAGAGAGAGAGAGATCAGGGAGGGAGACGATGAAGGCGACACAGACGAGGAAGACGACACCTGATCTAGGGCTCCATTTCAACAGAAGATCGAAGAAGATCGAAGAGATTTCTGATATGCGTATGTTCTTTTTAGGTATGTTCGAAGACGACGCAGATCAGGTTCGAAGAAGAGATCAGGTTCGACGAAGATCGAAGAGACGAGAAAAATGAAGAATTTGTCCTTTGTTTCTGATCGATTCTTTGATCAGGTTCGACTCGCGATCAGGTTCGACTCTTTCTTCTCCCCTTCGACTCACGATCGTCTCCCTTTTCTTTTCCTTTTCTTTTTGTTAATTTTGCACTTTGACCCTGTTTTAAGTTTCAAAAATTATGTTTTCAACCCCGCGTGTGTCTGTCGCGTGTCTGGACGTGTTCGGAAAATAAAAATAAAAAATAAAAAATGGGACACCTCTGCAGACGTGTCGAACACGTGTCAACCGCGTGTCCGACGCGTGTCCATGTCCGACGCGTGTCTGACACTGATACGTAGCCCCCGGAGAGGTGTCCGTGCTTCTTAGGTTTGGACAAACAATCGTAATTTATCTATCTTAAGAAAATAACAATATAGTGCATATATAGTTGTTTATTTCTTTCTTAATTTGAACAATAATCATAATTTATCTATCTTAAAAAAATTACAAAAATTGATATCTTTTGTGACATTATTATTCTATTTATGTTTTGAGCTATGGTTGGTGGTGTATTATTGGACTGGCTATGATTGTTAAGCTTGGGCTATTTCATATTTGTAATTAATTTAATTACAATATAGAAATTCTTAATAGTCTTTATTTCTTTCTTAGTTTGGACAAATAATCATAATTTATCTATCTTAAGAAAATAACAATATACTGCATAGATTGTTTATTTCTTTCTTTGTTTGAACAATAGTCATAATTTATCTATCTTAAAAAAATAAAGCCCAAACAAAATAACCCTGCAGCCTTCACAAACATGGCCTATGTATATCCGCCTTCACAAGCTTAAGCTTTCAAACTCACAAAGCCTACACCAGAGGACTTATGCTTAGCAGCACAAACAAAATAACAATGCAGCCCAACATGTTGTATTTCACTCTCATCCTTTTCTTCTTGCTATCTGGGCCTTCATGGACCTCCAACCCGGGTGGCGGTGGAAGAAAGGTGGAGTCTGGTGGGGCGAGAACGGGGGATAGTGGGTCGGGTCACGGTCCTAATTGGGGCTGGGGTTGGGGATCAAGTCCCGGAAATGGACCCAAAAATGGTTGGGGTTGGGGATCAAGTCCAGGAAATGGATGGGGCTGGGGATCAAAAAACATATGGTGTGTTACCGTGTTAATTATTGTATAGTACATAAATAAGAAAAATTCTATATGCATGTGTCTTGGATTATGACTTCTAATATTTTTATTATGACATATTGTGATTATGATTCAATGATTGTTTGGTTATACCTGATGTTTGATTATATTTTCTCCGTCTCAAAATATTAGTTACTTTATTTTGGCAACATGCTAAAAAAGTCAATTTTTTGACTTTTTAACTTTTTAAGCCAAAAAAAGTCAGCTTTTTTACCTAAAAGAAGCTAGCTTTTTGCCAAAAAAGTCGCCAAAAAAGTCAAAAAATCAGCTTTTTACGAACTTCTTAAAACACTCCTAATTCTATTTTTTATTATTTTAAAATATTAGTCTATTTTTTAAATTTTAATGACTAAAATAACATGAATTTCTTATTTTGTCATTGTTTTGAATTTATTAACTATAATAATTGATATTTTTAATATTTTTGAAGTGTAATAATTATACTATTAAAAACGTTAAATTTATTCATAAGTTATGACAATTAATACTTTTAATGCTTTTAAAATATAATAATTGTACTATCAAAAAAATTAAATTAACTCTTTTTGAAAATACATAACTTAAATCCATTCAAAATACATAACTTAAATCCATTCCAATTCACTCTTTTTCATTCTAAGGTAGTTTAACAAAGAAAATTATGTAACTGAAATCCATTCTAATTCTATTTCCTAACTCTTTTTCTTCTTAATTCTTTCAAGGGTATTATGATTTTTTTTTTTAATGTTAAATTACCTTTTTCTTTTTTCTTATTTTTCCGTACATTAGTCTATACCTAATACCAATTCTATATTATTCTATATTATGGATTTGTCGTTTAAATTTTATAGTGATTCTATATATGAAATTGTACTTTCTTTCTTACATTATTTTATATAATTACAACTCACAAAAGGAAAAACTTGCACAACAATCATACGCTCGAGAAATTTCTAAAGTTTAGATTTACTACTTAAGTTACTTTTTTAATTGTTGAATAATAAATTCTTTTATGTTTGAGTTAATTACACTTTTAGTCCCTAAACTATCACCATTTTGTTTATGTAGTCCATAAACTATTAAATTTGTCTTCTTAATCCCTAAACTTTCAAAAATTTATGTTATTTAGTCCCCAATGGTAGATGATGTTAATTATTTAACAGAAAATGGAATCATGTGCACTGCATATGAGCTACAAGAATGGTAAAAGGGCTAAATTAGACATTTTATATATCTCCATTAAAAAAGAAAAAAGAGAAAAGAAAATTAATAGGAGGAAAACTTTCCTGGCAGCTCATAGATAGATAGATATCTATATATGCTCCTCAAATCCAAATCAAACCAAAGTTCCTGTATGACAAAGCACATGGCCCAATTCCTTTGGCACTCGTTCCAGAAACATGTTAACCTACTCAAAGCAGCAGATCCATCTAATAAAAACAAAAAAAATAAAAAATAAAAAAAAGATCCATAAACAACAGATCCATAAATAGAAATTTTATTAGGTAGTTTTTAAAATATAAGGTTGCGTTTGGTAGAGTTTTTTAAATATAATTTGAGAGTAGGAGTTGTATTTGAGCTTGTGAGTTTTGAAATAACGATTTGAGTGTGGAAAATTTATTCAGTGAAAGAGTTTTGAAAATAGTTTTGAATTGAGTAAGAAATTTTTGATGTAACATATGATATTTGATACAAAAACTTACAACTCAAAATTCTATTACAGAAGTTTTGGGGAGAGAGAGAGAGAGAGAGAGAG